>OY751314.1:8970129-9049301 GCA_963564615.1 Rhorus exstirpatorius | reverse complement strand
GATTTGCTCTGGGGGTTAGCCCATAAGAGCACATCATATGTTGTACAAAAGTGCATGAGTGATATATATAACGTTAATATAATACTAAAGACTTAAACTAAATAATACTACTAAACCTTACTATAATATCACTATATATAGTAATACTGTATATAGATAATACAACTATATTATACTAATACTACTAACAGATACAGAAGTAACCAGTAGCACGCTATTTTACGGGGAAACAAGCGAAAGTTATTGGGGAAAACAAGCGAGGGAGTATTAAAATCCCTGTTCGCGGAGAAGGTGTGAGTGTAGACGGGCTTTGAAAATGGAGATAGACGGAGCACCGCGCACCATCTCAGGTAGTCCATTCCAGACAAAAGCTGCGCTGTACGCAAAGGATCCCTGATAAATCGCAGTCCTGGCATGCGGGATAGCAAGGTCCAGGACCGAGCCTCTAAGAGGTCGCCGCGAGACCTCGCGACGGAAAGCGAGTAGCTCCCTAAGACGAGAAGGCACTCCGCTGTGCAGAATCGCATACGTAAGGGTACCCAGGAAGTACCTTCTTCGATATTCCGGGCTGAGCCAGGACAGTACACGATAGAACTCGGAGATATGCGCGTCTCGCGGCAGGTCGTAGATAAATCGAATGCAGGCATTGAGAGCTCGCTTTAGGGCTAGATTTTGTTCCTTGGTTGCGTCGATCAGAACTACGCAGCAATAATCCAATGCCGGAAATATTAACGCCTCGATCAGTCGCACTCTCAGAGGACGCGAGAGCATGCCTCGGTTTCGCTTGAGTTGAGCAAGAGTGCGAAAAATATTGCCCCGAGTAGCGGCAACCTGCGCGTTCCAGGAGAGAGTTGAGGAGAGAGTGACACCGAGGCACTTAGCAGAGGACGTGAGACAGAGCGGCAAGCCTCTAATGAGGAAAGGAGGGAGGTCGTCCGTGCTCACTCTGTTTAAGTATCGAGCAGTGCCAGCCAGCATCACTTGTGTTTTGGCGATGTTTAACGAGAGTCTATTTTCCTCAGACCAGTGAGATATGGCGGAGAGGTCTGCGTTTACCTCCTCAATGCAACGTTGAAGGTCACTCGGGAAACAATGACGATAAATTAGAATGTCATCGGCATAGGCAGAGTGCACCACGTGATTAAGTACCCGCGAAAGGTCCCGAATGAATATCGTAAAGAGGATAGGACCGAGGACCGAGCCTTGCGGAACACCAGACGTAGCACTGGCCGAGGAAGAAACACGACCACCAGCTCCAGTGACCGATTGTGTCCGTCCCGAGAGGTAGCTAAGAAACCAGCCAATTACCTGAGAAGAACACCCTAGGTCTTTAAGTTTGGCTAGTAGAAGAAAATGATCAACGCAGTCAAAAGCCTTGCTGAAATCAAGGAAAATCACAACGGTTAATTTCCTCTCGTCAACAGCTGTTCGGATAGCGTTCGTAAGACCCAGGAGAGCAGTTTGCGTACTGTGACCGACCCGGAAACCCGACTGATTCTCATCGTAGAGGCTATTTTTCTCCAGGAACTCAACAAGCTGATTTGCGACGATGCGTTCCAGGCACTTCGAGAGGGCAGGCAACAGTGATATCGGACGGTAATCAGCCGGTGAAAGCGGAAGAGGAATTTTTGCCACGGGAACAATGTTTGCATGCCTCCAGGTTTTCGGAAACGTCGAAGTAAGGAGAGATATATTACATATGTCCAACAAAAACGGTAGCACGGCAGGCAGAGCATATTTCAGATAAGATATCGGAATGCCATCAGCTCCTCGAGCTTGAGACTTGAAACCGCGTATTGCCTTACAGAGATCCTCAGGCAATACCGGCTTGAAATAGAATTTCGAGTCATCAAAGGGTTCCTGATTGGCTAGCTCCAGCACGCGTTCAGGCCGATCAGATGGTACCTGGAACACCGACGTGAAATAGTCGTTAAGCTCATTCGCCTCAAGCATGTTGTGAGTCGACCTTCTGTCGGCGACCACGCCGGCTCGACGAAGCTCGCTCCACAGCATCCGAGGGTCCGTGGTCATAGAGAAACGTGCCTCATAATAAGAGTAACGTGCAAGTGAGAGAGAACGCTTAACCGCATTACGAGCAGCCGTGTATGCAGCCCTTGCTGGCCCTGTGCGAGTTCGTCGGAATATATCTCGAAGTCGGTCCCTCCTCTTCATTTCCACGCGGAGTCTGTGGGAGATCCATGGGTAGCTCTTTCGTGTTTGCGACAGACGATACGGCTTAAACGTTGTATGGCGATCGAGGGTTGTGATTATTCCATGATTAAGGACACGAAGTTTCTCATCAAGAGACTCAGAAAGGCGAAGTGCAGACCAGTCAAGACCCTCGAGGTCACGCACATACAAGTCAGCATTGAAATTTCGAAAATCTCTAAAACAACCCCGATTTACCAGCACGGGTTCATGGTCATGAGAGTACACCAGATGAATCAAATCATGCCCTGAGAGAAAAGATGCATCTAAGAGACAACAGTCCGCAACGCAATTTGTATCCTCAACGATGCATAGATCGATCCAAGTGTGCGACGATGCTGTGTGATGCGTCGGCCCGGTATGCAACAGGGTTAAACCATGAGCCTCAATAAAATTCCGTATTTGAGACGCTTCAAACGAGCCACTCGACATGTCAGCATTGAAATCCCCCATAATTACTATGTTTACATAGAGGTGTTGAAACCTCTCAAAGTCCGCCTCAAAGACATCAAAGAAGCCCGCTTTCGGGGGGCGATATATTACTGCAAATAACATTTTACCCATGCCAGACGTCGAGATCTCGAGCAACAGATACTCCGGACGAGCAGAGTAAATTTCCGGGGAGGCCGCAAGGATCTTTACCCCGAAACAAGTACGAAAATAGACCCCCACCCCTCCACCCCCACGGCCCAAACGGTCACGCCGTACGAGGTTGTATCCAGGTAAGGTGGCAACGCAGTCCGGGTGCGAGTCCTTAAGCCAGGTTTCAGATACCGCGATAATATCATAAGCCCCGCTACCGATTTTTTCCTGAAAATCCGGAAAATGCGCAAGAAGAGATTGAGCATTAACATGCGCAAAGTGGAGTACACGGCGTAGTGGAGGCGTAGATTCGTCGGGGGCAAGGAGACAATCACGATGGTCCGCCCTGCGTCAATTTTTAGGTGACGGAGGTTGCACTGTCCCGGACTGTAACGCCTCAAGGTCAGCCATAACACGGAGTACTGTAGGCTCAGCACGGCCGAGAATGGAGAGGTGAAGCGAGCCATCACGAAGCCGGATAGAGGTAATGTTTGACTGGGACCTTGCCCATGTTCGAGTCGCCTTTTGCAGTGCGTAGAGAGTGCTCGGTAGGTTGCGATTTACGAAAACTCTCGTCCCAGGAAAAGATCTATTGATGTCGGCCGCTGTAAGGCTCGGATTTCTCCTACGAGAGTTTGCTAGGAGCCGCTCACAGATGTGTTCGCTCGCGAACCTTACTAGTAGCTTCGCCGGTGCGTTAGGGCGCGATGCACCAAGTCGGAAGGCATCAAGGAGAGAGAGAGAGGAGGCATCAAGGAGAGAGAGAGAGAGAGAGAGAATATTGAAAATAATAAAAATAAATAATAATAATAATAATAATCGGGCCACTCTGGCGAACCCTCAGAACTCTTTCCCCCCCACCACCTCTCCCCACCATAACCCCCACCACGCTCGGAAAGAGGCTCCGACGCGGGGGGAAAGTGGAGGGGATAGGAGTGGGGATAGGAGTGGGGGTCGCCAGAGTGGTCCATATACTACTTCCGCCTATCGCAACTCATTTCTCTTGGCATCCATCTATTTCTGGCATTCTCTCCCCATCGAGGTTGCGTCCTCGCCGACTCTAGAGATCTTTAAGACATGCTTATGTAGTTATTTGCTAGACTGCGAATCTTGAGCTGATTTAGTACAGTATAGTACCCTATACTTACTGTATAACTTTAAATGTACCTTGTGTAAATCGTCGCTTGCTATATGCTTATTTTCGCTTATAGTTAAGTATATTTATCCATACTTTTATATTATTATCACTATTATATTATCTTTTTCTTTATATATTTTTCATGTATTCTACTCACTATTATGTATTATCTCTTATTATTATCTCTTATCGTATCTATTTTTGCCACTATTATTACTATTTACTATTGCTACTATTATGCTATGCTACTATTATACTATTATTACTATTTTCTCTTATTGTATCTATTTTTGCCTCATGGACTAGTCCAAGGCATATTAAACTAATCAAATCAAAATCAAATCAAATCAATCTCTCTCGTTCTCTCTCATTCTCTCTAATTCTCTCTCATTCACTTTCAATTTGTCTCAATCTCTCTCAGTCTCTCTCAATCTTTCACATTCTCTCTCATCCTCTCTTATTCTCTCTCAATCTCTCACATTCTCTTATCCTCTCTTATTCTCTCTTAATCTTTCTCAATCTCTCTTATTCTTTCTCAATCTCTCTGAATCTCTTATTCTCTCTCAATCTCTTTCAATCTCTCCCACTCTCTCTCATTCTCTCTCATTCTCTCTCAATCTCTCTCATTCTCTCTCAATCTCTCTTATTCTCTGTCAATCTCTCTCATTCTCTCTCAATCTCTCTCAATTTCTCTCAATTTCTCTCAATCTCTCTCTGTCTCTCTGTCTATGAATCCATCTATCTATCTATCGTATTCTCACTGCATCACGTCAATAAATTTCCACTCGTATTTAAACCGAATATCGAGTGGAAATTCATTTTAATTTAAAGGAATCATTGATTCAAGAATCGATCTTTTTCGAAAAATTTGTCGAGTGGAAATTCATTCGGATCTGAAAATAAACAAATAACGAGTGTTTTTCCACTGGATCCGAAGACTTCGTTCGAATGGTTCCCCCAGTCTCCACTCACTTCGGATGTAAACAACGAGTGGGAATCCATTCGTCAGTCGTACCCGAAATAAATGACGAGTGGAAAAGTATTTTGTATTTTAATGATGTATTTAAATCCTTTTTATTCGATGTTGCCCATCCCTGGTGCGATGATGCAAGGTACATATGACTTGTTGCGCACTGTAACTCTAGGGAAAACACGTGATGAAATGATTGCTCATTGGAATAAGATTAGCCTTAACAATATCTCATTTTTCAGCGATATTGTGATGCATTTACATCTTCCCGTGAGTGATAAACAGCGAATAACAAATGAAATTGCACTTTTAATATCCTTGTGAAATTTTAACAAAATATCGTTATTAGTGACAGTATAACCGCAAACAATGTTGATGACAGCGTTCAACAAGTTGATGTGAATAATGCCTTCCAACGCTGAATACGCACCGGTGTCGTCACAAACATACTCCACCTTGATTCACACCTTTTTTCATCGAAGCGATGTCTTTGGCCATCGAGCTGTTAAAAAATGCTCTGAAAATGGATGGCGATGTGAAAGCGAATTCCATCGTGTCATGCAAATTTTAAAATCTCAAGAACGGTGAAAAATTGAAGAAAAAAATAATTTGAACATTCGAAACGAGATAGTCTTACCGACCACAATCTCAACCGATAACAATGTCAACGATCGTTTGAGTGACAAAGAGGAGGATTTCCAGGAGCGTTTTCCAGGTGAACCATGATGATAGCCGAGTGCCATGAATAATCTTGTTGTCAATATTAATCATTATAACCGGCTGCGAGGTGGCTTACCAAAATAAACACTACTCCCACGGAAAATTATATTAAAACCTGCTATGGTGATCATAATCAACGAGAGCAAACACTGCGTGTGATCGTCCACCATGGCACTGTAATACACCAGACCAAGACCATGACACTCAGATCGTATTGGTAGCCACATACACTTCAGCTATTTATGGCATTGATTCGAATTTCCCTCAGGGATAAGCAGATTAGAATCATTTTGAATTTTAATTCCAGTTCAATTCCCAATTTCACAGAGGGTTAGGGATTGATTACGACACAGTTCATCATTCCGCCCGGAATTAGGAATCGATCTCGATTAAACTCCCTGATTCCGTCCGTAGTTGAATTCATGTCGATTCCACTCCTGATTCCGTCCGGAGTTGAGTTGATGTCGATTTAACACCTGATTCTGTCCGGAAATACAAATAGATTTCGAGTCAATTCGTAAATCCGCTGAAATAAGGAATTGATGTTGATTTAAGTCCTAGTTCCGCCCAGAGTTATGATTTCATGTCTACTCAACTCCTAATTCCGCCTGGCATTGGGAATTGGTTTCGGATCAATTCTTAATTTTACCGGAATTGGGAACCGATTTTTATTTCATTCTTAAGGCGTCTTCTCACTTTGGAAATTTAAAAAAATCGATTTTTTTTTTTTTTTTAATTTGGAAGTACATATCTTCAAAAATGTCAATCGGAAGGTCCATTGTATGGAGCAGGCATCGCTGATTAACCCGAGGTAAGGTTTTTTCATGATTTTTCTGCAACCAAAACTTTAAACGCAGTTATCTCAAAACAAGGTTTTTCGGTGCTTTGTTGATGAAATTTCGGAAACTATCCGGCCGATTGTCATGAAATTTGAATGACATATGCTTCATAGTTATGGCTATAGCGCATATCATCAGATTTTTGAAATTTTGATTTTAAGAATTTTTTTTTTTACAAAAAACTGCAAAAAAATCGTGGTTTTTTTTTACTTTTTCGAAAAACGTGCGCCATTTTGTTATTTTCGCGAATATCAAAAATCGGATGATATGCGCTATAGCCACTGACATACTGAATCTAAAACAGTTTTATTTTTTTGTTTCAGACGACCCGTCTCGGAGATACCATCAACAAGCCACGACCATAACATTTTTACACGGGTTTTTCGATGCTACTGATGTATTATAATAATTGTTTAAAAAAATTTTAAAAAAATTTTTTCATGTACTTGAAAGATGTGTTTATTACATAGGATCCGTTTTATCCCATAATTTTAAGCAAAAATCCTCGAAAAAAAATCGCAAAAACAGCCTATTTTTGAGGCGCTTAAAGTGAGAAGATGCCTTAATTCCACTGCAATTAAGAATCGATTTTAATTTAATTATTGATTCCACCTGCAGTTTGGAACTGATTATGGTTCCATTCTTGATTCTGCCTGGAATTGTGAATTATTATAATTCAATTCCTTATTCGTTCCCGATTTACGAGTCGATTTTAATTCAGTTATTAATTTCACAGAGAATTAGGAGCCGACTTCAACTGAATCACCTATTATGCGCTGAATTAGGAACTCATTAGAATCCAATTCATCATTCCGCGAGGAAATAGAAATGCATTTCAATTTAATTTTTACGCCCTCTGCAATTATAAATAGGTTTCGATTTCATTCACCGAATTCGCCGAAACTTATAATGATTTATAATTGCAGTTGCCGTGATTCAAAAAGCTGTTTTGGAAAAAACTGTGGACTGAAAGAATAACTGTCCTATACATTGAACTACAAGTGAAATAACGTTCCCCGTGTCCACCCCGCCGCGCTGAGAAAATATACTCCATCTGTAGTGTGAGGGACCCCGTAGGGTACGATGGAATTCCCGGGATGAGGGGCCCCTTATGTCATAAAATGGATCCTATGCGATGTAAGCGACCTTCCATGGGGTAAGATGGACCTGGACTCCCTACTCTCAAGTCACCTTTTGGAACATATATACATACACTACCGTCCATAAGTATGGGGACACTTGCCTCAGATCCGAGCCACACAAAAAGTTGTATTGCTCTTTCAAAAATGAAGATATCTCAATTTTCCAAGCGGCGTTCTAAAAAGGACATATTTAGCTTCATTGACCTTTTTTGCAAAAAATTTTGCGATTTTTTTTGAGCCCGGTACGCACTTTGAAAGATGGTCATTTTTTGGCTTTTTTTGGAGGGTGGAAATTTTCCCGCATACCTCGTAAAAAGATTTTTTTAACTTTTTTTCCGTGAAAAACTTGAAGTGGGGAGTATAACCTTCAATCTCATTTTTTGGAAAATTTTTTACGATTTTTTTTCGCAAAGATATTCAACTTTTTGCAAAAAACGACCATATTTATAAGGGGTAGTCTCACTCTGAAACTACTGGGTTTTCGTAAAATTACTAAGAGGGTAAAAAGTTGCATACAATCATTTTGGATGTATCACATTTTTTTCAGAATTAAAAAAACAAATTAAAAAAAAAAATTTTTTCAAAAATTGAAAAAAAATTTTTTCAAAATTTTTTCTTAAATCAACGAAATATTTTTTTCATCGTAAAAAATCGGGTCTCTTACCTCATCTACACGGCTTTTCATCGAAAAAGCCACCTTTCGCTGCGATTACAGCTTTGACATCCGCTCGACGTTCGAAACAAATGTAAACAAAACGACGATGAAAAAGCCGTGTAGTTGAGGTAAGAGACCCGATTTTTCACGATGAAAAAAATATTTCGTTGATTTAAGAAAAAATTTTGAAAAAATTTTTTTTTTAATTTTTGAAAAAATTTTTTTTTTTTGAATTTGTTTGTTTAATTCTGAAAAAAATGTGATACATCCAAAATAATTGTATGCAACTTTTTACCCTCTTAGTAATTTTACGAAAACCCAGTAGTTTCAGAGTGAGACTACCCCTTATAAATATGGTCGTTTTTTGTAAAAAGTTGAATATCTTTGCGAAAAAAAATCGTAAAAAATTTTCCAAAAAATGAGATTGAAGGTTGTACTCCCCACTTCAAGTTTTTCACGGAAAAAAAGTTGAAAAATTTTTTTTACGAGATATGCGGGAAAATTTCCACCCTCCAAAAAAAGCCAAAAAATGACCATCTTCCAAAGTGCGTACCGGGCTCAAAAAAAATCGCAAAATTTTTTCCAAAAAAGGTAAATGAAGCTAAATATGTCCTTTTTAGAACGCCGCTTGGAAAATTGAGATATCTCCATTTTTCAAAGAGCGATACAACTTCTTGTGTGGCTCGGATCTGAGGCGAGTGTCCCCATACTTATGGACGGTAGTGTATATATATTACTATATACTTCAAATTCAATGATTGTGGTCGCATAGTGGTCGCACCAGTTGGTTGTCTTTGCCCACAATGACACTTGAAAATAGCACCTACGCTGCGACCATTGATTACGACCGTACGACCGGTCGCAGAGATTGCTAGGTGAATATTTAAGGGTAGGTAAAAGCCCTATTGTACTGAAGAAATGCTTCATGCCGATAAGGTCTTTCATACTGCGAGTGGTAATCAGAGCTCTTTACCCAGAAGAGCTATTATAATTCTTTCGAGGTCCTTCATACTGGAACAACAGGGATCCCTGATACCACAGGGATTTTGTGATACGCTTAAGGGTTCTTTTTACCAACAGGAGGCTGGCTATACGCCTGAAGTACCCCTAGAACCTTAATACTCTCACGTACTACTTCGCAAAGTGATCATTGTACCCAAAGAGATCGATATCGCCCATGGGAGATCTTTCCGACTGCATGAACTTTGTAATAGCTCTAGAGGTCCATTGCATCTAATAGAAGATCCAGAACACACCAAAACTTCCATCTCACCCCGTGAGAGTTGCTTCATACTTCTGGGAAAGAAAAGAATCGTGCAAAAAAGAAAACTGTCTTGGATTTTCATATTTAACGACCCCTTTCCAATAAACTTTTCGAGTTGGATGTACAGGTAATAACACTATTTATCTGGAAATATGAATGGCAATAATGCAATGTTATTTTAACGAAAATAATCGCGCTTGTGTTAGTTCGATTCAATTAGGTTGAATAAGACACTCCGTACTCAATAATGATAGATGGGAATCAGATCCTATTTGAATCGCTTCGTTTTACCAGGATTCCCTAAAAAATCCATAGGAATAAACGAATGAATTATCCTGCTCTCTAGAGGTACCGTTTTTGCTGCATCCAAATCGAATTTTAACGAAAATTTTCCGATAAACAGCGATAAATTTTAATGGGAGGTTACCGAAACGAGGAGCACACTTTTCATGAAAACCTATAAGAATATTGAGCAAGCCAAGCTGTTCAGATCATATTGTCTTACTCCGTTCACATCGTTGGTAGCCATTGAGAATAAATAACTCGCTGCCAGGCTTAAATCTGTCGTCCACTTTGCTAGTTTGGCCATGATGATCCAGAAGCAGTGCCCCCCCCCCTGCTCTTTGGAACTTTAAAACCCTGAAGTTAGAACTATCACTGAGCTTTAATGCTGATTTTACGACAGCAGTCATGAGGTACAAGCACGGCGTGTTGGCTAAGTTGATTAAGGAAGTACCCTCGGTACGCCATAAGTCAGAAAATTTTAACCTTCTATTTGAGTATCGTAGTATATAATTCGGCAACACCGCATTCCTTGCTTTAGTGTACGTGCTCACGTACAAGTATAATACTTATACATAGGACACTGAAGCAGTCAGTGAGCGGTTTCTGTGTTTATATTATTAATTTTAAAAATGAGCGAAAACAGATATTATTGGCGAGGAAAAAAGTTTCCAAAAAAATTTATGATAATTGAGTGCGACAAACTAAAGTGGGCAAATCGATTCGCAGTGTTTACGGGAAAATAAATATTTCTAACCTAAAAGATGATTTTAAAAATGATGCAATGGACGGATGTCGTGTTGTACACATAAAAACCCTTGCTCGTCAATTGCGATGCAAAAAGTGTACATCAGTACTTTCCTTGGAGGATATATCTGAAGAAAAGCAATCTGGGCTTCCATCCATTTTTTACATTACGTGTAAAAATTGTGAATCATTAAATGATGTCCATACTTTCAAGGAACACAAGCAAGCTGAATGTCGAATGCATTCTGATACAAATTCAAAAGCTGTAATGGGTCAGTAGTTGTGAATATTTATAATGATTATTTTAATCTATGTATAAACATTCTTATATTATTTATGAACATGAACAATGCATGTGAGAATATTATTATGAATTCTACTACTGATAAAATTAACACTCATTCAGGCTATGAAGTCTGTATTGAAGATAAATAAATATATTTTTTTATGATAAATATGCGGTTCCTAGGTATCTTGAATGGAGGCTCGGGACATACCCACTTGAATAAGTTACTCAGCGCACTAAATATCCCCAAAATGCATTGGAACACCTATAAAACATATGAAAAAGAAATTGGTAAGGCTATCGAGGAGTTGGGTCGAGATAGTTGCATGCTAGCGGTTCAAGAAGAGAGAGACCTTACTGTAAAAAATCACGAGAAATTAAGAAAATTATTGTAAGTTTGAATTCTAAAATTAATTTTTATTCTATTCGGTATGGTAATAGACGTTTTAAGCACGTGCGCAAAACATTCATAAAACCTCCTCTTTTACACCTCGTAAAATAAAATTTCATACGATACTTGACTAAAAAACTTTTTCTGATGAGTTTTGCAAACTCACACTCGTCAGAATTTTTTTTTTTTTTACTCGTATCATAATGTAAATGTGTACTCGTACATTTTGTACTCGTATCGTAATGTGAATCATAATTAATTGTACATGATTGCGAACAATTACGCTGAAAATCAATTTTTTAGGGGGACAATATTTAAAACCTATTTACAATTTTGTATTATAAATATGCCCTAGCCCGAAAAGCAAGCGTGAAACAACTGTAAAATAATCGGTTGCTTTGTGCGAAAAACTAACCAACTTGCAGTTATGTTGAACCATCGCTGGAAGTCACAGTTGGTTTCGCAACCAATGAACAATCGTGTAAGCAACCAAAGCGGGTAAGAAACCATCGATAACCGTTACTTTTGGGGTTATTTAGTGGTTAATTTTTCGCACAAAAAAACCGGTTATCAGTTGGTTGATTGATGGTTATTTGGCACAAAAACAACGGTCACTATTCCGGCGAGGGTGTCTATTTACATATTTAATATGATTAACTATGTGTATATTTATAATTTTTTTTATTGTAAATACGTCTAACATAGTTTGAAGTATCGAATATCCAAATTGACGGGCAAGTCAGATTGTCGTAAATGTTTCTTGCGCAAAATGATGTATATGGACAATCAATAAAAATAAAAATGAATGTTAACGTTAGAGTTCGTTTTTTCTTTCTATTTTTATGTAGACCCAGTCACTTACAGAAAGGGTATATTTTTCCTGGTATGCCAGTTGAACAAGATAAGAGTGGGACAGTTTCAGATGAGAATGTCGTACGCATAGCAGCCTCATTTGATATGGGTTGGCCAACTAAAGGAAGCGGAAGGAGTTATGATAGTATTTCTGGCACAGGCGAATTGATTGGTTATTTTACCGAGGAAGTGCTTTCAATAGTCGTGCTGAATAGAAAATTCCAAATGTGCGATCGCGGACATCCCAAAGAAACGCACGACTGCAGATTAAATTATGAAGGCAGTGCTAAGTCCATGGAGTCTAACGCAGCTGTCAGACTAATCAAAGACAATGAAATTTAAATAAAATTTAAAGTCGAAGTAGCTATTTTTATATCGAATAATGATAGCAGTGCCATCTCAGCTGTAAGGAATTCTGTCAGTTATTAAGTGGTCAAGGTAGATGATACAAACCACACAAGCAAGGGCGTCACTTCGGCACTTTACAAAATTGAACATAAATTCAAGGAACTCAATAACACTGTGATTCCATATCTTGGGGAATGTTTCAATTACTGTGTTGCTCAGAATGTGGGTAACAGCGAATCAATGTCTGCTGCGATCAAAAATATTCCAGCTCATTGTTTTAATGACCACAAAAATTGCGGTGAATGTTGCGGATTAAAAAAAAAATCCTACCACTTAGAAGCACTCGGTCATCGGTGATGGTCCGCAGGACCGAGAATTATACGAAGCTTTACAAAATATATTCAACGATATAGGTGACAAATCAGTTAAGTTTTGTGGAGGAGCCTCGAGTAACCCAAACGAAAGTTTTAATGCAAGTATAGCGAGCGAAGCGCCTAAAAGCCGGTTATACGGTGTGTCATCGTCGTATAATTTTAGAGTTCCACTTGCATTGAACAAAAAAAATGATCACGAACAGTTTGCAATTGGTCTAGCCGAGAAATTATCGTTATCTCCAGGAAAAAATACAGCAAAGTATTGTAAAAAAAAACGATGCAATTGCTATGAAGCGTTATGATAAATTACTAACTCGAAAGTTTAAGAGCAACCGTATATTATTGAAAAAAAAAAAAAAAAAACGAATTACGGAAAAAATGAGTTTTCGGAAGGAACCACTTATGAGACTGACATGGGGTTGTTCAATGCTCTAGACATTCCGATTCCAATCGCCGATATCAACACCGAATTTTTTTCAATTTGGGAACAAGTGGCTTCAGTGCAAGAGCTGATATATTACAAATAGCAGCCAAATATAAAGACTATGAGTATTGCATATATATAAAACCCACGATAAAAATCAAGGAAGATGCAAGTAAGTATGGTGAATGGTCTACGTTATATCGATGGAAATTTGCAGTTGCACGGACAAATGCTTCTCACACTCTCTCTATTAGATGCAACGATATCTTTTTATCAACTTTTGTACCGTTTCAATCGAAAATGCATTCTAACAGCGCATAACTGCAACTTTGATTACCCCAGAATTATGGCTGCTGCAAAGAAAGTATACATGGAAAATCACTTTTAATCTGTTGTTCTTTGTTTCGCAGACACAATACCATTGATAAAAAGATGCACAAAATTGAAAGGAAAAGGGAACAATAAATTGGAATCTTTGGCAAATAAATTCGATATTGAAGCTTCCCAAGTACACGATGCTGTACACGATGTACGTATCTTGGAGAAAATTGTAGAGAAACTCAATATTGTTGATAACAATATTTTTGAATCAATTTTAACTTGGGGCGAAGCTATAAAAAGAAAAGATTTATGTGTGAAGATCAAATCATTAGATACATTAAAAAATTGCACTTCTGTTGGCATCAGGAAAAAAATGATTATTTCCGATATTACATATGATATGATACTAGAAGCTTATAAATGTGAAGGGATCAAAGGATTGTCGAAGCTATTAGGTAAAGATGAAAATGGAAAAATAGTAGTGACCAAAAATGCTAAATGCTTACAAAAGATTGCTAATTATTTAAAAACAAAGCTCTACTGATTAAAATAAAGAAAATTTTTAAATACGTATGTTAAATATCTTTAAAATATTTTATGAAATGTTATTATAAAGGTATTAAATAAATGTTTCAAAAAATAATATATTATATAATGCAATATATTGAGAATTATTCTTAATTCTCTTGTCTTTCTTTTTTATGTTATTTTCCTTTTTTTACTGTAATTTCAGAAATAATTGACGTATTACACTCACAAAATCTGTGTTATAAATATAGAATCATTTTTTGGGAATACTATGCTTTTATCGTTGACTCAGCTTACGCATGTTCATACGATTTCGTAACAGCTAGTAACTCGCCTTTGAATGAAGCGCCATAACCTACAATACTGCGATGTTGTCACGTTTGTGAATTGCTCGAAAATCTTGTCTTTTTTTTAAATTTATTTCTCCTAACCGGGCAAGCTTTACATGTTTTGGAAAGAGAAAAATGTTCATGGGATATTCGTTTACATCTCCTTCAAATTTTATCAAAATCTGTTTGTTAATTCCAACTTTATAAATGATAATGTGCGTCAAAATCACAGATTCCCATAAGACCCCATGTTAAGAGCTTCGAAATGAAATTATTAATATCTTCTTTCAAAGTCAACTGAAGATTACAGAAATTTAACCGAGTCATTTTTGAAAAGGTTTTGACATCACTGCAAATTTTCGTAATTTTCTGTTTGTTGATTGATTTACCGAGGGTACTCCCTTAAGTACCACTCGAGTGAGTTCGCTTGTGAGAAAAAATGGGAGTGTGCGGTGCGTTGTAGCCATTGGCTGAACTGTGGGATCACAATCGGTCGTCATGAGTCTCAAGGGTCTCGATAAGTCTCAATGGACTCCGATGAGTCTCAATGAGTCTCGATGAGTCTCAATGGATCCAGATGAGACTCAGTGGGTCTCGATGAATTTCAATACACTCTAATGAGTCTTAATGGTTCCCTCCAAGTTTCAATGGGTTCCAATAAGTCGCGATGGATCCGAGTATAGACATAATTAAATTTTAAAAAAGACGAATAGTTTTTGTGACGCAATTTTCTGATTTAGCGTCACAGGTCGTTCCGACCAGGGTTTTTTTTGGTTAATATTGCGATACATTCAGTTAATTTCGTTGCGTAAAAATTAGTCTGTTCTCGAAATCAGTATTGGCGACCGTTTCGCCTCAATTTCTTTATTTTTCGCGTTATCGTACGTTTTTATATTGAGTTTTGCTTTTGTCGGGTCCTTGCGTGTTCGAGATTCCGAGTTGCCGTAGATCAGGGCCAAATTTACTGAGCCACCCGGTACACTCGGTCTTTCAGGAATAGTAATTTTAGTGAGTATAAAGGTTCGAGTGTGAGTCTCGACACTTCGTTACAGGGTATAGTGAAGAGAAGGGCGTTTGCGGGTTGAGTTACGTTTTGAGTTACGTTTACGTTTGGAAGGCCGTTGGCGGAGGGACCTGTGATCACCCCGGTGCCACGGATTGCCTGATCACACCGTTGTCGTAGTTTTTGTTTTGGTTAGTCCCGGATCTTCCCATACCAGAAGAATACCGCTTGAAGGACGATCATCGCAACAGAAGGACCCACACGCCGTCGGAGAAATTCGGCGTATTTCAATTAGTAATTAAGAAAATATTATTTAGTGTAATTTTTGCGTATCATTTGAATTTCCCGGCATTTTCCGGTTTTCGATAAGGCGTTCGCGTTCCGTGTGGCGTCAGGAGAAGAGAGGATTTCGAGCTTTCGTTGCGCGTGCGCTTATGGGTCTCTCTCTCCAAATTAGCTTTTCGGGCAGATTACCTGCTCGAATCGCTCTCTTGCGCTCCAGCTCTCGATCCGAGCAGTTCTCCGCTTGGAGCTCGTATAATACTCGAATATACTTTGGTTCCCGTTCTCGTCTACGCTTTAGCTATCGTCTTCGAAAAATTAGATTTCTTTTATAATTTAGTCCCTTTCATTATCGTGTTTGCATTCCCGTTATCGGATAGACCTCTTTGCGTTATTATTTGATTTATTGTATTCCCAAGTCTACTCATTTTTCGTCTTTGTATCTCTTCGAATTTGCGGGTCTACTCTGGAAAAATGCTTTCGAATAATTTGCGAGCTATCGAAAGAATATGAATAAATTAGCCTGAACCAAGGTCCCATACATTATGATTTTTGCGTTGAATTTCATTATTTCTGTTTGAGTTTCGAAGGCACTCGAAAGTTAGCCAGCCGTCCACGCCCTCTCACCACAACCTACACACTGAGCGAATCGGGTATACCGTCACCGATCTCGCCATCCGACACGCCGGCGTCCCTTTTTGTTTCGTTTCGTTTCCGTTAACTTTAGTTCAGATTACGTTTAGCGGGTTTCGTAATTCCCGCCGTTGAATAAAAAGATTACCTGGCGCTCAACGGCTCTCCCGGCGTCGAGCATGGTGAGATGGGCCGAAGGTAACGCGAATTGCGAGATTCTCGTTACATTTTTTATACCTCATTTATTTTGAATTCAAGTGTATGGTAGATATTCTCTCGTCACTTATTGTACGCTCAAATGAAGAGTGGACTGTTACGTCTCACCCGCATGTGCCCGGGTATGTGCTGGTATGCGCGTTGGGGCACGAGGGCGTACGCGTTCGGACACGGAGTGTATGCAAGTGTGCGCGAGTGTGTGCTGGTTTGCGTGGGTGTGCGCACGTTGCGATCGTGCGCACGTGGGTCTGTGGGTGTGTGTGTGCATGTGCACAAGTGCGCACAAGCGTTCGTAGATGTATGTGCGTGTGCGTGGGTGGTTACAGATTTGGGAACGTGCGTACGGGTATCTTGACTCCACGGCACCTAGTTAACTTTCCCAATTCTTTTTTAGAAATAACCGACGTTCGTAGGCAAAACTGATATGGGATTGCGCTCCCATGGTTCAATGTTTTCGACGGCACATTCCGACAGTGGACAGTCGAAGTAAACAGTGCGGGAGCCTCGTGCATGATGCAAGGTATATACGTGCCATATAACAAATCTGAATTTACTAAAACTCTTCCACGACTCGTTGATGATCCCATGATCATCGCTAAGTCCGTCAGTACCGAATAAACATAGAAGAAGCAATCCTGCGCGGGAAAATACTCAGCTCGTTAGCTGGTTGTGGTGGCCATAAATCCGTAAACGCATTCCGGTGGCTTCTGTTATATATGTCAGTAAGAGACTTGACACACTATACAGGTACATATAGACTCAGAATATTTATTAAAGGGTATGACTACAAGTACAATGTTTACTGGTCGGAGCCCTGGACGCGAATAACTAGGCTTAGTCGTTCATATAGTGTGTACACTCGTATACATTACAACTCCTCCCTTTTTAATCCTTGTATGACATAATTATTATTCTTTCTTTCTCAAACACATTTCTATTTTATTGCATTGTTTTACGTTATTTATTTTCTCAGCGGCAAGCCTTGAGGAGTAGCGGCGCTCACTATTGATCCCTATTGGCAGGGCTTTCTCGGGTTGAGAGACACTGGGTGTTTTTTTAGACTTGCTTCTGATACTTTGGTCTACGTGCCTTTTCCATTTTATTTTTGGTGACACTTCGACCTTAAAAGTGACCGGTGACAGTTGGTCAACAATTTTCGGTAAGTTATGCACTCTGTGATCGTCAACCCACACCCAGTCTCAAATTCTGATAAAAACGGGACTAAACTTTCACTGACGCGGGAGGAAATAAACTACAGGGCCATCCTCAAGATAAGCCTCCTGGGGTTTATCCGCGCAAACTACAAGGACAAACGAAATTATCGCGAGTACTAAAATGACCGCTACTACAACGATAGCTATTTTTAGCTGAAAAAGGTCCATGGTCATTAGACAGGACAACTCACGCAAAGAAACAACACAGAATTTACTCATCCACGACTTGATTGAATTTAATCACTCAAAGAAATTCGAAATTACTTGAAAATGAATTTAACCCTGGATAAAACATAGAAATGATATCGGAAATAGAGATTGAATTATGAACACACAAAACACTATTGATTTATCATTTCCCGGAATAAAACGTGAATTCCTTAGACGACTTTAACTCGCACATATTTTACTGAATTTACAAACATGAGCACTTCCTAGGAGAAAATAAATTCACACGAAAAATAATCCTACAATCGATTGAAACACGAACAGGTTTTTCGGAATGATTTACTCGGAACATTGAAATAATCTGATTGCACAAAACAAAAATAAAAATAATTTTAAAGGACGCTAAATAAATCGGACAAAGAATTGAATTTAAACATGAGGAAGATAAAATTGGCAAAATAATTTTAATCAGACACTTTTCACAAAACTGAAGTTAAATTGACATAATCTTTTCGCAGAACTGAATTTAATCACAAAAATCTGAACATCCATAAAACTGAATTTGACACAAAAATCTGAATCTCCATAAAACTGAATTTAACACCAAAAACCTCAATCTAATACAACAAAAATAACGCGAAAGGGGAAAACAACGACGAAAATATTTCATAGACCTTCAACGGTGAGTAACCCGGTAGTTTCGGTTACGGGCCTCGAGCCGTCATGGGGTGTCAACCAGGGTCGGAGACACCGCGCAACACGAACGAAGATATACTGACACATGCGAGAAAACATTTTGAGATACTTACTACTTCGATGATTATGGGAACAAAGTGAGGTGTAAGGCTGGCAAAAATTGAACGATGACGACAATGGAAACGATTTACCACGAGGTTGAACGTAATGGTAAATTTGTGGCAAGGCGAAAACAGTGTCCAACAAAAACAAAATGTTCACACAAAAAATATATTGCTCTTTAAAACACAATGTCCATACGAAAGGAAAATGAAATGTCTGTTCACAACAAAATAGGAATAAAAATATTGTCCGCCAAAATAAAATGGTTCACAAAAATAAAATTGTTCGCAAAATAAAATTGTTCGGTATTGAAATCGGTCGAATAAAATAAAACAAAATAAACTTAGATACTGTGTCAAAAATGATGAAAAGTATATAAAGAAAAATATATTGACACGACGGTCAGCGACTTTGCTTGAGAATTTCTCCGGACTTTCTGACATTCTGACATACCGCGACTTACAACTAAGATCTACTCTCGCCTCCGACTGCCAGCGATTCGTCTACTTAAAATTCCGCCGATTTTCTGACAGCGATTCGTTACTTATAATTTTCTACCGACTCTGACGTACCGCGGGCTCATTACCCGGTCTTATATAGGGTCTTCCAGGATGGCTCAGTTTCGGCGGTGGGGAGGGACGCCCTCAGATGCCTTAGACACTCCACGTTCCTCCGCCGCCTCCACCTCGCATCCCCAATGATCCCCTAGAATCTATATAATCGAAAATTTATACTTATGATTAACACGAATTCATCCTTATGATATAATATTCACTCCTTCACTCCTTTATAATAATTATTCCATTATTACCAGAAAACGTTAATTGATTAATCCATTAATCAGAAAACGAATTTCTCGTACATACGCCGTCTTTTCATGAAGATGCTCATTCTGTCTCTCTCATACTTACATATTTCGTATTTACTTTCTCACTCACTCTGTCCCTCGTTTTGGAGGTACCACACAGCGGAGGAGTAAACCCCTCTTCTTCATTCTGGTCACTCTCTCCTTCTCATCCCTCCATGCTTGCATTTGACTTCTCCTATGGGCCACGCGTTGACCCGTCATAGGCTTTCGATGTCACACACACACATACATACACATACTGAAACGTTAAACCCTCTTATTTATGTGTGTGTTTAATGTTTGTGTGTGTTTTATTTGATTATTAGTGTTTATTTCGTGAGTTCGACTCTGGGCTCGATCTGCGGAACACCTGGGTGTTTTCTTTTTATTGACGCTACATTTATTTTCTTTTGAGTCGTCAGTCTTCTGGGTTGGTTACGCTCTTGAAGAGGTAGTCAACCCATATATCATCATCGGACAATATTTGTTCTTTATTATTTTATTTGGTACAAGTGTTGATCTGAGTGTTTGAAGGTGTTTTCTAGACTGTGTGCGTGAGTGTGTGTGTGAGTGTGTAGGTTGTAAGGGCTCCGCCTGCCCTTTACAGGCTAAATTTTCTTTTGCTTGGCGCTGACGTTCTATTTTTCTTTATAAGGTTAATGGTTTCATTTATTAATGGTAATGGTCACTTTTGTGTGATCGTATACCAAGTAGGGGCTTCGCCTGCCCTTTGTAGGCTAAATTTGCTATATGCTGGCCGCTTACTTTTTTGATTTCTTTTCCTAAGGTTTATGGTTTACTTAATACATAGTTTTGGTGATTTCTGGAGACCCTGGCTTAAAATTACGCTCGAATTCCTTAACGATTCCTTTTTGAGAGGGCCAGGCGCAATCCTGGGGGCTCGCAAAAGAGGAGGAAATTTGTTACCGGATAAAGAGGGCCAACTGCGATACTGGGGGCTCTTTATGCTGGTATTTTTGGGATGTTGGATTTTGGATGATCTGGTTCGAGGGATTTTTGTTCTTGTGAGGGCCAGGTGCAATCCTGGGGGCTCGCAAGATCAAAAGAGGATATGATTTAGGCGATAGAGAGGGCCAACTGCAATGTTGCGAGCTCTTGATCGTGGATTCTTCCTTGAGAGGGCCAGGTGCGATCCTGGGGGCTCGCAAAAAAGGAGGAAATGACGTATTTAGGAGATAGAGAGGGCCAACTGCAATGTTGGGGGCTCTTTATCGTAGGTTTTAGGTTCTCTCTTGAGAGGGCCAGGTGCGATCCTGGGAGCTCGCAAGAGAGGTGGATAGGTCGTGATTAGGAAAGATAGAGAGGGCCGACTGCAATGTTGGGAGCTCTTTATCGTGATTTTCTTTCTTGAGAGGGCCAGGTGCGATCCTGGGAGCTCGCAAGAAAGGAGGATAGGATTTGGGTATTGGTGAGTGAGATGGGCTTTCTCAAGAGTGACCTGGGCTGTGTCAAGAGTTTATGAGGGCCAGAAGCGATTCTGGGAGCTTATAAACGGCAAAAGGGCTTGGGAAAGCCTATTTGGCTTGCTACGATACGAAGCTTACGTTAGGAGAGTTGGATTGGAAATGAAGGTATGGAGCGCTGTTCGCTTGGTCTTATATACGCCTCGTGCGGCCCGTGAGTCATGCGTGTAACCGGTTTTATCCGGCTTAACCCAGTTTATAGCTCGTTCTCTCTCTTACTCACTGTTTCGTCGAAATCCAGTTATAACCAGTTTTCGCTAGGTGGAACGTTACAATACATTTCCATTCGTCTTTTCTCATTCGTACTCTCGTTCGGTGACAACTTCTCCTCTGTTTCTCTGTATCTTTCTCGCTCTGGATTTCGTTCGATCTTTTCTCTCATTCCATTCATTCCTATTTCTTTTTTTGATTATTCACCATGCGGAGGTTCTGATGCAATGGTGTATGACATGCAATTTCTTTTGGATTACAATTAATTCATTCCAAACTTTCCAATAATTACACAAAATAAAATCATTTTGCCATATCTCAATTACTCAAAATTCTCATACTTATTAACCAATTATTCAGATTCTACATTTGTTACAACAATTGAAAATTCTATCTCTATACTCCGGATCTTGTGCAATTTTATGATTCCGGCTTTATCATTTCTCTTACTTGTCATCACAGGAAAGATCTATCTTCATGCTTACGCAACTATCACACATACATTTATTCATCAAACTCGTAATTATTATAGGAAAAGGATTCGTTCACAATTTTCATTTCCACATAAACTTTTACACATGCATTACGAAATCTCCTGAAATGTTTGAATTTGGTCATTTTTGATTTAAAAAAAAAACGTTAATTAAATAATGCGCTTGCTACGCTTTTGGGGTCGTTGTTGGATTCGATGCCGAATTTTGGTGTCGCCCCTCCTTCGTAGGCGAGAGCTAGGATTCGTATGTCGATCGGACATACGCCTTCTGAATCCCAGGACTTGGGACAAAGCGCTGCTCACTCTCTTTCTTTGGCTACAGACTCGGCGTCCTTTTCGTGCAGCATAAACATTCAGTGCTCATTAAATTGGAGTCCAATAACAGTCCAAGCATAAACAGATATTCTCAAAAGTTTCTTTAATTTTGGTCGTCGATGATTGGGTGCTTCGTCGAAATCTTTCTTCCATCAAGTCTCCTTGACTCGACCACTACGTTAATTTATCGATCACGTGCAGAGCTCATGTAGACCGCCCATGAGAATTATCCGATGACTTTTTCCAGACGCCGTTCCCAAAAAGTCGTAACAAGGCTAAGACCTCCCATAGTTTCAGAGCAAGAAAAAAAATAAAAACAACAAAGATTCAAAGAAGAATTTATCTTCGACCAATTTCGATTCATGGAAATCCCGACCTAGTTTAAAATAAAACTGAACATTTAAATGCAATAATCTATAATCTAACGCCACCTTCACCATCACCGATGACCTGACCCAGGTACCCATGCTCATTCTTGATTTTACATTTTTACATCCGTTCACTCACGTACTTTCGGGAATTCAGTTCATAAAGTCTTCATTCGGGGATAAGGAAAAAGAGGATCACCGGTTACTTAGCTTTAGATGAGCCATACACGCTCTGTCTCTCCTGCTTTCCTTCTCACACACACCCAAAGAGACCGCCCGTGGTTGTCACGAAGGCAAAGACTTTGCACTCAGCCTGTATTAGTGTCCCATGCACATTGCTTTTCGTTGTGCACAAAGGCCCACCACTTCTGAGTAATCTGATGCCATGGCCAAAGATTTCTTCAGCATCGACGGATGTTTTTCTTCACGCCCGACGATAGACGTTTTGTTATAAAGAGCTGCGATATCGACGCCGCCATGGCGTCACCTCTCGATAATTTATGCTTACTTGAGACCATATTCGTGTCGACGGCTTGATTTGAAGACAGCCCGAACTATCCAAGTTCTCTAAAGAAAAAAAAAAAACGTTTCTCTCGTATGACCGGGTCCCTTTCCTCGTATTGACTTGTATTGAGAATTACAAGATATAAGTAATCTCAAATCAATGCAAAAGTCCCGAAAGTCGCGGGACGTAACAGAGTCATCAAGCGAGGGCATACGAAACGCCATGTGGCAATAAGTGAACTAAAAATTCCCTAGATGTTTTGTATTCCGGATTTCGCCGAAAATACAATAGTATTCCACAATTAAACATAACAAATAAATTTCTTCGACTAGTAAAATATACGCTCTGGTCCTCTGCTCCGTGGAATTTTTTTTTTTTGAGGCACAATAAATTATCGAAAACTCGAGGCGGTTGTCGTTTGCCACGACGCTTTTCTCACCAACTGACAAGTTCATTTTATTATTAATTTCACACACATCTGCCATTCTTTATCGGACCAGAGCGTACTGCTTGCCACTTCACTGCACTTTAAAAAAAAATTTGCACCCTATTTCGATAAAAAACGAAGTAATCATCCGGAATATAAAATTGGAGACGCCAAGTTCGTGCTCACGGCTATATGACAGTACATGCTGTGTATTTCACAGTTCCGGCTACTAACGCTAGGTTCGCTTGGGTTCGCTAGTCACGGTTGCTGGTAAGAGCGGAGAAGCAGCAGTGATGGCGTAAGCGCAAATTGAGCCATGAGATAAAATATTTTTTTATTCTTTGACCGAATATTCGTGTAGAATATTGGGTCGATGATGTAAAGTCAATAAAAGGGATGTTTAAATTTTTTAGGCATTCTTACCGAAATACTGTCAATAAA
This sequence comes from Rhorus exstirpatorius, assembly GCA_963564615.1. NCBI lineage: Eukaryota > Metazoa > Arthropoda > Insecta > Hymenoptera > Ichneumonidae > Rhorus > Rhorus exstirpatorius. The sequence goes on along the minus strand of OY751314.1, from coordinate 9,025,497 downwards.
CAATACTGCAGTACTGTACACAGCAATACTGAAATGCAAATATTCGCGAATTCATAATTTTTCGGTTTATATATTATATATGTTCCGGCTTCAAGGTCACGGTTCGAAGCGTTCCATGTATGTGTGTGTGTGTGTGCGGTGTGTGTGGCGCGCCACGTATGTGTGTGTGTGTTGCGAGCGAGGGAGAGAGAGAGGATCCCAACCGCGAACGCCTGTAACCGTGCTGTTGCCGCACTACAGGCTACAGAAACACACGGTTGCCGCGCTACAGACACACTCTGCAGCGGCGGTGGCCCGAGTTTTCACTCCATGCACGGATTCAGGGATTCGCAACATCACAACAGCTGACGAGCTGACAGCTGAGCGATATATGCAATGCTTGGGCCGTATGACGGAGTATCTGAGCTATATTTCAATAACAAACTATTGTTATTCACAACGCTGTGACGGATGTTTTTCTATTAACTAATTATTTGATAACTATTCATTAATAATAATAATTATTATTATTATTTAAATTATTTTATTGTATTTTTGAGGCACATTTATATGAATGAATTTTTGTCAATGTTTTAAAGGTTATAAATGTTATAATTTTTCAACATTTTTTTCCATCATTTTAAAAATTAAAAAAAAATTATTTTGATCGAGCTTCTATTTTTCAGCCGGGGTATCTTTTTTTCTCCTAGAGGAAGCTTTGTTTTCGAAAATTTTTTTTTCGAGATTTTCATACCATCACGTTCAAAATTACCCAAAAAATCGACAAAACACATTTAGAAAAAATGTCCGTTTGCGATGTGTGTGATAGTATCAGTGTCCGCGCTATAACTTTCATAAATTTAAAGCTATCGGGCCTACACTCATTTTTGCATTGATGTCCGTACGAGAAGGATAATTGGTATTACGGGCAATTTTTATTCCTTGAAAATTTTGAAATTTTCGAAAAATATATGCATGTGTTCTAACTTTCGCAAATTTGGCTTTTTATATAAATTGTCTGTGGAGCAAGGATGATTCGAATTGAATTTGGCAGTTTTTCCAATATTTTTAAATTTTCGAAAAATGTATGTGTGCTCTAAATTTCGAAAATTCGACGCTATCGAGCCTAATCTTTTTACATAAGATTTTAGAAAATTTCAAAAAATGTGCGTGTGCACTCCAACTTTCGCAAACTTTGGTGCTATCGCGGGCCAAAACTTTTCACGTTAATAGTCTCAGGGACAAGGATAATTGGTATTTGGATGAAAATCTCTCAAGGGCTTCAGATTTTACAAAATGTTGAAAATTTCGAACAATTATGTGCGTGCATTAAATTTTGCAAATTTTAGCCTAAGCCATAGCGTTTTACCCTATTAGTCTGGGTGACAATGAAAAAATGGTGTAAATTCACCTGTGTTTTTTGGCATTTTTGAGGCTGTTTTTCAATTTTTCAGAGGAACATGAGCTCGTATTGTTGGACTAACAAAGAGAGTATCAGGCCTCCGGGTCATGGATTATGCTCAAACTTGGTGTGATTCATTAGCCCTAAAAATTGAAGCATGTTATGCGTAGTTCTATCTTAATAGCAGGCCTTTTGTTGCACGCTTCTTTACATAAAATACCATTTTTAAGCAATTTATGAGTTTTTCGCTACTGCTCTGTACTAATCCAACCAACTTGGATATATTTTATTGAAACTTTGTCAGAGGATCATAAAAATAAATATACCACGGGTTAATTTACTGTATTCTATGTTGGTCCCTGCAGCTAGACGGATACACACACGCACAAGCGAAGAAAAGTGAAGTGAAACAAACCAAAGTGAAGATTTCCATTACAATTCATCTTATGGGAATACGCATAGTATTCATGTTTGCGAATACGCATAGTATTCATGCTTGTAAATACTATGTGGATTCCTATACGACAAATTGTCGTATAAATCTTCGCTTCGGTTTGTTTTCCTTCACTTTTATTCGCTTGTGCATAGTATGTATCGGTCTGGCAGCAGCCACCAACATTGAATATTCAATGTTGGTTGCTGCCACTAGACCGATACATACTATATGCACAAGCGAAGAAAAATGAAGCAATGCCAAACCAATAAGTGAAGATTTATATTATAATTCGTCTTATGGGAATACGACCAATAGCGGCAGCGACCAACATTGAATATTAATGTTGGTTGCTACCGCCAGACCGATATACACTGCACACAAGGGAATAAAAGTGAAGCGAAGCAAACTGAAATGAAGATTTATATTACAATTCGTCTTATGGGAATACGCATAGTATTCATACTCGAAAATACTATGTGCATTCCTATGAGACAAATTGTAATAGAAATCTTGACTCTGGTTTGTTTCGCTTCACTTTTCTTTCCTTGTGCGTATAGTGTGTATTGGTCTAGCTGCAGCAACCAACATAGAATACAATGAATTAACACATGGAATCTTCATTTTCATGATCAGCTGACGAGATTTCAATAAAATATCCAAGTTAGCTGAATTAGTACAGAGCGCAGTAGCGAACGACTTCCTATAACGATAAATTGCTTAAAAATGGTATTTTATGGAATGAAGCAAGCGACAAAAGGCCTATTAGATAGAAATACGCATAAGAGACTTGATTTTTAGAGCGAATGAAACACCTGCACGTTTGAGCAGAATCCATGACCCGGAGGCCTGATACTCTCATTATAAGCAGCAATATATGTGCTAGATATTTGGTCTTTTTCTGGTGATGAGTAAACGATGAAAGTGCATGTGTATGCAATTTTGTATGCATATTCAAGTAGGAATATATATATATATCAAATATATCCGAAAAATATATAAGCAAGAAGATTTTAGCATGAAAAATGCTGTATATGTATTTTTCGTAAATATTAGACATTTCACATATATATATTTCCGTATATTTCACGATTCCTCGCATACAAATAACCCGTGGAAAAAATGTATCATTTTTATATACGTAAAATCGATGTAAAAGATATGTGAAATATATTTTATATTTCTGTTACATGTTTATATGTATATTCCATAAAATAGAGAGAGAATTCGACAAATAGATCTATGAGAGATTGAGCGTTGACATGGCAAATCTATGGCATGAGAGAGAGATAGAGTATATTTACTCTACCCGGCACATGGATCGGTGGGATACATATATGTGGGACACGACTCCGGTACTTGAGGGCTTTGAGGGTCAATCGGGGCGATCGGGGCCCTTCGCATGAAACATGCGCCGTCACTGTAACTACATCCTACCCTATCGACAACCGTCACTTGTCGCTGAATGCATTAGTGGACATATCTGCCGCAAGTGGCGCTAACCTCGACATTCATTTTTTTTTAATTTTTCCGCAAGAGGCGCTACCCTCGATTCCGAGTTGGTCACGTGTGCTCGATGACTTTTAAATTTCCACAGCGTTCCGTCGTTGGCGAGAATGCTGGAACGGTGTGTAAATTCTTTCGACGAAGCCCTGAAGAGATTTCGCAGCTCAGCAGCAGAGTTGTGAAAATAGTAATGTAAAATTAATGCATTGCCCATCACTTTGAACAATGTGTATTGGATAAGTTCTACATTACAAATTACAAAAGTAATGTGTAATGAATGAATGTTCCATTACAAATTTGAAAAAAAAGTGTAATGAATGCGTTTTCCATTAAAAATATAAAGAAGTAATGTTTAATCGATAAGTGATCCATTACAAATAAAAAAGTAATGTGTAATGAATGCGTGATTCATTACAGATAAATAAAGTAATGCGAATTCATGCGTGTGCCATTACAAATTTTGAAAAGTAATGTGTAATCGATGCGTTATCCATTACAAATAAATAAAGTAATGTGTAATGGATGCGTGTTCCATTACAAATTTTCAAAAGTAATGCGTAATGATTGAGTGCTCCATTGCAAATTTTAAAAAGTAATGCGCAACTGATAAGTGATGCATTACACATTACAAATGATAAAAAAGTAATTTATAATGTAGAGTATTCCATTATAAATAGAAAAATTTCCGTGCTCGCATGACGATTTGCGCGAAACAAAAGCATGCAAATTAGAAACTTGCACATTTCATTCTCATTGTCTTATGGCGCTGACAAAGCTTTCTATATGAGAAAGCAATAATTTGTAAACCAACTTCATCACTCTAAACTACAATTAATAAAACACGTATTTCAGCATTTCCCAAAGTTCAACTCTTAACAGGTTACAAGCGAGTGAAAAAGTTTGTATAGAAAAACAAATTTTTTGGTCAAATTTACTTGAAACTTGGCATGAATACTCCACTATACAAATTATATAACATGTATTTTAGCATTCTTAACTTAAAGGGATGCAAAGGGGTGGAAAAGTTTGTATGGAAAAATACATTTTTTTTTGTCGGATTTACTTGAAACTTGGCATAAATATATTCTAATACAAATTATGAAGCAGGTACTCCAGCATTTCCGAAAATTGAACCCTTAAGGGGTTACAAGGGGGTGAAAAAGTTTGTACAGAAAAACATTTTTTTTTTGTTGAATTTACTTGAAATTTGGCATTAATTCTCTGCTTTCCTGTACAAACTTTTCCACCCCCTTTCAACCCCTTAAGGGTTTAATTTTAGGAAATGCTTGAATACGTGTTTCATAATTTTCTTAGAGTATTTATACCAAGTTTTAAGTAAATTCGACGAAAAAAATTCATTTTTCCAAAAAAACTTTTCCACCCCCTTGAAACCCTTTAAGGGTTCAATTTTAGGAAATGCTGAAATACCTGTTTCATTAATTTTACTGCAGAGTATTTATGCCAAGTTTCAGGTAAATCGGACTCAAAAAATATTGTTTTCTATGCAATATTTTCCATTCCCTTGCCACCCATTAAGGGTTGAATTTTGGGAAATGCTGAAATACGTGTTTTATTAATTGTAGTTTAGAGTGAGGAAGTTCGTTTACAAATTATTGCTTTCTCATATAGAAAGCTTTGTCAGCGCCATAAGACAATGAGAATGAAATGTGCAAGTTTCTAATTTGCATGCTTTTGTTTCGCGCAAATCGTCATGCGAGCACGGAAATTTTTCTATTTATAATGGAATACTCATCATTATAAATTAATTTTTTTATATGTAATTTGTAATGAATCACTTATCAGTTGCACATTACTTTTTAAAATTTGTAATGAAGCACTCATTCATTACGCATTACTTTTTAAAACTTGTAATGGAACACGCATCCATTACACATTACTTTGTTTATTTGTAATGGATCACGCATCCATTACACATTACTTTTTTAAATTTGTAATGGAACACGCATCCATTATGCATTACTTTGTTTATTTGTAATGTATTACGCATCCATTACACATTACATTTATAATTTGTAATGGAGCACTTATCCATTTAACATTACGCAGTGTAATGTGTAATGAATACGGTAATGCATTATCAAAGTAATGCATTATTCACAACTCTGCTCAGCAGCAGCTCCGACGAGATTTGTCCCACAGTCGCTTGTAAGCGGTTCACAGATACCTCGACGACCTGAGAAACTCTTGAAGGCTGCGAGAAAGCCGTTGGTCGAGTAGTCAGTCACAAGCTCAAGATGCATGGCTGATGATGAGAATCAAACGAAGACTACGGTGTACACTTTGTACGATTTTGCCTTTCTGCCACAGAACGTGCGCAGAGTAATCGGTCCCGCGAGATCCACACCGGTATGAAGAAACGGCCGAACGCGAGCGAAACGAGAAGAAGGCAGCTGACCCAGCAGTTGTTGTCCGAGAGCTGCGCGACGGCGAACCCAAGTGACGCAACGGTGGATGAATGCCCGAATCGGGATGCATCTACCCACAATCCAATAACGGCGGCGTAGCGATGCTAGACTGACTTGAGTACCACCGTGAAGCGTTAGGCGATGAGCTTGCTCAATGATGAGTGTAGTAAACGCTGATTCCCGCGGAAGAATGAGTGAATGTTTTTCGTCGTGCGAGTAAATCGAATTTTGGATCCGCCCTCCAACGCGGACGAGACCGGTATCGTCAACGAACCAAGCGAGACGAAAGGGAGACTTGGACCGAGAGAGTTGCGAATTTTGACGAAGCTGCCGTATTTCGGACTCGAAATAGGCTTTTTGAGTAAGTTTAACCCAGAAAAGACGAGCTTGGTCAAGCTCGGCCGGAGTGAGCAGGATCTCGGGATTAGTGGATTCTTCGCTTCTGCGAAACCGTTGAACTTCGCACTAGCACCAAACCGTCACACGGAGAAGCTTCACGAGAGTCGAAAATCGATCGACGAGGTTCAAAATTGCCGGATCTGTGGTTTTTGTAGCGAGATTGATATGCGTCTTCCGAATCTTGAATACGACATTCGGATCTACGGGTGGCGTAGTCAATGGCCAGGCAGTCGAATGTTGAGAGAGCCGCCCTGGTCTTCTCCACCAAAGATTTGCTATCGCGGGTCCTTGAGACGAGACTCCTCTCGATGCGAAGTCGGCAGGATTTTTTGTTCCTGGAAGGTGTCGCCATCGCGTGTTCTCGAGTTCTTTCATTGCTGTTACCCGATTTTGCACAAACTCTGCCCACCGGTGTGCGTCTCCGTGAATATAAGCGAGTGTTACGGTGGAATCGGTCCACAGGTACGTCGGAGCATCGGTGAGATTCAGCATGTCCCTAATGCGAGAAATTTGATGAGTGAGGAGCGCGGCTGCAGAGAGTTCGAGGCGCGGAATTGTTAATTTCTTAAGTGGGGCCACGTTCGTTTTTTCTGACACGAGAGAAACACGAACACCATCGAATTCGGAGAATATCCGGTGGTGAATTACTACACCGAGAGCGACTTGATATGCGTCTGAAAATCCGTGGATCTCGACAAGGGACCCCTTCGGGTGAAACCCAAACCATCGAGGTACAGAAACTAACGAAAGATCCTTGAGACTTTCTTCGTAGATCTTCTACTGGTTAGCCAGCTTTTCCGGGATCGGTTCATCCCACTCGAGATTGGTTTTCCACAGTTCCTGGATGAATATTTTTCCGTGAATGACGACTGGCATGATCCAGCCTAAAGGATCGAAAAGCTGCGCGATTTTTGAGAGCACGCCACGTTTTGTTACACGAGAGAGTTTAAGAAACCGAGGAGATGAGAAGAGAAACAAGTCCAATTGCGGTCACCACAGGATCCCGAGAGCGCGAAAAGGCAACTCGTCTTCGATGGGCATGACTGACGATTTTTCTTTATTTTCGAAGGGAATTTCCGAGAGCAATTCGTCATCATTCGATGCCCATTTTTGGAGGGGGAACCCGCCCGCCTTGAGACATTTCGTGACTTGTCGGATTTTTTTTTGGCTTCGGAGATTTCGTGCGCTCCCAACAGCACGTCGTCTGCGTACATTTCCTGTTCGATGATTTCCGTAGCAAGGGGATGACGATTATTTTCGTCCATTGAGAGCTGTCGAAGAGCACGAAGGCCGAGATACGGCGCGCTTGTCAATCCGTACGTTACGATGCTCAGATGAAATGAGGAGAGGGGTATCTCGAAGTCATCTCTCCACAAGATTCGCTGCAGATCCCAGTCCTCGGGGTGCACACGAATCTGGCAGGACATCTTTTCAATGTCCGCTATGAAGACGTGGCCGTAAAGACACCACCGGGTGATTACGTCCGCGAGATCGAGTTGAAGCTTTGGCCCGACGTATTGTGTCGTTTACTGAGATTCCACGATTTGTACGAGACGATCTGTTGAAGACGACGCGAACTTTTGTTGTTGAGCTGCTCTCACGCAAGACGGTGTGGTGCGGAAGGTAAAACATGTGACGCGGCTGAGGTTGAGACGGCGAGACGAGCTGCATGTGTCCGAGATCCTCGTACTCGGCGAGAAATTCAGAATCCGCGTCTTTCAGCTTTAGATCTCCAGCAAATCTCTTCTCTTGACGAGATAGCGTGAGCTGAGCGGGAGTCCTAGAGTCCCCAAACTTGGCCGGGCGATTTTTGAGAGGCAGTCGCATGACATATCGGCCATCATGGGTGCGATAGTGCGTTTCTGCGAAATGTCATTCACATTGAGCGTCTTCTTCCGAGGGGAGTGCTTTCCGTGATGATTTGGTTTCTCCTTATAGCCAAAACCGCTGAAGATGATTCAACAGTTTATGATCAACTAAGCATTTCAGTCCGGTCGCTGTTTCCTGCTAACTTTCGGCTTTCGACGCGACGACTCCCGATAGTATCCAGCCAAGAGCAGTCTTTTGTATGACGAGACAGCCTGGTTCGCCCCTTTTAAGGCCGTCTTGAAAAATCGCGCTATAGATTTCCGCACCAAGAACGAGGTCAATCAGCTTTGAATTCGCAAATTCTGGGTCCACGAGCGGGAAACCATCAAGATGTGGCCAGGATGATGCTGGCACTCGCACAGGCGGAACGTATGATGTGAGCATGGAGAGAATGTACGCGTTTACTGCGATAGAGCATTCCGAATTGGTTTGCGACGTGATATTCAGAATTAATCGACCGCGACACATCGTAGAGCATTGTCCCCAGATACCGTGTATCGAAAGAGACACGCGTTCCCAAGTATAATTTACACATCGACAGAGAAATTCCGATGTAAAGGCCACTTCCGACCCTTGATCCAACAGAGCGCGTACTTCGTACTTGGTGCCGTGACACGAGATATCGTGCACAAGTGCAGTCGCGAGAAGCACAGGTACGCATTGAAATGAATGTAAGAGAGCAACGTGACTCGAGATCGATACTTCGGGCAAATTTTCATCGTGAGAAGGACGCACGGCTGTCGGTGGAGAAGTTGCTCGAGAGGTTAGTACCGCCAGCGTCACTGGTGACGACGTGGCTTGCACGTTTATGCCAACGTTACCGTCTCGTTGTATTGTAGTGTGGTGAGGACCCGCACTCAATTGACACCGTTTGACAGATTTACATTTCCCAAACTGATGGGGACCCATGCAGTTGAAGCAAAGCCGTTTCTGTACTAATATTTCGTGGCGTTGCTCGTTCGTTTCGCTGCGATATTCTGGACATGCGGTCATGCACCGAGCTAAATTGCACCGAGAACACGCCGTCGAGGACTTATTTGTCTATATAGCTGCGGTTTCACTGGTCAATCTAATGTTGACTTGATGCACTTTTGCACTCATCGATGACGAGCCTTTTGTTCCTGCGGGTTTCTTTTGGTTGCGAGATCCCGAGCATCGTTCGACGGCTTCCAAAGAACGCACACGACTTAATAGAAATTGTTCCAGTTGGTCAAACATTCGTGGCTCCGTCTCTGCTCCGATCTCTAATTCCCAGTCCTTCAGAGTCAGTGCCGAGTTTGTGTGCGATTATATGAACGAAAATATGGTCCCAATGCTGAACAGGACTGCCGAGGGTGGAGAGGGAATCGAGTGCGTATTTTGTTACGTTGACGAGAACCTTGAGATCAGCTGATAGTAGTGTTACATGGACAGTTCTAACTCCAGATCCCTACCCCGACATTTACAGACATTTTTTCGCTCATGTTCAGGAATGAGGATAAGTTACCGGGTGACACGGTCAAGTTTCGGGTCACGCGAGCGAGCGGGTCGGGTCGCGTCTTTCCGTCGATGGCGCCACGTACCGGGCGACAATTTAACGGGCAATCGATACATGCGGGGGATCCTTCTCATCGATCGCCATGATTGATTTGCTAGTCATTGTCCACCACGGGAATAGATCAGACGCGTGTCGCGCTATACTTGGCTGTTAATCGGGCTTTTCGCTATATTATTACGGGTTTGAGATTAAAACGACGGGTTCAGATCAGTTCAGGAAAACTCAGACTTTCGGTGGGCAACATCCCGGGTTCAATATATTCACGATTCCCCCGATATCTCGGGATTCTCGGCGCGGCACGAGTCATTCTCGGCACACGGTTTTTCTCATACATTCGGGAAACGTGCTCTGCGAGCCACGTTTCCACAAGGGACATTTTCATCGGGACATACATCTTTCGTTTTTTCACTGTAATTACCTCTAAGAATTAAATATATATTTTTGTCATATTTTTTCCACGATCGAGTTCGCGTCTGCATTTATTAAATTTTTGATTCCACCTACACCAGATCCCTTCACAAACAGCTCACAAGGAAAGTCTTTCTGCTGACGTCCTTCGATTTTGATGAAATTCAAATATGTTATTCTGCATCAAAATCTGAGAGACACGTATTTTTTTTATCGGCGGAAAAACGTTTCTAGGGGGTGACATTATCCTTTAAAGTTCAGACCTCCGAAGGGTACTTTTCAGGATTCACCTATTTTCACTCGAGATAATCGAATGCACCCAAATGAATAATTACCTTAATGATAAACGATGAAAAATGCAACTGGTTCAATATTGGGGGGTTGCATAGGAAAAAAGTTCTAGGGGTTGAAATTCACAAAATCGTTATAACAAAAAAACTATTTCACCTATCTTGATGGATTCAATTGCACTTTGAAGAGGGCAAAAAAAAACGTATAGGTTTTTGCATTTTTCTCGCGAATCAAGAGGGGGTGAACTACCCCTATGTATGTTTACATTTAATCACAATAAAACGACAGTAATCCTTTTTTTTCTTATTCCTTCTCCTAGTAATACGTTTTTTCTTTAAACTTATCACAACCGTATCACGGACACAGCATTTAATAAACGGTTTTATCTAGGAGCCAACTCATTTATAGATCGATCTTTCGATGAAAAAGTATTTATATCTGACTCATCGATAATTCTGACTGATTTATATTTGTCAATGAGATAACATAGGTATACGATAAGCGCTTACACATATTTGTTTCGGTAGATAAGACCAAGTTTTAGGATGGCGCATAGAAAAACTGCGTAGTCAAGTAAAAAAAAGAGAGGGTACAATACGCTTGTATCTTTTATTGATAATATGTCAACAGTCTTACAAAATAATTACTATAGCAATAAATAGAAGCGAATATACATTCATATGCTCTATTAGCCGTTGTAAGTACTGCAGTAATGATCGTCATTGAAAAAGTGTATAAAATATAACGACTTTTTACACCAGGAACAGCGAATAATAGCAACATTTTCACATCCTGGTACTTCGCAGTGTGAGTTGCAGGAATCTCCAAATACAAAGTGTACAGGATTCTCAAAATTCGCTGGTTTTTCTTTTATGTAACCACTTTTGTACCAAGAATATTTGAAAAGATCGATATAACGTGGTGACGACAGTTGGTTATGAACGAGTGACTGCAGCTTTATGATATTGTTTCTTAAATGCAAATCAATATCATTATTCATCAAAAGACAATTATCAGAAAAATGTTTAACAAAATGTTTCCATACTCGGTTTCCAGAAACATCGAGGTGCTGGATTTTTCCGGTAGTTCCTTTAGGTATAATCATTACTTTGACATCTCTATTTGAAGGTTTCACGTCAAGTACAGCTTGGGGACAGTGTCCAGTCCAAGAATCAATTAGTAATAATGATTTTGGACCAACTTTTCGGAAAAATACATGCTGCAACCAAATTTTAAAATGATCTGAAAACAGAAAAACGAAAAATTTTTTCATTCCAAAAATATCTATACAAAAGCAGTGGGTGTAATTTATAGCTGAAGTAAGCTTCCTAGACTTGGATACTTCTATGTACACATTATCTGGTCTGAAAAACATTTTCGCCACTATTGGTCCAATCTTGCCAGTTGGTCCTTTTAAAACCAAAAAACGAGGAGATAGCAGCTTGCCATCAGCTGATATAGTCGGCTGAATAGTGTAACTGTGGGTCGTAGAAGAGACTAATTGTACAAGACATTGTACTTGCTTTTCTCCTTCGACTGCTGAAGTTCTTCCGGAATGCATTTCTAGTTGGAAGCCACTCTGATCTGCGTTGAAAGTATTCGACAATTCGTACTTTCTAATATTTTGCTTTACGTCATAGACAAATTTTTGAATTTGTTGTTCCAAGACTTTTCCATCTTCAATTGTTTTCGATGTAATGAACTTATTAATTTTTCTCGATACGATACGATGAGCTGCTTTGGATGAGTTGATCCACGTACGAGATGCTTTGAAACGGAAATCAGTATCCCCTATTTCTTTTTATGCATGTAAGGCCCATTTTTAAAATCGGGATCATGCACTATTGAACTAGCATCCACAGCAGCTTTGGAATTTTCGAAAGTGTAACGACAAATTCGTGCTAATTTTTCTTTGTATGTCCCCCCTTGTCCAAATTGTGGGCCCACCACTGCAACTGTTGTATAGATTGCACTTTCATGAACTTTTGTTTAACACTGCCCAAACCTGAATTTCCTTTCTTCCCGCTGCGCCAATACTCAACGGCGCTTAATTTGTACTCGTAAGATAAGTCTTCGTTATCACGAGTGCATGTATCAGGCGGAAGTTCTGGTTCATACAGAGCGTTTGCCGATTCTTTATTTTCAACAATTTCCCAATCCTTATACGGTTCTTCGAAATGCAAAGAATTTTCTTCTACCATTTCGAAACCACTGAATTTGTTCATTGCACTCAACAAAATGTTTTCAAAGTTTTCATTTAACTGTATTGTATCGTTATTTACTGGCGATTCCGGTAAACGCATAACTTCAAAAGTTACGAGAAGCATTCTAATAACGTTCGAAGGATTTATCTTCATTTTGATTAATATTTGCAATTTCGTTTTAAATAGTCTTGAATTGTAAGTGACTTCTTTCGTCGGGTAAAAGAAAAATAGCCGACTGCGGTGAATATATTCGGCGATCGCAGTCTTATTACTGCTTTTACGTCGTATTTTAAATCCAATTTTGGAAGCGAGTCACAGACTGAACAGAGGTGACTTCCAGATAACACCGTCAAGTAGGGCGGGATGGGGGGCGGGAGGGGAGTTATTATAACTATGAAAATACGTCAGTATTTACTAAATTTTTGTGAAAAATATAAGGAACAGATATTTTTCAAATTCGTCTTGTGGTTTATTCAAAATTAACTAATAAAAAAAATTGTTATCCGTAAAAGTTATCCAATCTGTAATTTTTGGCGAAAAAAAATAATTAAGTGAATTCTTTCAAACTATGGATGTGATTCGTATATACATCGTAAAAAGATACAAAAAATAAAAACTTGATAAAGTGGTAGAATTTTCAAAGGAAAAATTTGATTTTTTCCAATTTTCCTTGCTTAATTAGATAAAATCCATTGTTTAAATAAATTTTGAAAGGAATCTTTTAAGTACAACCTGAAGAGTCTCAAAATGCTTTCAAATAAAAAACAAACCATTAAGATTGGACGTGTACTTTCGGTTGTATCACTTTCACCAATGATGAAAATGTAATTTCGAGAATAATCTATACATCGTTTCATATGTACATGTTGAGAATTTCAAGAAAAAAATGTATATCTAGGAGAAGAAATTAAAAAAAAAAGAATTACTGCCGTTTTGTTGAGATTAAATGTAAATATACATAAGGGTTGTTCACCCCCTTAACTTGATTTGCGAAAAAAACGCAAAAACCTATATGTATTATTTTTTTTTTTTCCTATTCAAAGTGCAATTGAATCCATCGAGATAGGTGCAATAGTTTTTTTGTTATAACGATTTTGTGAATTTCAACCCCTATAACTTTTTTCCTATGCAACCTCCCGATATGAAACTAGTTGCATTTTTCATCGTTTATCATAAAGGTAATTATCCATTTGGGTGCATTTGATTATCTCGAGTGAAAATAGTGAAACCTGAAAAGCACCCCTCGGAGGTCTGAACGTTTAAGGAAAATTTCACCCTCTAGAAACGTTTTTCCGCCGATAAAAAAAAATACGTGTCTTTTAGATTTTGATGTAGAATAACAAATTTGAATTTCGTCAAAATCAAAGGACGTCAGCAGAAAGACTTTTCTTGTCAGACATGAACCACTCAGCCGAGACACGATCTCGGGGGTGGGGAACTATTTCGATAAGCCGGGACGTCCTTAGACGATCAACCGGGGGGCGGAGGGGATAACTCTAACAACTGGCGTGCACCTAACCTTCTGCGGGTCGAGACAGGGGGCCTTCCTTTGAGGGTAGCATTGGAATGTTGCTATGTCTAACAGGTAAATAGCAGACTGGAGCGTTATATTTTTCAGCCGCCCAGGATGCTACCCTCTGCAGGGCTACCCTTGTAAATTTAGGAGAGGGGGTATGCTTGTCAAGACACGTTGATCTCAGTGTATCATTTTCACCGTACCTTTTGAGACGGCACCAGAATGTTGTCAATTCTATCGGCAGAGTGAAATTTACGTAATCTTTACAATAACATTGGAATGTCACTTAACTGGCGCGTCTGTTTAATGTGCTCTTATTACCTGCCATAAATCACTCATGGCCACGTGCTAAATGTCCGACGCAGTCTCGAAAAGACTAAATCGTAAGGTCATAAAATCTTAGAGGCGCCTATGATAGGGCATAGCTGCTCCTTGATACCTGAAAGAAAAGCGATCACGTGTCCCTTACAGCTATTCTTTAGGCTGCATTTATATAAGCGTTTCCCCATCACTGACTGGTGCGTGAGTAGCGCAGGGTGTCGCGCTGGATCCTTTGTCAAACCACGATGAAATTGAGACGAAGAGCAGATTAAAAATATGGAAAAGCACGTTCGATTCGATACCCGAGCTAAAATTCATGTAATGTATGCATGGGATTATGGATACAGAGCCGCTTGCCGAGGCCGGTGGGAAAGAGTAGCACGTGATCGTGAGCGATTTAAATTAAGATTTGAAAAATGCGGCAAACTAATTCAATCTGTATTGATGGAGAAAAAATTTAACGGAAAATGCAATACTGATTGAATATGCGTCATCGACGTGTTTTGACGTGTTTCAAACCCTCGAGACTTCGAGAGCGGATGATACCATATTGCATGTCCGAACACGCTTAAGCCTGAACAGTGGTCGATATACGTCTGAAGTGCCGACTATGACGCCAGATATTTCGAAAAACCGTCGGACAATGAGGCTTTGATGTTCATCGAATGCCGCAATGACGCGCTTAGTCGCATTCTTGCTATCAACATGGACGGATATCTGATAGCGTTCTCGGAGCCAAATATCGGTGGGAATTATCAAGGGGTGATCTTAAGAATATTACGAAGCCTACGCTTTTAAAATATTTGAGTCGATCAATTTATATGTTTTACGATCGTTTACCCGAAAATCTTCGTGCAGACGCCGAAATAATGTCATATCTGCTCTGTATGGAACATTGGAATGCGTCCCACATGAAGACTTATATCGATGGCCCTGCACCCTCTGTACGGAGTTGTGAAATGTGTCGCTGCACAGTGTGGGCGAAGGAAAGTGTGGAAAATCCCATTGGGTCCTAGAATTGAGAATTGGTGGGGGTTGGGAATTTGGAAGGCCTATATAATACCAAGATGCACGTTTAAACTGCAGCAGTGTACTCGTATAATGTTCAAGGTAATGAGTTTGAAAAAAACGGGCAAAGGCTGTTAGAAGTGCGACATTAAAAACCATTACAGCCCGTGAGGGGTAAGACCCGTCGAGTTTTATAGCGGGGAACACCAACGACTCCAGCCATGAACGCCATACCATACATCTAACCATACATCCAAATACCGTAACCATACATCTAAATTTTCTTGATGCACCTCGATTTAATTTTTCAATACCCTGCGAGTGTTCAATAGCGCCGTTCCAATGCTCCATTAGATTCAGAATGTTACGCCATCGTTTGATTCTTCGTAATTTTAAGCAGTTTGCATGTTTCTTTAAAATTTCCCTCGGTAAATTTGTTCCTTGGTCGGAGAGCAAGATTTATGGCTTTCCAAATCGGCAGATAATCTCGGTAACGAAGGCTCCGGCCACCTCGTTGGCTTCTTGGGTTGGTACTGGCTACGCTGTACTTAGTGAGAACATCCTGGAAGGTAAGAATAGATCTGTTTCCCGAGGATGTCTCAGTCACCGGCCTTACGTATCCACAGGGAATTTTTAAAATGCTCGGCTTGGTGTCTCAGTGGTGACCATCAGTGTCCTTTCTCTCGTCCCTTTATTTTTTTTTTTTTAATTTTTTTGTATCTTTTTATTTAACTTCCGATGTCTATTTGCATATTCGGCCACCGATATTTAAGTTGTATACGGTGGAGTGTCCGTGACATGCCTTCATGCCCACCCAAGGGGGGCATCATTATATTTTTTTAGCAATTTTTCTCGGCCTTCTTTGCTCGGGCAGGTGGCGCCTATGCTGAAGCCTTCTTCGTTACTTTCGTGGCTGCTTGAGAATCGGTGCTTGTCTGGAAAATGCTAAAGCGTAATCGCTAGGGGGTGACGGAGCGTTGTGCAGGGAGATTACGCTTTGGCATTTCGCAATTGATAGTTTTTAGAAGTCTTTGGAAGTCTTCAGAAGTGTTTCGAAGTCTTTGGAAGTCTTCGGAAGACTTTAGAAGTCTTTGGAAATCTTTGAAAGGTTTCGGAAGTCTGCGGAATTCTTTGAAAGTTTTTTGAATTCTTCGAAAGTCTTCGGAAGTATTTGGAAGGCTCTAGGAGTCTCTGGAAGTCTTCAAAGAATTCCTTATAATACGCAATTGATAGTCTTTAGAAGTCTTTGGAAGTCTCTGGAAGTCTTCGTAAGTATTTAGAAGTCTTTAGAAGTCTGGAAATCTTTTAAAGTTTTCAGAAGTCTTTGGAAGTCATTGGAAGGCTCTAGGAGTCTCTGGAAGTCCTCGAAGAATTCCTTATAATACGCAATTGATAGTCTTGAGAAGTATTTTAAAGTCTTTGGAAGTCTTCGGAAGTCATTAGAAGTCTTTGGAAGTCTTCGGAAAACTTTAGAAGTCTTTAGAAATATTTTCGCGTTTTCAGAAGTCTGTGGAAGTCTTTGGAAGTTTTTTGAATTGTTCGGAAGTCTTTGGAAATCTTCGGAAGTTTTTGGAAGCCTGTGGAAGTTGGAAGCCACATTTACATCCAAAATCCTAGTGAATAGCCCCTCGATACCAACTATTGACATGGTCATACGGGAAAGCACCTTTTCATGTCAATAGCTTGCATCCGGCCTCGCTATCGTCGAATCTCCAACGCCATGTAACTCTCTACCAGCAAAGTACAAAACGATGAACTCATGGCTAGAACAAAGTCTTCATGGAATACGATGGAAATCAGGCGACCCACCGTCCGAAGCTGCTGGAACAATAATTCGAGCTATCTTGAAACAAGCTCGAACCATGTACGTGAATGAATTAGAGAAAAGGATGTGGTTAGCGCAATTCACGGATTTGTCGGCACATATTGTTGGTATGGAAACTCTCGATTGTCCATTATTGCAGATATTACCGAAAATATCAATTAACAGAGGATGTTCTCATCATCCTCATGACTCAAAATATAATTGTGCGAACGAATACGTGAAATATTTGAGGAGCTGGTACACCAGGCATTGTGTAAACGCAGGATTTTTGAAATAAATAAAATCATTTTATCGAAAAATGTATGTGTGTTTCTTAATGAATTAAACCATAGGAAATTGTTTTACATACAGTTGGATTCAATCCAACTTATTCATTATATTTTTTTTTTCTACCACACGTCATCTATAATGTTTTTTTTACTTTTTTAAACAATGTGCACTTATGGATTCAAACACTTTTTTCATTTCAACCATCGTTCGCGTAGAGTCACGACCCCATAGTCGTCGCGATGGGTTGATGGTTTGATGACGCCGGATGCGTTCGAATTCTATGCCGTTGTATTTCCCACTGGAATAATTCATGTAGAGTGGATTCCTGTGGGCAGCTTCTATCATCGTCTCTAATGTTTCATTATTCTCGTCGAACGCCTTCATGAATCTTGCAGGTAAGAATACGGCGAATCCGTTGCTGATATCAGCCACGATCCTCTTCCCGAATTTTGTATGGACCACTTTCAGGTCAGAGATTGGATAATCTGTTTAAACGGAGAGTTCAGCCAATTTTTTTGTTCGCAAAAATTCCACCATTATTCTCACCTTGTTGATACTTGCGAAATCCATTTCAACTTATTGATGTACTTTTCAATGTATTCACGATCAACCTCAGATCCGACCTCGTACGTATAAGATTTTTCACTTCTTCAATATTTTTCAAGAGCAGGAACAATCGTTTTCTTAGCTCGCGTTGCCTGTCTTGCATGTCAACTGCTGCAGTTCGAACGTGCATCATGGTATTATATAGGCCTTCCAAATTTCTAATCCCCACCAACTCTCAATTCTAGGACCCAATAGGATTTTTCACACTTCCCTCCGTCCACACTTTGCGGCGACACATTTCACAATTCCGTACAGAGGGTGCAGGGCCATCGATATGAGTCGTGATGTAGGACGCATTCCAATGTTCCATACAGAGCAGATATGACATTATTTCGGCGTCGGCACGAAGATTTTCGGGTAAACGCTCGTAAAACATATTAATTGATCGACTTAAATATTTTAAAAGCATAAGCTTCGTTATAGTCTTAAGATCACCCCATGATAATTCCCACGGAAATTTGGCTCCGAGAACGCTATCAGATATCCGTCCATGTTGATAGCAAGAATGCGACTAAGTGCGTCATTGCGGCATTCGATGAACATCAAAGCCTCATTTTCCGACGGTTTGTCAAAATATCTGCCGTCATAGTCGGCACTTCAGACGTATATCGACCACTGTTCAGGCTTAAGCGTGTTCGGACATGCAATATGGCATCGTCCGCTCTCGAAGGCTCGAGGATTGAAACACGTCAAAACACGTCGATGACGCATATTCAATCAGTATTGCATTTTCCGTTAAATTTTTTCTCCATCAATACAGATTGAATTAGTTTGCCGCATTTTTCAATTCTTAATTTAAATCGCTCACGATCACGTGCTACTCTTTCCCACCGGCCTCGGCAAGCGGCTCTGTATGCATAATCCCATGTATACATTACATGAATTTTAGCTCGAGTATCGAATCGAACGTGCTTTTCCATATTTTTAATCTGCTCTTCGTCTCAATTTCATCGTGGTTTGACAAAGGATCCAGCGCGACACCCTGCGCTACTCACGCACCAGTCAGTGATGGGGAAACGCTTATATAAATGCAGCCTAAAGTATAGCTGTAAGGGACACGTGATCGCTTTTCTTTCAGGTATCAAGGAGCAGCTATGCCCTATCATAGGCGCCTCTAAGATTTTATGACCTTACGATTTAGTCTTTTCGAGACTGCGTCGGACATTTAGCACGTGGCCATGAGTGATTTATGGCAGGTAATAAGAGCACATTAAACAGACGCGCCAGTTAAGTGACATTCCAATGTTATTGTAAAGATTACGTAAATTTCACTCTGCCGATAGAATTGACAACATTCTGGTGCTGTCTCAAAAGGTACGGTGAAAATGATACACTGAGATCAACGTGTCTCGACAAGCATACCCCCTCTCTTAAATTTACAAGGGTAGCCCTGCAGAGGGTAGCATCCTGGGCGGCTGAAAAATATAACGCTCCAGTCTGCTATTTACCTGTTAGACATAGCAACATTCCAATGCTACCCTCAAAAGAAGGCCCCCCGTCTTGACCTGCAAAAGGTTAGGTGCAGTCCAGTTGTTAGAGATATCGCCCCCTCCCCCCTCCTGGCCATTGTAGATCGTCTAAGTGCATTCGGCTCTTCGAGATAGCCCCCTACCCCCCGGGTTCGTGTCTCGGCTAAGTGGTTCATATCTGAGCTAAAAAATATCGGTAAATGTCGGGGTAGGGATCTTGAGTGAGAACTGTCCATGTAACACTACTGCTTACTACTCGTGAGTCAATCGTCGAGATGAAAACAAGGCAACGAGGTAGGTGTCGATGAGAACGCCTTTATTTTGATAACGTGCGAAGAGAGTGTCCCATGCACGAGCAATATTATCACCGGTAGTTCAAATATTCCGAAGTAATGACGGAGCCTCGCCGGTGAAACTCATTTTAAGATATTGCAGTTTCTCAAGATTCGAGATATCGGAGTTCGATCTGTGACAGGAAATTAAAAAGAACTTTGTATTCTTCGATGTCAACGCTCCATAAACTCCTCGAGAGTGCCATAAATGTTGTATATTTGACCGTTAACATTGAGTCTCGTTATCATGAACAATGCATGGTCAATTTAGTATTTCGCATGGATTATTTTTCGAGATTATCACAGTATAATTTGACAAAATATCGAATGCGACACGTCACGAGACGAGAGAGCCGATAGCTCGGCCCTAGACCAACGAATGCGACGGGTGGGGATAGCCGAAGATTGACGAACGAGCCTCGTATAATGAGCAAGTAGCTAAGGGATTCCGTTACCAAAAATCACTTCTCTCACGACAGAGAGAACGTCCGGATTGTAAACCCTCGAGGGGTCCCGTCGCGTCTGTCGACCAATCTTCATCTTTTGAGTCAAATGCAAATCTCGTTGCGTCTGTTGACATGATTTGTACATTCGTCGAGCTATTGTAAACCAAGCATTTTGTCGAGTAAAGGGTTGAGATTGTCTTGTCAAAACCCAAACGGAATAAAGTAAATTGAGAGTCTAGTCGCGTCTGTCGACAAAACTGAATTGATTGTGTTAATTTGAGTAAGTGTAAGTTGCGTATTTTGTCAAATTACATTGTGAATCGAAGGACCTCCGCCGTCGTGTCAAGGTCATACGTTATGAAGGAACGATTGTGAGATATCGAATGAAAAGTATTGAAGTAATCAAGTAAGTCAAAATAAACCTACATTTCTTGCTTCAAGTACTGTTATTTATTGTTCTTGCAATTCCTTGTCATTGGTCCTCCAACTGTACCCCTCCCTGCGGCAGTCTCATTGTCAAGGGAGCTAGTCGGATTCGTAAATGAAATATATCGATAGTTTATTAGTTTTTCAAAAACTAATGGGCGCTCCGTTATTAAAATCGAGTTGTAGAGAAATAATTACAGCCCTGTCAGCCGACGGACCACAGCCGCGGCCGGTGAAGGCGTAGTGAATTGTTTGTATAAAAAATAGCCTGTCTCAGATCTAACCATTGCAGTAAACAAATCACAATACTCATGCCACTCGCTGGATGATCCTGATAGTTTTCGAAAATTTAGCCGTGGTAATTGTCGAGACGTTGGAGTAGGTCATGGAGCGTCGGGCGACGAGACGGAAGATCGCGAAGTTGCCGTCCAACTGTCGATGAGCATGAGCATTTTCACTCTGTTATCGCAGTACGCCTCCACACACTGTGCATACCTATCGTCGATGAAATATTCCAACTTCTTCCTGTCTTCGATTCCGAGAGTGCTCAGTTCGTCATGGTGGGTTTGAAACCTTCTCTAATTTGACTCAAGAGCCTCCACGCGGGTTTGTCCATGAGTGGGTGTTCTTTTTTTTGTTTCGAGTTTCTCAAGGTTTTATAGTGCGCGGTTGATATAGTCAAACAGGTCACATTCTTTCGAGAGAATCACCTCGACCCTTTCCGACATTGTTTTGATCGAATATCAGGAATCTTTTTGATCATGCACTCACTCACATTGATTAGCCTAGAATAGAATACGCGGTGAACGAGCGAACGAGAGTGTATGTGTGAGCACGAGTGTCGTAGCGATGCGCGGGAAATGCTGCGCGAGCCCGAGAAAGTTCAGATGGCAAACAATACAAGACAGAGGGCACTTCGAGAGCACGAAGTCTATCAAAGCGAGAGAATGTGTGGGCGCAAGCACGATATTATGAGTCGAGCTGCCCGAGAGGCCTTACGAACGCGAGACGCCAAGATGGTGAGCACAGAGCGGAGCACGACTCTCAAACCAAGAATAATAAGTGAGATGCGCGATTGGGGATGCATGGTCACGAGGCATTCAAGAAATTGACGGGGAGTCACACCGTTGATGCATTTACACAACCTTCTTGAGATTTTATATTGCGATGACAGAGCTCCGCTCGCTCGCAAAATGACGAGAACAAGACTGATAGTGAACCGAAACCGAGGAAACTTAGACAGGCACGTGACTCCTTCACTGATATAATTTGCACTTTTTTCTTCCGTACGGCTCGAAGGACCAAAATGTTTGGAGATGAGTGATAGTGGTCTTGGATTAAAATAAAGGGCAACTGATGAGAAGTGAGAATGGAAAAAAAACGAGAAGAGTCGAAGCACGTGTTAACTTGATGTATTAAAGTCGACTGTATTTCTTAATAATTGCGAAATCGTTTTCAATCGATTAAAGCCCGGCTGTTCCGTTCACATGACTGAGCTCGATCGAATCAGCAGGCTATTCTCGGACCAAGATCATACGTGTGTCTGTGATACATTTATAGACAATCGATGAGTCAACTCGAGAACCGTCGATTACAATAGGAAAAAAAAAGGAAATAATTACATATGCTATATAGTCAAGGATAGGTCTCGATGGTTGCTCGAAATGTCTTGCAAATTTTGCCACATTTTTCAACTGCCGTTAATGAAAACTCAACACAAACTCAGATGTACAGAATGAGGGGAATGATGACTAATTTGAGACGAAAGGTTGCATTTGCCGCACCAAACGTTCCAACGAAATTCTCCGCCGCTCCGTTAGTGGCTGGATGATTCTGGGTGGGGGGACTTTGTTTCACACCGCACTTTTTAGCAAACTGTTTGTTTGAAAAATATCCATTCATATTCTCGTGCGCTACTCAACTATGGCGGCACCCCTCGAGCAACTAGTCTCGCGCGCTCTCTCGCGGGTTTTTCCGGCAAGACGCCAGAGACAGTTCTGGCTTTCTTTCACTCTCTTCTAATAATTGATCGGAATCACACGGGTTTGATAAAGTTATCTGGCCATCCTCAATTTATACGTTTCTAATCGGTAATTCTCGCCTTCGTTACTAACTTGTCTCTGGTCAGACTCTCGGGCCTCATCGCTAATTTCTCGGTAATGACTCGGAATATCTCTAATCTCGGTGATTCTCTAGGCTTTGGCGACAAGCTTTTGCGATGCAAAAAGCCGGCATCGTGATCGAGTGGTCGGCCATCTTGAACTGTCTCTTGGTATAGCGCTCACGGTGTTACTCTTATCAATATACCTTGTGTTCTCGTTGGTACTATTCAGATTATTAACAAATCATATCTCTAAAAGTCCCCTCGGGGCCCATTACATCGGGTTTTCTCAAGTGATTTGGTTTTTCGGCGTTCCTCACCTTCATCCCTCCTCCCACCACCAGATATCGCACGGGTGTTTTTAAATTTTTTGGTCCTTCGAGCTGGATCTGTTGGGGGGGAAAGTGACGAAACTTCTCGCGACAGTGTACTGAGGAGTTGGAATAGTGATCAGGACACGGACTCGGACAATACGCATATCTCGCAATTGGCGACACGTGTAAGTGCAAGTGTACTCTAGTGATCTCTCGTGCTCCCTCACTCGCTCCTGTGGTGGGCATAGGCCCGCTCTTCGGTGCTCGCACGCGTGTGTACGCCTCACCAAGTTGGCACAGGGAGTAGTGCTCTCTCACTCTCTCTCACTCTCGCAGTAACGATCGATTTTTCGCGTGGATCTCGAGGCACGCCATCTCACAGTGTTCTTGCGCGCTCAGCTACGTTGGACTATCAGTTCATCGCTGTGCCCGCGCTCGGTGATTCTCGTATATTCTCGCTCGCTGTCGGGAGCTCTTCTAGACCGGTTGCGTGGATCTCAATCTCGTGCTTTCGGTTCTCGGCTGTGCTCGTACCCAGTGACTCTCATCACGCTCTCTCGCTCTCTCAAGTTACCCTCAAACATTCGGACAATTCTTAGTGTATGCCATCTGAATCAAGTGTTTTCCTACTCTCGCTCTTTCGGTTCGTTTCTTGCGTGTGTGCCTCTTAGACTTTCGCACTCAGCTGTCTTGGACTCGTGATCTTAGCTGATCGACGGCTCAAGCTCATTCTCGGGGTGCACTCTTCGATTCGGTGGTAACTCGCGTTTACCTCTCAGACTCTTACTCTCTCGGTTCAGTTCAGCGTGTTCTCGTGTGTTACTCGACGACTATCGTCTCGAAGTGACTTCGTGCTCGGATTTCAGACTCATTCGCTCGATTCATCGTTCATGTGGCTTGTGACGAATTCTCAATCCGGTTGTGCTCGACTTGTGCTCGATTCGTCTTTCGTGTATTTTACGACGAATTCTCAATTCGGTTGTACTCAATTCGTTAGTGCCTTCATTCGTTCGGTCTCGTGTGCCTCTCTAAGAATCTCACTCCCGGATAGATCCTCGCGCTCAGCTGTCTCGGTCTCGTGAGCCCATCTGATCGACAGTGTGGGCTCGGATTTGATCTCGCGGTTCTGTTTTTCGTGCGGTTTTTGACAAATTGTCAATTCAGTGTGAACTCAGGCGCATTTTCTTGGCTTTTGCTCTCTTTGTTCCTGTTTCGGGTACTTCTCAGAGATTCTCAACTCGACGTGAATTGGATACGTTTCTCAGCCTCACACTCTCGGCTCAAGTTTCGTGTGTTTTTCGGCGAATTCTCGAATCGGTGTGAATTTAGATGCGCCATCTGGAATCTTTCTCTCTCTCTCTCTCTCTCTCTCTGCTCGTGCCTCGTGTATCTCGACGATTCTCGACGCAGTGTGAACTCACGTGTGTTTTTTCTCTCTCACTCCTTCGGGCCAGTTCTTGTGTGTGGTTCGTGCAGTTTTCTCTCGATTCGGTGAAAACTCTCCAGTGTTTCTTAGTCGCTCACTTCTTCGGTTCGGTTTTCGTGCGTAGTTCGCCTACACTCGATTCGATTTGAACTCACGTGCATTTTTCAAACTCTCACTCCCCCGGTTCGTTTCTCGTGCGCGTTTCTCAGACTCTCTGCGTTCAGCTAACCGACATTTGAGGCGCAGCTGCTCAGCACTCTCTCGAATCGGTGTGAATTCACGTGTTTTCTAACTCTCGCTTCTTCGGTTTGGTTCTCGTGTGCGTTTCGCGCAGTGTGCTCTCGATTCGGTACGAACTCTCGAGTGATTCTCCGACTTTAATTTATTCGGTTCGGTTTTGGTGTGCAGTTTCCCTGCGCTTGATTTGGTTTGAACTCGCGTGTGGTTTTCAGACTCTCACTCCCCTGGCTTGTTTCACGTGCGCGTTTCTCAAACTCTCACTCTCCAGGTTATTTGTCGTGCATGTTTCTCAGACTCTCGCTCTTTTGGTTTGTCTCAATATTTTTAGTACTCGCCATCTTGGCTCGTGGTCTCTCTCTCTCTCTCTCTCACTCAACCATACTCTCGCGCTTACGGTGACTAGCGTCTTGGCGTGTAGCACTGCGCTTGCTCAGTGCATGTTCTCTCATACTCTCGCGAGTTCTCCTCGATTCACCGCGTGAATCTCGGCGCCATTTGGCTAAAGCGCTTTCACTCTATCGCTACCTCCCGCTGTGCTCTCACCTTCGGATATCACGGACTCTTAATCTCAGTGGATATACAGCGGGTGCGGTTTCGCACAGCAGTTCTCGTGATTCTCATGCTCGCAGCTACTTCAGACTCTCGTAGTCGTATACGTGCTCGGTTGCGCTCGTACATGCTCTGTCGCTTTCGTTAGTGCTCATCGATCGGCAGCACATGTCTCGGTGGACGCCAACCTTGCCCAAGTGCCTCTTCTCTCTCTCCGGTGTTCTCTCGCCCTCGGCGGTCATGGACTCTCGATCACAGCTTATGGACAGTTGGTGTTGCTTATCGCGCAAATTCACTTGACTCGTGAACACAATGGTTATATCTACGGCCATCTCTCTCGTTGGTGCATCTCTCGGCATCAGAATGATTCTCGACACCGGATCGGAGCTTTTGTTCACCGCGGAGTTTCAAATACAGCAGCTGATCCGAGGCTCTTTAGCTCCTTTCGGGCACTCCCTGTCGGTCAGCTCTTGCCATGGCGATATTTCGCGGGAAACTCACCCCTCATATGGTTCGGTTATCTCGATGGTTATCTATCACATCAGTTCACCTCTTCACCTCAACATGATCATCAACCTCGGCACGGAGCTTACGTTCGCCACGAAGCTGCTGATACAGCAGCTGCTCCGAAGTTCGTTGGCGGTTTTCGGACTCTCTCCCTCGCGGTCATACCTCACCATGGCAACGTTTCGTGTGAAACTCGCCCTACAGACGAGACGGGTCTATCAACATTTATCCCTCTCTTTGGCTCATCTCTTGACACGAGGATGCTCATTGATCCCGGATTGGCACTTACGTTTACCTTGGATCAGCTGATACGGCAGCTGTGGGAACGGTATCGCTCTTCAATCCGTATCATGGGTGTCGGTTATGTACACAGCGTAACCACTCGAAGAGTGGTTTGACTCATCCTCCGACCGACTCACTTGGAGCAGTACATGCTTACCACCGCTCACATCTTGGCTCGTCTCATGACCATTCAGCCCTCGTTCACCTCGGATCTGATCGCGTTCGCTTATATCTCGTGGGTGCAGCTCGTGAATCCGGACTCTCTCACTCTAGCATCGATCTATCTCCTCATCGTGGTAGACTAGGATGGTCACTTATCGGACCGGAGAATATCAAGGGGTCGGACTCAGAGCCGATTTTCCAATGGAGGATTTTCAGATGAATTTTACTCAGCCCAAACTCGAATACACTTCCGGAGACAATTCATTCTCACAATGCGGTGGTTAATCGTAATCGCAGCGGTTCCCCGAAACTACTCACTGCGCTCTGGGTTCAGGACGCAATTGACACAATGGTTGGCTTGCAGCTTTTATCAGACGAAGTGGCCTGCGAAGCTCATTTCCCAGTTACTCGTTCTCGCAAAAGCTCTGGGCAGTACATGGTTCGGTTCTCGGTGAAGTTCTCGGTCAGGCGACCTGTCGACTCGCGCCTCTCTGCTCAATGGAGCCTTGGTTGGACAGTTCGGCCCTCTTCTCAGGCCCCTCTGCATACGGAGCTCTACACCACGGTCATCCGGTAAGATGTACAACTCGGATGACCTGCAGCGCATCTCCTGGAATACCCCAGAACCCTCTCTGGTGCATTATCTCCTTCATTACGGCGTCCTCAAGGACGACTCTCTCTTCATTTCACATGCATTGCACTATTGGATTGGGCTGGAAAAAATGTGACAAATTCGTGTATATTTTTTTATTTATATTTTTTGCTTACATTGCATGCATGCATTATGTCATTTACAAAACCTTACAGTGTGAGCAAAAATTGAATTTTCCATTGTTCCTACAAAGGTATGATTTATAAGTAAGACCGTGTAACAATGAAACTATTTGCAGGCTTTTTTTTATTAAACTCAGTGGGCGCGAAGATGATAAATTCTCATAAGTGTTTATAAAACATGTGCTGGAGATATTCAAGACTTCATACACTGAGATATGAGAGTCGAATATAGTCTCCAAATGGGGAAGAACGAAATGTACTACATCTTGATGAGTGAAAATATATTTAATTACACTAAATCGAGATCTACCATCATCTTCACAGACACATAGAACCATATCTGGCTTATATTTGCTACCATTTTTTTTCTATCGATTTAAGTATATTGACTTTTTATTAAGGATGCGTATTTTTGTATTTAAATGTCCATCGAATATGATTAGCAGATCGATCAATATACTAGATACAGCAGGTCCAGATTTAACAGATAAAGTGAATATTTGATTTGTATAAAACTGATGGGCAAGTTTCAGCTGCAGTTTAATTGCAATCATTTTACAAATATTTATGTTGGAGCTTGATGAGGTTGTGATTCGTTTACATTCTTTGTGTTTCGCCTCGAAACGCATGGCCCACGAGGGAATTATTGGCCCACATTCCAACATTATAGTTCTATAGTGCAACAAAATGTAGTCCTTTGATCGTAAGGTTCTCTTCAAATACTCAGAGCTGAACGATGGTGCTCTTTCACGAGAGATCTCAGAATTTCGCTACACTCTATTTGTATACACTGTACACGGTGAGCTTACCAGAACGAAAATCTGACGTAAAATACAGTATACCTGGATCATTCAGAGGAACTAAATGGCCAATAAGAACTCCGAAATGTAAAACAAAATTATACATTTCAGCGGCAGACATTTTCAGGTTATTATTTTTGAGATGCTTAGCTGAAATTCCTGGTGGCACGTTGCTGCAATCAGCTTGGCCATAGTCGTGCGATCTCATAATAAAGTTTAGTTCGTCCAGGGTAAAGAACTTTGCTTTGGATGTGTAATATTTGATGATCGAAACCATGTCGAACTCACACACACCTCTGAGGTGATCATGCATCAACTGATAAGTTCTCAATTGCATGGAAATCAGATAAACTGTGGAAAATACAATCTTCCTTAATCCCTCTACGACTGATATCTCCTAAGCGCATGGCTAATTCGTATGATCGTTTAGTTCGAAGTAACGCATCGTTTTCCATGGTCGCTAAAGATCTTCGGATCTTATCCATCTTGCAAAAACAACATGAATAGTATGCGTTGAAACTTTCCGTGAAGCCTATACCGAATTAGCTCTTTATTTCTACATGAAATAAAGATGTGACGGGGAAATAGTATGTTATGCGGCAATCGCGTAAAGTGACTGTTTTCGAGCGAGGTTATGTTTTTAATCTTTCGACTCACCCAGCCACATGGTGGGGGAAAATCGGGTGGTGGGGGAAGCTGCGTGGTGGGGGAAGAAGTGGGGATAGGAGTGAGAAGATTACCACTTTAAACCCTTAGAAGGTGAACCAAATGGTGAGTAGGACACGAAAAATTATGAAACAATGTCCGGAATCAGAACGACCCACTGTCCATGCTTGTTTTATTTCCTAACATCGGATAATGAGCAGCCCGATCCTGAGATTCACATTTGGACATCTTAAGAGGTGAAACAAATGGCGAACATAGCACGAAAAATTACAAAATAATGTCAGGATACAGATGAACCCAATGCCCATGCTTGTTTCATTTCCTAACATCGGATAACGAGCAGCCCGATCTCGAGATTCACATTTTGACACTTTAAGAGGTAAAACAAATGACGAGCATAGCATCAAAAATTATAAAATAATGTCAGGAATCAGATGAGCCCACTGACTATGCTTGTTTCATTTCTTAACATTAAATAACGAGCAGCCTGATCTTGAGATTCACCGTTTGACACCTTATGAGGTGAAACAAATAGCGAGCATAGCACGAAAAATTATAAAATCAGAATCAGAATCAGAATCAAAATCAGAATCAGAAAAATAGAAATCAGAACAACCTACTGTCTATGCTCGTTTCATTTCCTTACATCGGATAACGAGCAGCCTGATCTCGAGATTTTTATTTGAACACCTTAAGAGGTGAAACAAAAGGCAAGCATAGCACGAAAAATTATAAAATAATGTCAGGACTCAGAAAGACCTACTGTCCATGTTTTTTTTTATTTCCTAACATCGGATAATGAGCAGCCCAGTAGATATACAATGCCGGTTCTAGGCCACTAAAACGCGTCTGCGCATGCGCGAGTGCGGGAAATTTAAACTTGCGGTTAAAATTCAAACCTGCACTTGAGCAAGCATGGGGCAACCGCCCCCCCCCCCCCCCCCCCCTCAACGATAATTCTGAGAAAATTTCAAAGGGATGACGTCATCAATAATAAACCACAGTTAAATCGGTCGAAGGTCAACGCTGACAATAGGTTCGGATTTTAGAGCTCAATAATAATCATAATTTCAAGAAATCCTTGATATTCTGAAGTAACGGAGGCGACCCTCACGAAAAAAACACTCGATTTTTGAGTGCACATCCTCAAAATTGAGCGTTTACACTAAATTTTCGATGTAAATATTGATTTGTGAGTGTATACTAGGGTGGCCCTTAATAGGGGTAAAAAAAAAAATTGATCGCGCCGCCCCCCAAAACGGTTTCAAATAATGAAAAAAAATCTGCGCGAAGCCCCAGCTATGTCCGTTAAAAAGAAGACGTGCCTGTAAGCATGAAATTTTCGTAATTTTAATAAAATTCCTTATTTTTTCATAATCGGTGTCATTATTATTTTTTTTTAAATTATGTTGATGTGAAACTTTTTTTGCATCATTGTAACAACAATTCATACGTGAAAATTTGATTCACTTTGCCATTTTCTTACTATTGATGCATAAATAAATAAAGGCCTAACCACGATCTGCAATTTTTAAAAAAGCTTCATAATTATAAATCAGTTGACGCTGATGTATCTCGGGTAACACTGCTTAAGTTAAAAAATCATTTATGGTACCTCGGTCCAGAATCAGCTGCGATTGCATTTTTCGATGAAAAATTATCATCTGATGTGAAGCGCAAAATGTTGTTCGAAATGAATTCGAGTGACGAAACATCATATGAGAACAGCTCGAAACGATTCCAAATTGATCCGAAAAACATCGATCACTTATTAGACAAAGAGATGGACTACTTTGTAACTTCGCAATCCCTGAATTTTTTCGACAGATTCAACATCAATAAGGGATTTTTAACAACGGATCCGTCCTTGTGGTTTCAGGATAAACATTTTACAGAGGGTTTAAAAATAGTAAAGAATTTAAAAGTTGTTAACGATGTAGCAGAGAGGGCAGTTTGTTTAATCGAAAATTATAATAATATTTTGACAAAAAACGAAACTCAAAAGCAATACATATTGCAGATTGTAAGCGAGTACCGGAAAAAATTCCCCGATGCAAAAAAAGAGACGGTTATGCGAAACTTTTAGTCTAATCGATTTTGTCTGATAAATAAATGATAAATAAATAGTCTGATAAATAAATGATAAATAAATAGTCTGATAAATAAAATTATTGTAATATGCAATCTTTTGAGATATTTCTGTGTTTTAAATAAATAAATTCGTACTGAACGAACTAGTATCGATATCTCATGTGTACATTTTTTGAATATTATGTTTTGATTGATTATATTTGATTTTGATGTGATTAAAACCGTTCGACAACAGCTAAAGCGAACTATTGTTCCAAAATAACATGGGTATTGTATATTGTATATTGAATACTAATATACAATAGCTTCGGAAATTAAAAAAAAAAAATAACTCATAATCTAGATTTAAAAAATCAAAATTTCTCCAATCATGAAGAAAAATTGATAATTAAATTTAAGTTCATGCTTACAGGCACGTTTTCTTTTTAACGGACATAGCTGGGGCTTCGCGTAGATTTTTTTTTCATTATTTGAAACCGTTTTGGGGGGCGGCGCGATCAATTTTTTTTTTTGACCCCTATTAAGGGCCACCCTAGTGTATACACTCGTTTTTTGAATCTGTATCCTCAAAATTGGGTGTCGATTCCGATCGATTCGGATTTTTTTCAGTGTTAACTCTTAACATTCAGTGTAAATCTTCAATCGTTGAGTGTAAACACGTGCTTATTGAGTGTGAAATTTCAATGTTGAGGATCAACACCGAAGGATCAACTCCAAAAGTTGAGAATCGACCCTCAACTTCAAGTTTTCATTTGAACATTGAGAGTCAACACTCTCATATAGAGTGCCAGACCCTAAAAGCACTCAGATACTGAGTGTTAATTTTCAAAGTTGGGAATCAACATAAAATGTTGAGAAGCGATCATCACTCTTATATAACTTCAATTTAGGTTTGATCCACCGGATGCTATAAAGAAATGGCTTTTAATTCGCTGTGTTCATTTACAACATAATAGAAAGTTATCTCACTCTATTATCAATTGCGCACCCTGAATCTTTGAGTGCTGCGATCATATAAACCTTCCGAAATATTTTAAATTATAGTCAGTTACTTCTCACTCATTATTCTCTGAGCTTAATTAATTTATCAGTCACGTAACTCATTGTACTTTCACACTCTGTTCGAATTTAACTGGTTTGAAATATAGTTTCACTTATGCAACCTTTTAATTCTTACGCTCGGGAGGATCTCGCATCTCCCAGACCATTGCATGCGGATTTTTATGTATAAAAAAGCCAGGAGTTTTTAAAATAATTTTTTCAAACACAGTGTATTATATATACTATAAAACTGTGTGAAACAAAAATAATATAGTACTATGTTAAACAAGAAACTATAAAACTATGTTAAATAAAAAAATATATTAGTTGCGTGCAATAAATACTTCATTTCTGAAATTTAGGAGAGTTAAGTTTGTTTTACGTTGACAGTTAACTTCAACTTGACTTGGAGTTAACTCTCAACCTGAGGATTAACCCTGGGTTAACCCCCAAGTTGACGGCTAACCCTGTATTCCAGTGTTTACGCTCAATTTCAGTGTTAACCCTCAAGTGTGGAGTACGAAATGATCATCGAATTGAGTGTCCACTTGGGTGTCATTTTGAGTGTTTATTTGGGTGCTTTTTTGAGAGCTTTTTCCGTAAGGGGAGGGGGTACTCGAAACTTCCACAATGTTTTTCCATAATAATAATGGCAATTCCCAGAAATCCTTGACATTTCAAAGTGATGGTGGCTAGGGGGATTTCGAAACTTCCAGAACGTTCTTCCATAATAATAATAATGATAATTTCGAGAAATCCTTGACATTCCGAGGTCAAAGCGACGAGGTGGATCTCGATGCTTCGAGTACGTTCTGCCATAATGATAATACTTTCTCTCTCACGTTCTACCATAATAATTCGCAAGAAATCATCATCCCGCCTCATCACCTCCCCCATACTATCAGTTACCTTTATCAGCCATCCTTCCTCTTCTGCTTTTTTCTCCGGCCACCTTCCTACTATTTTGCTCCTCTTAAATGCGTCCTCTTCCCTTTCCTTCTCCTTCTTATTCCCTTTCTGCCCCGTCAGATCTCAAACCTTCCTTTTCCTCGCTAACATCTCTATTACGTTCCCCTCGCTCCCCGCCCGCTCTCTTCCCAGCCTCTCCGCATTCGCCGGTCTTCCCCTCCTTTTCTCTTCCTGTACACCGACCCTGCTCCTCTCGACGCCCATCCTCACTACTTGTCTACTCTTTACCTTCCGCTGCTTCCTCCACACACTTTACTTCCTTCCCTACCGACACCTTTCCCTCTTGCCGACCGCTTTCGACTCTCTCTCTCTCTCTCTTCCCCCTTGCCCGCTTGTCCGCCGCTGCTCCACTGCCTCCTTTCCTGCTTTCCTCCACACCCCTTGCCGCGACACCACTCTAACCTCAAAATCGACCCACCCGACTTTTACCCCTGTCTAACTCCCTTTTCCCTCCCCCCGCCCCGTCCCTTATCGCTCACCCCCGACTACCCCGGCCTACCCTCCTTATCCCACAGAACTTTTCACCCCTTCATTTCCTGCTTTCTTCACTATCACGCACTTTCTGCCCAACTGTCCCACACTCACTCTATTCCTTTGTCACTGGAAACGGAAGTCCTAATTACCTTAATGATAAAGGATGAAAAATGCAACTGGTTTCATATCAAAGGGTTGCATAGGAAAAAAATTATAGGGGTTCAAATTCACAAAATCGTTATAACAAAAAAACTATTGCACCTATCTCGATGAATTCAATTGCACTTTGAAGAGGGCAAAAAAAAATACATATAAGTAATATGTAAACCACTATGGCCACCCCACTCCTAGTCCCACTCATATCCCCTCCGGTTTCCCCCCACGTCGGAACCTCTTTCCGAGCGTGGTGGGGATCGAGGAGGGGAGTGGTAGTGGGGGGAAAGAGTTCTGAGGGTTTGCCATAGTGGTCAGATTATTATTATTCATTTTTATTATTTTCAATATTCTCTCTCTCTCTCTCTCTTCTCCGGCTCCGGCTCTCTGGAATGGCCTACCGTCTGCTGTGAGGCAAGCTGCCTCGATCGAAGTTTTCAAGACACGCCTTTATGCTCATTTATTGTTGAATACGTAGATTTCACCATTCGTAATTCAGATGTTATATTTATATTACATGTTATATTTATATTTTGTTCATGAACTATGAAACCTGTATTATTTTTATTTTTATTTTTAACGTGTTCTGTTCTTCTGGTTCATCTGGTGGGTGGATCGAGTAGCTTACCATGGTGATCGGAAGATCGGACATGCGTCTAGTCTCTAGTGTAATTTGTTCAAGTATCTAGTCGTTGCACTCTACTTTCCTCTACTATATCTTCTATATTTCTTATAATTATTATAATTTATAGAAACACTTATTGAATTGCTCATGTTTTATTTATTTGATGGATATTTATATTTACGTGTTACTACTATGTATTGTGCTAAGCGCTTATAGGGGACGCGTCCCGGAGCGCATAATAAATATCGCTTTCTCTCTCTCTCTCTCTCTCTCTCTCTTTCTCGGGAGAGGTGGTGGGGGGAAAGAGTTCTGAGTGTTCGCCAGAGTGGCCCGATTATTAAAATTATTCAAATAATAATAATGATATATAATTTTTTCTCCTTATTATTATTTATTAATAAATATGAAAAACTAACGTGTCTGTTGGGGAGATCCTTACGCTGCACCGACGACGCCTACAGCCGATGCAGGGAGGGGCACACCCACACGCACGCACGCACGCACGCACGCACGCACGCACTCACGCGCGCACTCACGCGCGCACGCGCACGCGCACGCGCACGCACACGCACACGCACACGCACACGCACACACACACGCACACGCACACGCACACGCACACAAGTAGACTCGCTACGCATCACCACCCTTCTCCTCGGCGAACCCTTCATTGCGGTACCCCCGATCGTAGGGTATGTCGCCACCGAGGGCATCTATCAAAATGCCCCCTACATACCGACGATCAGGGCCCCACAAGCGTATACATGGTGTATCGTGACTACGGTACACCATGCGAGCCAGCATGATGGATTCGTTGAGGCACAGGTCATCCAGGAGGGCCATGATGCCATCGTCGTCCACGCCAACCAGGCCCATCAATCGACATACCACACACACTGGGGTGGTAGCATGGCGAACAACGGTTCCAGCTCGTATAGATCCGCGACCTCGAAATATTCGGTGTGCCCCTCGTTGATGAGGCGGACCTCCGTGAATCCGGCATCGTCGGAATAAACTATCTCCCCGCGTAACATCGACGTACCGCACCGCGCGACGCATGACGTTCCCGCCAGCATGTCATCGGCCGTCATACGGGTGCGGTTTTGCTGTGCGATATAAAAATCGCACAACAACAGCGCCAATTGCTCATACGCATCCACCATTTCGGTGGTGTGTATGTTTATAAATTGCACATTTAGCACACCCACCACGCGGCACCAAAACGCACTCGTTGGTACCTCTTCCTTATATCGAGGATACATGTTATTTTTCATTTAAATGAAAATTTCTCGCGCACGATCTGAATTCTTCGACTGCTTAATAACGACTGAAGTCTACATGCTATAATATACAGCAACAAAAAGATGATGTGACTATATTAAAGGTGCGATCTTCAAGAAATGCATGGTCCGCAAAAATGCACGTGGTCCATGTAACGATCCCTTTGTAATTAATATAAGCGTAAACAGTCCGCGGATACACGACTGTCTGTTTAGCCTATACAGCATCTTTTTTATTTCGCGTCTTTCGCGAGAACCGTAGTTCAGCATATATATATATATATATATATATTAGGGTGGTTCAAAATAACCCGACCCCCGAATATTTTTCGGGAAACCCTCTTAAAAGCTTCAGGATGATGGAAAAAGATATTTCCCACTGGCTGGGCGAAAATGAATAAGATTTAGAGGTCGCGCAAACGCGTGTTCTGCCTAAATTGGTCATTTCTTTCGTTTTTGCGTTTTTATTCAGAAAAAAAAAGGTTTCAATTGGAAACAGTTCGAATCAAAGGCTGCCAATTTTTTTCACAATCAAATACACTATAGCGACATGGGAAAAAATTCCAAAACCGTTACCGAACCCATCGATGATGAGATAAAAAATCTTTCGCCTCATTAATATCACTTCGTTAATATCACTTTATTTTCGAAAAATTCCAGCTGGCATGATTTTCACGAGATTCAACTTGTGCCAGTCTAGATTTTTTCATCAAGTACTATAGTTTCATACGAAAAATCAGGAAACAATAGGATACTTGATTTGCGAATTCATACGACCTCAAACTCATCCACCTTTTTATTTCCGAAAATCATAAAAATCCGCATTTAAAGTTAATTTTTCTTGGTCATTCATTTAATAACATTCTTTACAGTCACCACAGCTTGATTGCCAAACGCAGAGTCCATGTACCGAAAAAGTACAATCCAGAGACAGGTATAAAAGAGGCAAGATGTATGTAGGTGTAGGTAAATGTAACTGTCAATTCAAGGATGAAACAAACTGAACGTGATTATTCAGAAAGTATAGTATTTTATAGTTAAGAAGAATATGAATATATTACACAATATATTATATCATAAATGCTTCATGCTTCCAGTGAGGAATTTATTGCCTCCTTTGTCGAAGTGGTAATCGGTTTGCGATGACGATGTATGACCTGAAGCAAATATTGCTTTTGTTTCTCATTGCCCGTGTGCAAGGAATTGTATTCTTCCATCAGTGCAGCTCCTCGTTCAGCAACATCGTTGACAATACTCAATCCCTGACAAACTCTTTTTGCATCCAAAAAAGTCGAATTTAACTCCCCATAGTAATTGATCCATTACTATGGGGAGTTGATTCCACTTTTTTGGATGCAAAAAAAATTTGGCACGGATTGAGAGTTGTCAACGATGTTGCTGAACAAGGCGCTGCACTGATGCAAGAATACAATTCCTTACATACGGACGACGAGGAACAAAAGCAATATTTGCTTCAGGTCATACATCGTCATCGCAAACCGATTACCACTTC
The DNA here is from genome assembly GCA_963564615.1 of Rhorus exstirpatorius. NCBI lineage: Eukaryota > Metazoa > Arthropoda > Insecta > Hymenoptera > Ichneumonidae > Rhorus > Rhorus exstirpatorius. The sequence goes on along the minus strand of OY751314.1, from coordinate 8,988,857 downwards.
GAGTTTTTTGAACCAACCCCGAAATTTTTGAACCACCCTAATATATATTAGGGTGGTTCAAAATAACCCGACCCCCGAATTTTTTTCGGGAAACCCTCTGAAAAGCTTCAAGCTGATGAAAAAAGATATTTCTCACTGGCTGGGCGAAAATGAATAAGATTGACAGGTCGCGCAAACGCGTTTTGTGCCTAAATTAGACATTTATTTCGTTTTTGCGTTTTTATTTAAAAAAAAAAAGTTTTAGTTGGAAACAGTTTAAACCAAAAGCTGCCGATTTTTTTCACAATCAAATAAACTATAGAGACATGGGAAAAAATTCCAAAACCGTTACCGAAACCGTTGATGATGAGATAAAAAATCTTTCGCGTCATTTTTTTGTTAAAATCACTTTTTTTCGAAAAATTTCAGCCGGCATGATTTTCACGAGATTCAACTCGTGCCAGTCTAGATTTTTTCATCAAGTGCTATAGTTTCATACAAAAAAATCAGGAAACAATAGGATACTTGATTCGCGAATTCATACGACCTCAAACTCATCCACCTTTTTATCTTCGAAAATCATAAAAATCCGCATTTAAAGTTAATTTTTCTTGGTCATTCATTTAATAACATTCTTTACAGTCACCATAGCTTGATTGCCAAACGCAGAGTCCATGTACCGAAAAAGTACAATCCAGAGACAGGGATAAAAGAGGCAAAATTTATTCAGTTATAGGTAAATTTAACTGAAAATTCACGGATGAAACAAACTGAACGTGATTATTCAGCAAATATAGTATTATATAGTTAAGAAGAACATGAATATATTACACAATATATATCATAAATACTTCATGTTTCATTGTATGTTCCCAGTGAGGAATTTGTTGCCTTCTTTGTCAACGTGGTAATCAGTTTGCGATGACAATGTATGACCTGAAGCAAATATTGCTTTTGTTCCTCGTCGGCCGTATGTAAGGAATTGTATTCTTGCATCAGTGCAACGCCTTGTTCAGCAACATCGTTGACAACTCTCAATCCGTGGCAAATTCTTTTTACTTCCAAAAAAGTCGAATCAACTCCCCATAGTAATGGATCAATTACTATGGGAAGTTAAATTCGACTTTTTTCGACGCAAAAAGAGTTTGTCAGGGATTGAGTATTGTCAACGATGTTGCTGAACGAGGAGCTGCACTGATGGAAGAATACAATTCCTTGCATACGGGCAATGAGGAACAAAAGCAATATTTGCTTCAGGTCATACATCGTCATCGCAATCCGATTACCACTTCGACAAAGAAGGCAATAAATTCCTCACTGGAAGCATGAAGCATTTATGATATAATATATTGTGTAATATATTCATATTCTTCTTAACTATAAAATACTATACTTTCTGAATAATCACGTTCAGTTTGTTTCATCCTTGAATTGACAGTTACATTTACCTACACCTACATACATCTTGCCTCTTTTATCCCTGTCTCTGGATTGTACTTTTTCGGTACATGGACTCTGCGTTTGGCAATCAAGCTGTGGTGACTGTAAAGAATGTTATTAAATGAATGACCAAGAAAAATTAACTTTAAATGCGGATTTTTATGATTTTCGGAAATAAAAAGGTGGATGAGTTTGAGGTCGTATGAATTCGCGAATCAAGTATCCTATTGTTTCCTGATTTTTTGTATGAAACTATAGCACTTGATGAAAAATCTAGACTGGCACAAGTTGAATCTCGTGAAAATCATGCCAGCTGGAATTTTTCGAAAATAAAGTGATTTTAATAAAAAAATGACGCGAAAGATTTTTTATCTCATCATTGATGGGTTCGGTAACGGTTTTGGAATTTTTTCCCATGTCTCTATAGTGTATTTGATTGTGAAAAAAATCGGCAGCCCTTGATTCGAACTGTTTCCAATTGAAACCTTTTTTTTTCTAAATAAAAACGCAATAACGAAAGTAATGACCAATTTAGGCAGAAAACGCGTTTGCGCGACCTCTAAATCTTATTCATTTTCGCCCAGCCAGTGGGAAATATCTTTTTCCATCATCCTGAAGCTTTTAAGAGGGTTTCCCGAAAAATATTCGGGGGTCGGGTTATTTTGAACCACCCTAATATATATATATATATATATATATACAACCCTTTTTTTCGAAGAGCAGCATATGCATAAGAATAATATTTTATAAAAATTTGCAAGCCAAATCCATAAGTCATATTCTTTGAAATAGAGGATGACAGCTAGTTTGCGCACGCCAAGGTTTACTTCGTTTTGACGAAAACAGAGTATAAATATCACGATGTTTTATGAAAATGATATATATAAGACCTAGTAGAGGTATGTAAGAAAATTTGATCGGTCTTGAAGAAAAAAAATATTTGAGAGAGAGAGAGAGAGAGAGATACGAGCTCGAGGGTCAGCAGAGAGGTACGGCTGAGATCACGATCATAGTTATCGAGCTCTCTTCTTTGTACAAATATTCGCTAACTCTGTCTCTCTTTCTCTGTCTCTTCTTCTGCACCCATATCTTTTTCCATGCTCGAGAGTCTTTCTATCGCAACAATAGTGGGTATTTTTTATATTTTCGATGTATACCGAGTATTCGGGTATAACACTACGAGATTTCTCGATTTCTCGAGGTGCGTGAAACACACCATCAGCGGAGCATCAGCAGGCCACACGCCTTCTTCGCTCATTGCTGCGAATCTCTCTTTATTCTTCATGCTCTTTATAGTAATATAATTTTAATATGTTTAGTCCTTAAAACCCATTAAGAGTTATAAAAATTATTGAGGCCAACCGATTATTTCTCGTTTTTAAAAGTATATTTTTTGAAAAATGATATTAAGTTTTAAAATGCATATCAAAGCTAAGCGATCTTCACTTCGTTGCGCTTTTCGAAGAAGTCGTTGTTTAAAAAATTTAATCAGAGTCTCGCTATATAATGTTACATTGAAACAATAAGAGCATTTGGAATGCTTATATACATATGTGGTGAGATCTTGATATCTTGATATCTTGATATCTTGATACCTCATCATGCATGTTTTTGTGCCGCAAGGGGCATCGATTTTTGATGGCGCTGCAATTTAAGTAAGTAAGTAAATTCGCTCAGAAGGCTAGCGCTAAGTATTTATATGGAAAGAACAAGATGCAATGTTAATCAGTCTCAATCCAGCAGGGAATTATCACGTATCGTTATGAATTATGGCAGATCGAGCACTTCGCGAGTGTATATTGAATCTTTTGCGTTTGGCCGTATTACATAGTTCCCTGCTTCGTCGTCGGTGTAACGAGCAATGGTGCAACGAATGAAATCGATTATCGGGCGATAGACTCATAAGACGCCTAAAATATATTGTATGGTGGGCACCCTTGCGAATCATAGCGGCAGCCTACATCAGATGCATACTAAACGGTCAACAAGTGCTGGCGTGTGTGTCTGAAGAGCTGCAGCGTCGAGGATTGGAAAACGCGCCGTGTGTCCGTGGTATTGTCGATGAAATCAGAAGTAAGTTCTGTTCTATCATAAAAAATAATCATTAATATTTGTAATACTTAAAATGTATTGAAAATTTTTTTCATGACGCCATTATTACGCCAGCACGCATTAAAATTATTTTCCGCGATGCCATGATTACGCTAGGACGGACAAACCTTATTTATCGAGCTCTTCTCTTTGTGCCATGCTTCGTGTGGTCCCGAGCTCTCTACCGCTCCTTGTCTCTCTCTCTCTCTCTCTCTATCTCTCTCCCTCCCTCTCTCTCTCTCTCTCTCTCTCTCTCTATCTCTCTCTCTCGTTGGCACTCTTTCATGAAAGTGAAACAGAGCTTCTGTTATCGTTACAAAATTTTTACGAATTTTAATGCGAAATATTCAAAAAGTATTCTTATTTATTAATTTCATCTTTCTCTCTCTCTCTCGTTAAAGCGGTATGGATCTTAATACTTGAATCGTATTGAAAAAATATTTTCACGGCTGTTATTACGATAGTATGGTCAAGCCCTATTTATCGAGCTCTACTCTTTGTGCTATGCCTCGCGTGGTTCCGCATTCTTTGCCATTCTCTCACTCTCTCTCTCTCTTGATTCCATGAGCGCGATGGAGAGCACCTGTTTGCGTTAGCAGAGATAATCGTTATTTATCGAGCTCTACTCTTTGTGCTATGCTGCGCGTGGTTCCGCGTTCTCTACCTCTCGCTATCTCTGTCTCTCTCGCTCTCTCTTTAATTAAAGTAGTACAATGAGTCTGTTATCGTTAGAAAAAATATTTTACGAATTTCAATATGATACATTTAATATGTGTTCTTATTCATCAATCTCCTCTTTCTCTGTCTTGATAAATTCATATAGAGCTCTCTCTCTCTCTCTCTCTCTCTCTCGCTGAAAGCACTACTTCTATTAAAAGAGGGCATTATTTTTAATGGTTGTTCACCCAATACAGTATATCGGCAGCTCTTGGATGCATCACCGAATGAAGAAGCAGCTCTCAAGAAGGGGCTCGTGCTGTGGAATTAGCATGCCAGCAGAGGAGCGTAACGAGTCAGCACCTGTCATGCACTGAGCTGAATGATGAGCGGCCTGTGAGTACTGTTTCCAGCATCGAGCATCCTTCGGATATATTTACTAATTCGTCGATTTTCAAACGTAAGTTGAAATTAAGGAGTAGTAGAGCTAGGCCGGTTCCCCACCATGCCGCCGCCATCTTGTTATTCATGCCGCCATTTTCTGCGGGTTCGTGTCCGGACTAACTGCAGATTCCTGCGCCCCGGCCCCCCCTCGTTTCCAACGGCCGGTAAGGTAGATATCTGTGGGTACGATCCCTGCATATCTGCAGCCGGTAAGGTAGATATCTGTAGGATAAGATCCCTACATATCTGCAGACTCCTGCGTCATAATGCAGGTTTCCCACTGTCGGTAAGGTAAATACTCGATATCTTCGTGAAAGATTCCGACGTATCCAACCCAGGGTTACCCGCGCTCGGCAAGGTAGATTCCCCAGCTTACCCGTCGCAGATTATTGCTACCCCCACCTGCGGGGTCTCATGACGCCCGATATTCGGAAACTGGACAAAATCTTAAAAAGACATTTCATGTCAATGTTTGGATGGTTCTACACGTCACCGAGAGATGGCGCTGATATTCAAAGGCTAAAAGGCGGTAAATTTGAATCCCGGACAAAATAATCGATAAGTTTAGCCTTTGAATATCAGCGTCATCTTCCGCGGGAGTCCCTACGTATTCAACCCGGCCATCGGTAAGATATATTCCTGAGGTTCGTGTCCGGACTAAGCGATGTTCGGATTGTTCTACACGTCACCGAGAGATGGCGCTGATATTCAAAGGCTAAAAGGCGGTAAATTTGAATCCTGGACAAAATAATAGATATTTAAAAAAATCGATAATTTTAGCCTATAACATCAGATAATATCAGCGCCATCTTCCGCGGGATATTACCCCTGCAGATCCAACCTGGCCATCGGTAAGGTAGATTCCTGAGGTTCGTGTCCGGACTAAACGATGTTTGGATGGTTCTGGACGTCACCGAGAGATGGCGTTGAAATTCAAAGGCTAAGGGGTGGTAAATTTGAATCCTGGACAAAATAATCGATATTTGATAAAATCAATAATTTTAGCCTTTGAATATCAGCGCCATCTTCTGCGGGGATATGAGCTCTGCGTGTCCAACCCAACCATCGGTAAGGTGGATTCTTGAGGTTCGTGTCCGGACTAAGCGATATTTGGATGGTTCTGCATATCACCAAGAGATGGCCCTGATATTCAAAGGTCGAAAAGCGATACATTTAAATGATGCAGAAATGAGAAGTTTCCTGGAAAAAATAATTAATATTTCAAAAAATTCGAAATTTTAACCTTTGAATATCAGCGGGAAATTTGAATTGGGATATGGTATAAATGTGTGATCATGTTGATAGAAACGAACTCCATGAACTCGGTATGAGATAAAATCGTTTTTATTTGAAGTTGCATATACATTCTTTACACTCTCATTTCATTGGGGTAAGTGATTCGTTTCGGAAAGTGTTTTAGACATCGTAGACACTCGGTAACTTCAAGGTCTTGGGTGTCTCACGCGCGTCTTCTTACATCCCCACTCACGGGATTGTAGTCCACCATTCGATCGTGTAAGATCATGCAGTAGGCCGTAGTTCCAGCAGGGAAATTGACTCTAGTCTCCAGTTCCAGGCGAACATCGACTGGAGCTAGTTTAAGCGCGTCGTTCTGTTTCGAGCAATCGATCACGATAATCGGAGCATGTGTGAGAAAGTCTTTCTTCGTCAGCAGAGGTTCCGAGTTCCTGTCATAATACACATTCTGGAAGTTGGTATACATCTCGTACAAGAGCGCATACTGATTTCGTGTCAGATCGAGATTCAGACTGCTGTACGGATAGCATTGTGAGTTGAGAAACAGTTTCACGCTGGTGATGTTGCAGTGATCGAAGCGGCTAGCGTTTACATTTTTTACTCCTCTTCGATTGGTCTGGAAGGCCAAAATGATGAAACGCGGTTTCTCAAGCTGATTGGACGTTTTTACAGTCCAAATGTGTTTTGTTGTGCTGGGGAGAGTGGGATACTCATACAACTCCCAGCATCGAAACGGCATCACGATATCCTTATCAATATGGCTGAGCAGGCGTATCTTGCGCTTGGCCGTTAGCGTCACGTAGGGCATCATCCACTCGATTCTGGCTAGTTCAATCTTGAAATCCTCGTAGGATCCATCTTCCAGAGCTGTTTGCACAACGGCGTTCAAATCGTTTCTCGATCTCGTGAGAATCAGCTCATGCTTTGTATTAATAACGATTTTTCGATAGTCCTCGGCGAAGCCGAGAATCATCGCGAGGGGTATGGATACATCGAAGTACCCGCTATCATCGGTCAGTTGGTTGGTCTCTTCGACATTCAGCCAGCCTGCGTTTTCAATTGTTGCACTCTGACCCGGACTCAACGACGCGTACCCCTTCATCAGACATGTCAATCCAACATTCTTGTTTCGATCGATCTCTATAGCATTGATCTCATAACGAATCTCCTCGAAAAGATGTAAGATAGCGTTGTTCACGAGCTTTGTTAATGCGACGTTTCCCCCGTTTGCTTTAACCAATTTCCCGCACACATGCAGTGAGCTTCGTGAGGGTAAGAGGCACAGGTCCTGATGCTGAATGGATATACGTATCTCATCACTGTTATTGTACGCTGACGCGGTGTATGGTTGATGCGAATGAATCTCGTAATGCGTTACGGATTCGTCGAAGACGACGGGAGACTGTACGTGCAGAGCGTCTTCCATAGCAACAAAATAGTACACACGTTACTTCTTTCCAATTTGGAGTCCGAGACTTCGCAGGAACTGAATGTTGCGACGTGTTATCGTCTTCGGCACTCGTTGTCGACTGATCGGTAGATGACATGCTGATTCTCTTTTATATCCTTGTCCAATCTTCTTCTCAAATACGATACCCATTATTTCGTTTCCTTGATATGCAGCCTGATTGTAATCGTTTCACCTCGGAAATTCACCAGCTCACCATCCTGGTCGACTATGCGTACTTGCACGTGATCAACGACCTTGGCGACGATCGGGAGGTAAATGACTTGTGACGGGACTTCGATGATCTTATATCCTGACGGTACAGCCGGAAAGAACTCGTGGATCATGTGAACCTTGCGTCCGTTGATGTACGCTCCTGAAGTGATATTACACTCAACTCGTAGTACGTTGACCTTGAGAATACATACAGGCAATTCTGAGCTGTGAGTCGTGTTACGCGATAGCTCGCGCTGAGCGAAACCGAGGAGATGAGCGATGGAGTCTTTCGGTCGAAAATCAACGACGTGAGTGCACTTCAGCGTACTACGCAGCGTATTGTTGTTGGGCTTGAGACTGAGAGAAATACCTTTTGGTTCAAGAACCTCCCGCAAATATACGTCAATGTCTTCAATCTCATAACTTCCAGTCGGTAGCACAATCACTTCATCACCCACGTAAAACTTGTTTTTACCCGTATCGATATTGGGAATAGAGTTGAATGATAGAAACTCCACCAGTCCGAGAACGTAGTTCTTGCTGGGTGAAAGCTCGATGGGAGGGAAGTATTGTGCTTCGAGTACTGAGGATGTGTCGGACAGGCTGAGAGTCAATGAATCTCCCATGACAGATCGTGCTCGACTGGTTTAATATACACACACTACAAGCTCTTATATAAGAATTTCAGGCAAAGATGTCCGCACTCGTACGTGTTGTAATCCTGATATTTCGCGTGATTGTACTTGATGTTTTTGACTCGGAGGTATTCCATCAGATCCCGAGGTGGTTGAAGATCTCCAAAACTGTCGAAGTACACGACGTCGTTGGAATTTTTTCGATAGGCCACCCAGTGTGTCCCCGCTCCATCAGCATCGTCGAGATTAATAATGGCTGATTCGCGGTAATGAGGTCCTCCCGTAGGTAAAGCGTTTCTCATGAATACACCGCGAAAATGTGGAATTTCTCGAGCATACTTGCGTAGATCAACATCCGTTAGTGCCCGAGCTGGCAATCGGACTTTTTTTTTTGCTTGTTTTGTAGATGTAAGCCGAACCCTTTCTTGTACGGCTTCAGGTAGAGACCTTTACCAAGTGCGATAGCTTCAATGGTTCTATTGTGTCGCTGACTCTCTCCCAACTGATGCTTGGCGGCGCTTGCATCATTTACTGCTTTCACTATACCCGCAGCGCCACCTGCCAGCGCCCCCGTCGCGCTTAGTCCAGCAAACATGGGGATGAGGAACGGTAAGAATCCACCGACTTTATTAGGAACTGATAGTACGCGCGGCATGCGCACGTTGCTCTGCCCACCGGCTCTCTTCACAACGTCACGAGCCTTACTTAGCGCTGAGCGAATAATCTCACGCGAGTTGCTTCCGGTTGACTTCGAGGCAGCCCTCACTATCCTTGAGAGCGTGATTGTAGACTTCTTCTTCTTTTTCATACCCATACCGAGTTTGGATTTTAGCTTCATGGTGTTTGCTATTGCGTAAGCTGCAACCTTCTCACTCACATCGGCGTCCCTTGTCAAGACACGTTGCAAGGCTTTCTCAGCTAACACTCGATCAGCCTTGTTGCGCGCTTCAACGCTGTCGCGATTCTGTGAGTAGGCGATATCGTGCTCCTTGCAGGCTGCGTCCAGAGGATTTACACCAGGGTCGCCGCGAGCGACGCGTTTCGCTAGTTTTGTGCCTGGTCCACAGTACTGGTAGCCCGGTATATGAAGCTCGACAGGCAGCTTGTTGATGAGACTGTTCAGGAGACCTCTGCCCATAACGCTGGTTAGTCAACGAATGAAGCTGTCGGGTATATAAGAGCTCCTATTTATACTCTAGAGTTCAGTACGTTATGGACTTCCGAGAGCAGTCACGCAAGCTGCCAGTGGCGAATTTCGATACTCTCGCTGAGCAGCGTCAAAGAGGTTGCAAACGACATGGTGAATTATTACCAGACAGTATTCGAGCAGTCTTCTGCGGTCCGTCGAATTGTGGTAAGACTAACGCACTGCTCTCCCTCATCACACATCCCAATGGACTACGTTTCGAAAACGTCTATGTATACTCCAAGTCTCTGAATCAGCCAAAGTACAAGTTTCTCGAGAAATTGATCAGCCCCGTGCAGGGTGTCGATTACCTTGCCTTCAGCGAACACGATCGAGTTGTCTCACCCGAGGATGCTCATCCCAACTCAATCATCATATTTGATGATATAGCCTGCGAGAAGCAAGACAACGTTAAAGCCTTCTACTGTATGGGTAGGCATAAAAACGTTGATTGCTTCTACCTGTGCCAGTCGTATGCTCAGATTTCGAAACATCTGGTGCGCGATAACGTTAACCTGCTAGCGATATTTCGACAAGACGATGTGAATCTCAAGCATATCTATGACGATCATGTGAATATGGATATGTCATACTCGCAGTTCAGGGGTTTGTGCTCAACATGTTGGAATGATGACAATCATGGATTTCTAGTGATCGACAAGGATCGTAGAGGACTCGATAGCGGTAGATACAGGAAGGGTTTCGACTGCTTTGCTATAAGTATAGCGAACACACCTCGAGAAACTGTCAGTACGTGATGGATAATCGAAGCGATAGCACGATGGCTGAGTTCCGTCGAGAAAAAAATACTCTCTGTCAGATGGAAAAGCTGCGGGACGCGATTAAACGCAAATATGTGCTTCTCAGAACGAACAAGCAGAGTATGGAAAAAGCACTCAATGAAAATTTCAAACCGATCATTAACCCGTTGGAACGACTCGTAAGCGCTACCGACACAAACGTGCGTGAAATCAAGGATGAAATTAAGAACTTAAATCCAAAGGAGGAGGAGGATGAGGAGGAGGTTAACAGTCAAGAGTTGGAAGGCTCATTTAAAACTGCATACGATGATGATGATGAGGAGGAGGAGGAGGGGAAGATATACTCTACGGTTGACAAGTATCTGCGCTTACTCAGCAAAAATCGGAAAAAGTATCTCGATACGACTTACGGAGTTCGCAAGCTGCTCGATGGTACATTGATGATTGGTGATTCACCGATAAGTTTTGATAAAGAGTATGTGAATGTTGGTGATAGCAAATATCTAGCCAATATCGGCCTGCTCGAACTGCTCTTCAGAAAACAACCTGATGCGGATCTTATAAGTGCTGAAGATCAGAGTAATTATGGAAGAATCATACAAATGACGAATGCACACAAGAAACATTACAGTCCAGACGAGACCGTTCACAGACAAAACACCAACAAGTTCAAAAACTATATAGCACCATTGATTGGTGCTTCACCAGCTCGAAAGAGCGGTAAAGCATTGTCTCGATACAAAATTGCTAGGAGAGATACACGAATGGATTACGTGTACTGGGACGATCCTAACGAGCTGATTGATCGACTACGTCTGCTGCTCGCTTCACGATCAGCTGGAAATCCAAGTCACATCAACGAGATTCTCTCCATCATTGAAGAGTTGCGTGAGGCTGGAATTGTTCAATAATAATGGGGATGCGAGTGGGAGGAGGCTCAGTCGAACGATGAGCGTCAACGTGTTCGGTCAACAGCTAGATCGAGCTAAGGGTGCACAAGGTCCTCCAGGCTTCGGATTCAAGCTCACTCCAGACAACCACTACAATATCGATAATAAAAGGCTGTGCAACGTTGCTGATTCAAACGAGCCGCATGAAGCTGTCAATCTGGGTGTTGTAAAACGTCTGATTCAGCAGGAATTGCTTGAAGTTTATCACATCGTAGCTCGACAGAGAGAGGATTTCGATAAGCTGAAGGCAAAGATTCTAAAAGATCAACTGAACGAGAGACTGGTATATAACACTGCAATCGTCGATACACAAGATGGAGCATCAGAGGTTGGTGGAAGAGCTGCATAAGCCCGCTCGTCGCAACTATCCACGTCGCAAGTTCATCGTGCGAGGTCTCGATGAGACCTGGCAAGCTGATCTTGTCGAGATGCAACCCTACGCTCGAGAGAACGCAGATGTTCGATACTTGCTTACAATCATCGACGTGCTGTCCAAGTTTGCCTGGGCTGTGCCTGTGAAGCGAAAAACTGGTAAAGATGTCATGATTGCCATGGATTCGGTGCTTCGTCAAGATCGAGTACCCACGAATCTGCAGACTGACAATGGCAAAGAATTCTACAATGCGAGCTTCCAGGATCTCATGAAACGATACCGCATCAATCACTACTCAACGTATAGCAATCTCAAGGCATCTATCGTCGAGCGTTTCAATCGAACACTCAATAACAAGATGTGGCAGAAATTCAGCCTGCGTGGTACTTACAAGTGGCTTGACATTTTACCGGCTCTCGTAGCAGCCTATAACGACACCAAGCATCGAACTATCAGGATGAAGCCGAGGGAAGTCACAGCGGCCAGCATGCTGATCCCACGTTTGTCGTGCGATAATCGACGCCGCAGAGCATCCAAGTTCAAAATCGGTGACAAGGTACGAGTTAGCAAGAACAAACACGTTTTCGAGAAAGGCTACACACCCAACTGGACAACTGAAATTTTCACCGTGAATCGAGTACTACCAACGAAACCAACGACGTACAAGCTGAAGGACTATCAGGAGGAAACCATCGCTGGAGGCTTCTATGAAGAGGAGCTTCAGAAAGCACGGTATCCCGACGTTTATCTCGTGGAGAAAGTGCTCAAGCAACGTGGAGATCGAGCATATGTTAAGTGGTTGGGATTCGACAATTCGCACAATAGCTGGATAAATAAGGTTGATTTATAAATAAAGAGACAATGTTCATATGTAAAACGAGGTAATATTTATTTTATTTATCACCATTATATATAAAATTTATATTTTTATATATATTTATTTATTTGATCAATTCTTTGGTACTATCGATGGTAAATTCGATCTGATGTATCGCACCGCCAAGGAATGTCAGGAACAATTCTCCGACTGATACCGACTGTACCATTTGGCCGAACGTGGTATTATCTTTCTCCAATGCGGTCGAGATACGTTTTGGCAGAAATACTTGACAATCATCATCGAGGCTGGCAACAACTTTCAATCCGTACTTCGTCGTGACTTGTCGCAATTCCGTGATTTTGTACTTCTGCTGCACCTTCAGATCGTTGAGTTTTTTCGTTGGGAGAAAATCTCCGAGAAGAGCGATCTTGTTAAGCTTTGTAACGTCCATCGTGAGCGTCTGATGGAAACCTCTGTGAGCTCTGCGTTCATATAGGAGCTATCCCCTCTACCATCGTGGCGCTGATTGGTCAACTCCCTCCACAGACGTATGAGCTCATCGTTCATATGGGGACCACCCCCTCCACCAGCGTGGTACCGATTCGTCAAATCCATCCACAGGCATTAGAGCTCACCGCTCATATGGGAGCTGCCCCCTCCACCATCTTGACGCTGATTGGTTAAGTCTTTTCACAGACGTATGAGCTCATCTTTCATATAGGAGCCACCCCCTCCACCATCGTGACGCTGATTGGTTGAACCCCTCCACTGTCGTGATTGCATACCCCCTCCATCGGTATGGATAAATCCTCACCCGGTAGTTCTAGCACCACAGACTGAATCTTGTAATGTCCCCATGGCAGCGTGTCCGTCGTATCGGACAGGAGAAATCGTTTGTCATCGTGAGGACTGAGCGCTATCTTAACCTGCTTCTCGGTGTACACTCTGTGCAGTCGAGATCTGATGATGCGCTGCTCTCGACACTTTGATATTTTCTGCAAGAGGCACTGCATGAAGTCATCGAAGGTGATGGTCACTTCCACGACTCGCGTCTTCACCCCTTTCACCCTCTTGATGTGATCACGACCCTCGACTCGTACGCTATACATTTTACTGCGCAAGCCCACAAATTCCGTCATGATTCGTCCGTTGCATTCATCCTTCATGAGTCCGACGACTTTCTTATTGACTCGCGGCATCTCGAATTGGTTGTCAGCTGCATAATCCGAGGTATCGAATCTCAGGATATCCTGCTTTATGATGTCGTAGATGTCAGGACAGCGAATCTCGTAGAGGAGACTATCCGTATCGGTGTAAAGGAGTTTGCAGCGATCACCGAATCTCTCACGCATGTAGTCATAGTGGAATTCGTAGACGAGAATCTTGGACAGGTCCAGCACGCTGAGTCCCACGTAGACCGGTTTGCTGAGGTAGACCTCTGTTTTCGCGAGCTGTACGGCTACGAGGTTCTCATCAAAGATGGAGCAGCTGTGGAAGTTGGGTTTCGCAATCAGCGCTTCAGCTCCATAGCGCCCACCCCAGTGTGTCACGAGTTTAACGTCCACGTGTTTGCGAACATTCTCCATAGTTTTTCCGAACACCGCGTTATTCATAAGTTTAAAGAAATTCTTCTCGAACTCGTTTCGCGCCTTCTTCCTCATATCGCTGTTCAGATCGATATAGGGTTTGAGCCATGTGCTCTGCTTGAATTTGAGCACTCTATGAATACGCGTGAGTTTCAATCCGTATCTGAGAGCCTGCTTCAAACTCCTGTAGTGCAGGATGTAGCAGGTCTTGGGTTCGAGGGTAGTCATGAGCTTAGTTTGCTTCGAGTCGGGTGCGCTCTTGTGTTCGGGGCAAAGAGGCAGGTCTCTGTGCGCATCGTGACAATCCTCGGGGTACTCGAGATCGACCTCGAGAATGTATCCCACTGGAGAGTCATCAGAGATGTCGCGCACGTCGACAGCCTCGACCCATTCGAAGCCTCCGTAGGGAAGGGGTTCCATCATCGCCCAACCGTAGAGGTTGTTCACGTCATAGTACATAAGATACTTGCTCTCCGCATGTGGATCGTAATCACTCATGTACTTGTTGTTGGCGCGGGCATAACGATTGCAGCACTGGCTCACTCCGCCTCGTACTCCACGCTCAACGAACAAGTGCATTTCCAAGTCGGTGAGAAGCGCCAATTCCATCCTCGTGTATTTCAACATAGCGTCCCATGAGAAGCCCGGTGTGGTATAGTAGTGGGCAGGATCTAAGTCGTAAGCTTTGATAGCATTGTCGCGGAAATTCTCGAAGACGTCGGCCAAGAGTAGGACATCAGTTTTCAGGTAGAGATCCGAGTATGCTCCCAAGTCAGTGATGTTGAACTCTCGCCACACTCTCAGTGCATGCTCATAGTCCTCATTCGAGACAGTGCTGTCGTTCAAAGTACTATAAAAATCCTCTCGCGATGGTAGCTCCTTTTCATCCAATCTGACGAATGAGTTGACATACTCGTAGGGGAATACGCCTTTCCTTGTAAGTAGCTCGAACTTGGAGTCGGAGAGATGCGGGAACTCGTGTCGCACGATCTTCAATTCCTCCAAGTATGAAGCTAGTTTCTCCAACGATGAGGCCATGAATCGGAACGAGTCGATGAATCGTAATTTGAAATCACTGCCCTCGATGTGCTTCGTGAACGAGATATATCGTTCTTTGGTTTGCGGAAGCACATCTACTCGACCTTTGAAGCAAGTAGCGATTTCTCGTATGATGAAGTGTGAGTCGTAGCCGGAAAGATTGTGGAAGACAACAGGTATGGTTCGTGAGTCCCGATAATTGAGATTGCACTCATTGTGAGCTGGACCTCTGTATCTGGAAATAAAGCGCAAAAAAAAAATAAGAATAAAGTCAGAATAATTTGAGGATAGTGTACTTGCCTTCCCGTCAGATGACAGTGATCCCTCACTCTGCCGTTGGGTGGTAATGATTTTTCACATATGTGACAGACGGCTGCATCGCGAAATTTCCTCTCCTGCTGCGTCGTCAGTCTCTCCATAGGACGAGGATTTCTATAAATGTTCTCAAGATCGTTGACCAGTTTTTCCAGTTCTCGAACGAACCATTCGGCAGGCTTCGTTCCTCTGTGGCTGTGATATCCCGATAGCGTATCATCGTAGCTACACTTTAAGTAGTATCCCACGCTGAACGCTTCGTGCTTCTGATACGCATTCTCATCTCGAGTGGGTTTGAGCAGACACTCAAAGTCTGCGTAAACGATGAACGGTACTCGCTCTTTGTTGCAGTGATTCTTAAAGTGGAGCGTGCTGTTTCCACATTTCGGCATCTTGACTCTACACTTATTGACTTTTTTGCAATCATTCTCATGCGCGATCAACTTGTCTTCAGTACGGAAGTAGTGGAGACATCGATCACAGACATGATGCTTATGGTTACGCTTAGATAGCTGACTCGATACTAAGCGAGACAAGTCTTTTATCCATACATAATGACGTTTCGAAGATGTATTATCATCATCGTCATCCTCCTCCTCGCCCTCCTCCTCTTCATTCACATAGTTTTCTTGTATGAGAAGGAGATTGACGTGTTGATTTTTTTTCTCGGACGTTACATGGAGGGGCGCGATCTCAAATTTTTGTCTCTGTTTCTTGAGAATGTACACGTTGACTGACACACCATTCTGTTTCTCGAATTTGGAAATCTGTCTCGGTATCACGGGAAATTCAATACCATCAAAATTCAGCTCTGTATCATACTTTCGGTACTCGGAAACACGATCCGAATGGATGGCCGGATGCATTGCAGACAGTATAGCCCACTTGAAGCACATGTCGTCATCGTTTCTCACGTTAACGCACGCTTTTTTGTTTAGTATTTTTTCCGGCAGCTTCACATAAGCGTTACCTCGCATTGGATTCAACTTGTTAATATTCACAGTCAGATTAATGATGGAATGAAGCGACCATCCTGAACCTTCCTGCTCAAATTCCTCCATATCTCTCTGAATAGGATTCTGAATGTTTGCAACAAACCATTCATTCACATCGGTTGTTATGAAAATGGGCTCGGCTTTTGTGCTGAAGTGTTTCATTTCCACTATTTCCTTCTCGTTTCTCAATATAGCAAATTTCGCGGCTAGCACTGCGTATACTTTCACAGCGCTTCTCTCACTCTTCAATATATGTTTGATTTTCAATTTGAAATGAGTCAGACAGTCCTTCATAAATGATCTCACTTCCACATGTTTCAAATTCGTAATGGCACCCGTCTTGATACGTTTTTTGAATGAAGTTCTTAAATCTGACCATCGCACTCGGTCATCAAGTTTTTCGTGACTCTGTACCCCAGCACCACGCTTCAACAAGCATTCCAATTTAATCTCAACCCCCCTCAGAACTCCGATTGTAAAGAGGAACTTTTGTTTCTCCGGAACAGTGGTTGCAGGAGCATCTTCCAACGATTTTATTACCTTAGCGAGGCGTTTCATCCATTCATGAATCTGTGAGGAACTTTGTTTCTGTGCAAGCTCCAGCACTTCATCCCAGCTCTCCATGATTTCCTTGCAGAGACAAGCAGACATTATGACTGATCACTCCAATGATTCGGAATGTGACTACTCGTTCGTTTGGTCGAGTATTTATACCCGTAACAGTCTAGCTGAGCGAGTACTGTTGTTCCCAAACTTATCGCTGATTGGTTACTATTATTAGGCTTAGCGTTGATTGGTTTATATTCTCAGTCTTAGTGCTGATTGGCTGCTATTCTTAGACTTTAACTCTGATTGGATGTCGTGTAGTAGAGAGAGAGAGGAAGATATGGAGAGGGAAATGAAGAGTAGTGGGAGACAAATATTGAGTATATAAGAGCGAAGGCAGCAGCAACTGGTATCAATTCGACAATGGAGTTCGTTGTGGACTTCCAAGGCTTTAAGCAAGCTATTAACGAGTTCGTTTATAAAGAGGTGGCAGTAGTTGCCGTTGAGGTTGAGGCCATGCCATCAGTCTATCTGTTTGAGGCGCCTCACGAGTGGAGTTATCTGTCTGCTAAATACAGAAGCGAGAATCTGTGGCTTGAGAAAAACTATCACGGTATCCCCTGGAATAGTGGTGATATACCCTACGAAAAAGTCGACGAGTCGTTCCACCACCTTCTACGAGGCGCCAGCAAGATTCACGTCAAGGGTCTCGAGAAAAAAAGATATCTGGAGAAAATTCTACCAAACGTGGAGAATCTTGAAGACCTGGGATGTCCATCGCTGCAAAAGCTGCGTGGAGACGTCACTATCGCATGCACCAATCATCCAGACTCGTGGAGTCCGCACTGCGCAGCTTACAACGCGGACGCTTTAAAAACATGGCTACTCCAGTCGTATCAAGACTCCTCAAGCACCGAATGTAATCCCGACCTTTCGATTAAAGATTACTATAAGCAATGCGCATACACATTGTACGAGTGAATAAATAAATAAAAAGTTAAACTTGGTTACATATGAAATTTATTTATTCAAAAGTTTCTATCAATATGATCACGCAGTTATACCATATCCCAAATCAAATTCTCCGCTGATATTCAAAGGTTAAAATTTCAAATTTTTTTTTTTTGAAATATCAGCGTCATCTCTCGGCGTTGTGTAGAACCATTCAAACATTGACGTTTGCCGGATTTTCAAAATTTTGTCCAGGGAACTTTTCATTCCTGCCCAAATCAAATTCTCCGCTGATATTCAAAGGTTAAAATTTCAAATTTTTTTTTTTTGAAATATCAGCGTCATCTCTCGGCGTTGTGTAGAACCATTCAAACATTGACGTTCGCCGGATTTTCAAAATTTTGTCCAGGGAACTTTTCATTCCTGCCTCATTCAAATGTACCACCTTTCGGTCTTCGAATATCAGAGCCATCTCTTGTTGACATGCAGAACTATTCAAGCATCGATGGTCAATGATCGGTGGATTTTTCAACATTTTGTCCAGGAAACTTTCAATTTCTGCATCATTTAAATGTACCGCCTTTTATTCTTTGAATATTAGCGTCATCTCTTGGTGATGCGCAAAACCATTAAAGCATTGACGGATTTTGGTATAAATTATTTTGCGCGGGAAACGTCGACTCGTTCAAATCAGATATGCTGGAAACGGGGTGTAGGAATTTGTGCTTAGTTCGCACACAAGCCGCAGGATTTGATTAAAATACTTTCATTTTTTTATTTTTTCATTTTTTTTTTATTATTTCATTTTTTTTTTTTTTTTTAAATTTTTTTTTTTTAATTTTTTTTTTTTATTTTTATTTTTTTTTTTTATTTTTTTTTTTAAATTTTTTTTTCAAGCATTTCTTATATTTTTTATCACTCGTAGTAACCGCGTCTTGCTTGCTGAGGTGGCGGGTCTCGCTGGATGTGTCCTTTTTCGGATAAAGGGGTCATTATTGCCGGAAGATACCAACCTGTGGTTCCCCCGACGAAACTGCCCCC
>OY751314.1:8648405-8969929 GCA_963564615.1 Rhorus exstirpatorius | reverse complement strand
TCCTCGCCCTCGCTGCTGTCGGATAAGTATAAGTCCAACATTAGCATATCCGGCAGCTTAGCCTTAGCCTCAACCACCGCTGGGAGAATCTATAGAAAAACAAAAATAAATCGGATAACTTAAAAACTGATATAAATAAATAATTTGATAATAATAATAATAATGATAATATCAATTATATTAATGATAATAATAATAATAATAATCATAATAATAATAATAATAATAATAAAGCTTATG
The DNA here is from genome assembly GCA_963564615.1 of Rhorus exstirpatorius. Classification (NCBI taxonomy): domain Eukaryota; kingdom Metazoa; phylum Arthropoda; class Insecta; order Hymenoptera; family Ichneumonidae; genus Rhorus; species Rhorus exstirpatorius. The sequence goes on along the minus strand of OY751314.1, from coordinate 8,969,689 downwards.
AATTCTTACCATGAGAGATGACATCCCCGAATGCTGTGAAGTTGACGGTGGTTGAAGAGGTGGCAGGGGAGGTGGAGGTGGAGGTGACAACGGCGCCGGCGGTGTTGGATATCGTTGAGTCGCTTGCTGAAACCATAAAATTATTTAATTGATTAATTGATCAAAGTAAAAATCGTAACTATATAAATTAATAATCGTAACGATGTAAACTTACCTCAATAGCTCGTCTCCGCAGCTCGAAGAATGGTAGGGGAAGGTCCATGATAGGTCTAAGGAATCGTGGGTCCCCACCTTCGTGCACTCTTCCGCAGCCATGTGGACGCTGCATATGCAAAAATTCATTAATCGAGTTTTTAGGTAGAATGGCTCCAAATGCTCGAATGATTAGGGGAAAAGTTAAAAGAGAAATTAGGATTAAACTCGGAATTCGAATCTATCGGTCTTGCCGTACGGCTGAGTTGGTGGTGGTGTAAGGATGTGAAGGGATAGAGAAGGGTAAAGAATATAATTTGTGTGAAGTACTTACCTCTGATAGCTGCATGGTTGAACTGTATATGACTTTCTGCATGAGCTGCCTGCCTTATATAGTGGCTTAGGAGTGAAAAAGTATATAAACTGCTACAGTACCAAAGCATCTTCGAAGGTATCAGATTCATTAGTCGCATCATATTGAAATTAAAATTTCATTCGGTCAGTAGCTCATCTGCATAAGGGCTTTAGTCCTCTGCGACGAACGTACGATTCGTTTATAATCACAGTAGCCGATGAGATGAGGAAATTCACCGACACAGAGAATCCGCTCCGATAGTAGCGCAAATATTTACATTCACTCGTATCATCGATAACAGTGTATATATCGGATCAGAGAGCTAGCCACTGCAGCGAATAATGCGATTATTCGTTGAGAAAGAGAGAGAAAAGAACCATTTCGAAGAACTAATGTCAAAGGAGCGTATCGGCCATGTATAAGCATAGCTTATACGCCTCTATGGAATTTAATCATCGATTTGCGCTCCGAAAGTCGTGAGAATATTTCTAATCACCCATATAAAATATAGTAAAATCTACACTACAATACTATTGCCAACGATGCTAATAATTTGCATTGCGGAGGTGAAAAACATAGAAAACAGTTTATAATTAGGAGAATTTATAAACAAATAAATAAATATATTACCTGTAAAAGTCTGAGAAGTCATACGAATCTTTAGATATCGTAGTATCCTGATATCACAGCTTCTGGAATTCAAATACCCCACCTCACAGTTTCCCAATATCGGGCGTCATGAGGCCCCGCGGGTGGGGGTAGCAATAATCTGCGACGGGTAAGCTGGGGAATCTACCTTGCCGAGCGCGGGTAACCCTGGGTTGGATACGTTGGAATCTTTCACGAAGATATCGAGTATCTACCTTACCGACAGTGGAAAACCTGCATTATGACGCAGGAGTCTGCAGATATGTAGGGATCTTATCCCACAGATATCTACCTTACCGGCTGCAGATATGCAGGGATCGTACCCACAGATATCTACCTTACCGGCCGTTGGAAACGAGGGGGGGCCGGGGCGCAGGAATCTGCAGTTAGTCCGGACACGAACCCGCAGAAAATGGCGGCATGAATAACAAGATGGCGGTGGCATGGTGGGGAACCGGCCTAGCTCTACTACTTAAGGTGCAAAAAAAATAAAAAAAATAAAAAAAATTAATGTGGCGTCAATTTTAAATTATAAATTTATCCAGAGCACATAGACCGGGAGAGGGTACCAGACGGAGAAGACGCTGCTGTACCAGGCCAATCAGGCTTATGCAGTTCTGGACCACGAAAAATCCTAGCCTCTGACCCTGATGATGCTTTTGACCATCGGGAAAATCAGCTGTGGGAATATCCGTTTGAGACCGAGAGAGACGAGGAAATAGCATTTCAAAGAGCTGATGATTGGCTTCAAATGCTCGTGACTGATGACGACTCTGGTAAATAATTTTTCTTACATATGAAAAATTAATTAAGCGTGTAAGTAAGTGGGTTCTTTTGTAACAGGGTATTCGTCAGCATCTTTGTTTGAGTGGTGATATCGATCTATTTAAGCAGTACTATGATGCGCGAGAGGTACAAATATTCATGAAATTTAATAATTTTATATTAATCAGCCCTAGAATCTAATACATGCCTCTTTTTCCAGAGCTGCAAAGTGGGTCAGGCAGACAGCGTGCCACGGACACGGAGCATGGAGCGGACCACTCCAAGAAATACACTCGCCGGGAAAACATTTTCAGATCACGGTGATTACACGAGGTATTTCAAGCGCTTTAAAATACGGGGGCGTGAAACATTGTTGCGAATTCGTCAGCCAGCCTCTAGAGTTAGCGTGGTGGACTTGCTCAACGGTGCGTTTTGTGACCTCTTAACGCATACCATGAGCTCCTGCGAGGAAGACGATTATGTAGGCGTTTCGTTTACAGCGAATAGCTTGCCACACGGGCCCGCGTGGTTATCTTTCAGACCGGCCCGAGATTATGTATTCGAAGATATTTGGAAATTGATAAGCACCGTAGCACAAAGTGCATCATCTTTGAACATTAATGATTTGTGCACGATAAAAATGTGCGCTGTCGAGGGGGTCGAAGAGCGCGGTCGGAAAGGTCTCACACACGAGGCTGTCGCAAAACGATCTATTCCCTCGATCTGGAACACCGACAATCTATGCTTACCGCGTTCACTGGTAGCGGCTCGAGCATACGCAGAACGAGGAGAAATACGGTCGGGTACTCTACATAATAAATGGAAGCGTATTAGACGAATTAATGGGGTTGCACAACAACAAGTGGCACTCGAGCTTACGAGAGAAGCAGATGTTCGTGTACCTGTAGACGGTTGCGGCGTATACGAGATTGCGCGCTATCAGGATTATTTGGCGCGAGACGGCTTTGTTATTGTCGCTTACGAGTTTTTAACTCTGGGTCGCGGGGAAGAGCCACTATTTGACGGTAGACAGGGTGTTCTGAACAGCGTAGGAACAATTCAGCACACCCCGTACATTTTGTATTACGAGCGTCCACATCATTTCGAACCTATTCTAAATCTCAGAGCAGCTGTCGGCAGTAGAGATTTCTGTTCATCGTGTAACACAGCATATCGGCGATTCGGTCATAGATGTTCAAAAAAAATGTCCTCGGTTCTGGGGGCTACAGACCTGTGATACGCGATCGCGCATTATAATCAGATGCGAAGCATGCAACCGCGATTTTTTCGGATAGGCGTGTTTACAGAGGCATAAAGCACCGCTGGTGACCAAAGGCTAGCGTTTGCGAATCTCTCGAATGGTGCCGTAACTGATTTCGAGCAATAAGGCCCTTAGAAAAAAAAAAAAAGCATAAATGCGGGGTAGGCTTCTGCAAAACGTGTGAATCTCATCAGCCAAGTAACCATCTGTGTTTCGTGAAACCGATTCGCGGTGATTCAGACTTGAAAAAAATACTATTTATTTTTTATGATTTTGAAACACATCAGGGCAAGCCTGTAAAGGGTGATTCAACTACTCATGTACACGAACCAAATCTTTGCGTGGCTCAACGGGTTTGCGCGTTTTGCTGTGTTAACGACTCTATAACCGAACCGTGCGAGCATTGCGGGAAACACGAATTTGTCTTTAGTCACAGCCTCGTAGCCCAGCTTGTCGAAATAGCCATGCAACCGCTCGAAGGTTTTTCGCGTACCATCTGTATGGCACATAACGCACGGGGTTTCGACGCTCAATTCATCCTACGTTATTTTATCGAAGAGAAAAAAACTCAACTCCCACACTGATCATAAACGGTACGAAAATTATTACGATGCACGTCGGAAAGCTCGTATTTCTCGACAGTCTAAATTACTTCCATATGCCTCTGAGCGGTTTACCGGAAGCCTTCAGGCTTACCGGTGCTATCGTTAATGTCACTTTTCCACACGTGTTTAACCGACCGGAAAATCAAAATTACGTAGGCCAATTGCCACCTCTCGAGCATTATTCTCCGGACACGACGCGCGCCGATGAGCGCCAAAAATTTCTCGATTGGTATCGCGACACAGAAGACAAAAATTACGTATTTTTTTTTTCGGAAGAGCTTATCAACTTTTGTCAGACAGATGTCACGATTTTGCGATGCGCGTGTGTGGCTTTTCGCAATAAGTTCATTACCAGCGGTCACGTCTGCCCGTTTGATGAAAGTACAACAATAGCATCAGCCTGTTTCAGAGTTTTTCGAAAAAACTTCTTGAAAGATAATTCAATAGGCATTATACCCACAGGAGGATACGGATGAGCTCAAAATCAATAAAAAAAGCGGTTTCATGGCTATTGTGGATAGAGCACTCGCTGGGCGTTCGTATTATTCATGCGGGCCGATCACGCGAATTCAGAAAACCTCAAAATCTCTTGGTAGTTGGGTACTACGAGACTCCTAACGGGGTGCATGTATTGCAGTTTCACGGTTGCCACTGGCACGGTTGCCCACGTTGCTATCCCACAAATAGAGACAACCGACAAAGCGATGGAATATCCATGCACGAGCGTTTCGAGAGAACTACTGCTGTAACTGAGAGGATTCGAACGGGAGGGTATTTGTTCACAGAAATTTGGGAGTGTAAATATGACCGTTTGTTAAACTCGACAGCCGAGATGATGACTTTCCTGCAAGACAATCCTTTAGTTACTGCAGAGCCTCTCAATCCTCGTGACGCTTTTTTCGGCGGATGAACTGAAAATATGGTTACGCTCTATGACGTTAACGCTACGGAAAAAATACGACATGTAGAAGTTTGCTCTGTGTACCCATATATATGTAAGTTCGGTGAATATCCCGTAGGTCACCCGAAAGTATAAGTGGGTAACAAGTGCATGGAATTGACAGGCCCTGATAACACCGACCTAACTCTCGTTTAGGGTCTCGTAAAATGTACCGTATTGCCGCCTCGTAATCTTTACCGACCCGTATTACCATTGCGTATGCATAAGCGATTATTATTTGCTCTATGCCGCAGCTGCTGTGAGAATATGAATCAGGGTGAATGCACACATGAAGATCCTCTAGAGCGCGTGTTCAAGGGTACATGGGTTGTCGACGAGTTGCAACCAACCGTGTCGTGCGGTTATAGAGTGATAGACGTGACTGAAATTTGGCAATATGAAACTACACAGTTCAATCGCGATACACAGACGGGGTGCTATTTTGTTGGATACATCAACACGTTTTTAAAAATCAAACAAGAAGCCAGCGGGTGGCCCGACAATTGCTCCGAAGATAATGCTGCGCAAGACCTCTATGTAGCCGATTTCAAACGATCGGAAGGAATCAAGCTAAATCGCTACTCCATAGCTAAAAATCCGGGGCTGCGATCTGTCGCAAAGCTGTGCCTCAACTTATTTTGGGGAAAGTTTGGGCAGCGGGAAAATCTACCGCAGACAGAGATAGTTTCGACCATTTAAAAGCTTATTGAACTATTGACTAGCCCTGAGTACGATATCACGGAGATTTTACCCGTAAATAACGAAATATCGGATGTAAGCTACACAAAAATCAGTGACGCTGTTATACCATCCAGCATAGCGGACGCCGTAGTAGCAGCATACACCAAAGCCCAGGCCCGCCTGAAAATTTATAGTTACCTAAAGCAGCTGGGTCGTCATGCTTTGTACTGCGATACGGATTCCGTAATTTACGTATCGCGCGAAGAAAAAGACGAGCACGAAACTCCAACGGGACAGCTCTTAAGGGATCTCACAGACGAGCTGAGCTCTTACGGGGAAGGTAGTTATATTAGAAGTTTCATTTCAGGCGGACCCAAATTTGATTCTTTTATCGTGTGCACTCCCAATGGAGAGGAAAAAGAAGTATGTAAAGGAAAAGGGATAACGCTTAATTTTGCGAACAAGGGGTTAATTAATTACAACTCAGTGCGCTCCTTTATAACCGGCGAGAGAGATGAGCCTGTTGTGCTAAGGTATGACGCTATACAGCGCACGGCGTTTCAACAGGTCATCACAGGTCGTGAAATCAAATCATGCAAACCATCAAGCGTCAAACGGAGACGAGATGACGAATATGGCACTCTTCCTTACGGTTATAAAGAATAATGTATACAGATATAGACCTCGCGCGACTTTGTAAATAATGTATATAAATAAAACTTTATGTTTTTACGTATATTCGCTTTTTCGAACCCTATATATGTTTCAGCTAATACGAAGATTGTACTCATTCGTAAAAATGGATGTGCGGTGGAAACATCCTTGGCCAGCGATGGTTTGTGGGCCCACGGGCTGCAGTAAACCATACTTTATGAAAAAGTTTGTGAAATTCATTTCGTATATGAATAGTGAACCGTTTCAACTAATTATATTCTATTATTCCGAGTGGCAACAGGCGTATATGGAGTACGGTTCTTCGATAGAGTTTCGCGAGGACTTACCACAAGCTTCGGATTATGCAAACGATCCACGTGCAAAACTTATAATTAGTGACGATTTGACGCGCGAGGCATTGGACGATAGCGCTGTCGATCTCTTTACCGAGGGCAGTCATCATAAGAATTTGAGCGTGTTTTTTATAACGCAAAATTTACTTCATCAGGGTCACGGGCAACGGGATATATCGCTGAACGCTAATTATATAGTAGTTCTTAAAAATCCGCGATATCGCGCTCAAAGACAGCACCTGGCGCGTCAGGTTTACCCCGAAAACCCCCGATTTCTGCAGGGAGTTTATTACGACGCGACGAGCAAACCACACGGTTATCTGCTCTTGGACTTGAAACAATCGACTCCCGATAACTGTAGATTTCGTACGTGTATTTTCCCTCATGACCCGCAGCATTTCGTTCACGTGCCACGAAAAAAGTTAAAAAGCACCGACACAGCCGGAGAAGTATCAGTCTGGCGGCTGTGATGGCGGGTAGCAGGTTCTCTCTCTGCAAGAAGCACATTGCAATATTGCACGCACTTCAGCATCTTAACAAGGAGCAACGAAAAGCCGTTTTGCGTAAAGCCAATCCACGAATAATTTGTTGCATTTGTGAGTGTGCGTTAAACGTTCTACGTGGTAACGTACATCTGAAGCCTGAACAAAGAAAAAGGTTACGTCGCCACGCGTCTATTCTTCGACGACTAGCTGCGAAAAGCGGTAGTTGGAAGAGCAAAAAAGGTTTTGTGGTTCAAAACGGTGGGTTCCTACCGCTGCTGCTCAGCCCCGTACTGGGTACGCTCTCGTCACGTTTGATCGGCGGCAGTGGATAATGGAGCATGCGAGAAAAATGGTGCTCGTGCCTGAAGAAAATCTTCAGCATATAGGCGTGCAGAATAATCGACAAATGGAATCTGTTCAACGACACCAGCAGCAAACAGTGCAAACCATTTATATGACACTGAGTAAATTGGACACTGAGATGAACAATATTTTGAATTCTAATTCGTACAAGGATGAAAGGGAAAAGTGGGCGGCGTATTTCGCGCTGTTGCAGCGTTATCTCCATTTTGCCGATAATGAGCGAGCGCAGCAGCATCGTGCACTCGCAAAAAATGACGATTACATTACGACGCCTATAGAGGAGGAGGGGAATAGTGGGAAAGGCGCTGAAGTTCCACGCATAAATGACTCTATGATTGTTGAGAGTGTCCCGACAAAATATCGCAACAAAGTAAAACTCTCGCTCCGTCGTTTACGCCTTGTACCATCAACAGAGTTTTGCTGGGATCCCACAGGCACCGTCTCCATTGCCGCCAAAGAAATCAAGGACTCCATTATTGTCGATCTAATAAACGAAGCTATGCGCGCGAGGAAAATCTCAACGCCGGCGGGTCGTCATGCATTTGCAGGATTTTTAAAAGCGAATAAAATTCCACGCGAATTTGTAGGAAACGAGGATCTGTAAAGGTCCGATTGCCCACCTCGACGCCTTTTCGGAAAAAAGAAAAATATCTGTGCGCTCCCACGACTTGTCGTTGAGCGACGAGGGAGCCAATCACAGCAGCAACGAATCCACTGATACCAGTATTTATGAGCTCTTCAGTGCCTCTGAGCGGGAGCAAACAGGCGCCGGCCAGTGTAAAAAGAAGAAGAATCGTGTAATTTGGGCTAGACTAAAACTCTAAATCATGGAAACGTTGGAAAAGCTGTACTATAAGCCCTCCTATGAAGCATCGTTCTTGGGCGCTGCAAAATTATTACGCGCAACGCGAAAAAAAATTTCTAGCGAAAAGACCGTGCAGTCGTTGGAGACACAGGATGCTTACACGAATCATCGCTCTGTGAAACATCGATTTTCACGATGCCATTACAACGTGCGAAACATTGACGATGACTGAGAAACTAATCTCGTAGATCTTCGCTCGATCAAAGATTACAACGATGGCCATACCTATCTCCTCGTAGTCATAGATGTGCTCAGTAAATATGCATGGGTTGAGCCTTTACGCGACAAGACTGCTGCGTCTGTGGCTAAGGCTTTTACGCAGATACTCACGCAAAAAGCCACTAATAGCCGATCACCGGTATGCCTGCAATCGGATCGAGGGAAAGAATTCATGGGTGCTGCATTTCAAGAGCTCCTAAAGAAGAAAGATATTCAGTTCCGAGCTGCGCGGAATCCTGATATAAAAGCCGCTATTGTGGAAAGAGTTCATCGAACATTGAAAGAAAGAATGTGGTGATACTTCACGTATACTCGTGCGAAGCGATACATCAATGTGCTGCAAAATATAGTGTCTGCATATAATAATGCCCGGCATAGCAGCATAAAAATGGCCCCGGTAACGGTGACTCTTGCCACTGCAGCTCAAGCTCGTGCTAATTTGATGCAGCGTTACAAGGATTCGGAGCGAGAACACATCCCTAAATACGGGTTCGGTGATGTTGTACGAATCAGTAGTGCAAAAGCGGCCTTTGCAAAAGGTCACAAGAGCGGCTGGAGCAGCGAACTGTTCAAAACTCATCGCATATCGACGACTAGTTGGCCGGCGGTGTACTTTTTACGCGATCTTCACGGCGATGATATTGACGTTATTTTTTACGAGGCCAAGTTATCTAGAGTTCGTACTATTACCGAAAAAAATAAAAAATCACGATGAGAGACGAATTTTATATCGTTTTACCGAGCAACAGCAGTATGAAATATTACCCGGAAAACACGACAACGCGTTATACCACACGATTGCCACAGCGCGTATCTTTGAAAGGCAATTGGGCCGTTGGACTTACAGAAATACATATACTCATGACGATTCTGCATATACCTTAGGAAGACGAGCAGAACTTCATCAAGACCGCGCCGTATAAAGTACAACCGGATATTCACCCTTCTACTATTGACTTTGTAAAGAGCTGCGTGTATGTTCCACCCGGTGCATATAAGAGTATAGACTCATTGCTCGAAAAAATAAATGAACTACAGGGCGTTGCCGGTCATTTACAATTTCAGTGCGCTCGCAATGGCTACGTTCAAGTGACCCGTATCTGCGATTATTGCAAAGATTTCATCCATGCTCTCTATTTCTCACCAAGGATCAACAAGATTTCAGAATATACCAAGCCCGGCAGCGTGATGCTCCCGCCTGCATTCAGAAATGTTAGGTATACTGGCGCACGACCTGCCAGCCTAACTAATGCTATTCCCGATATGTTATTATTTTATACGGATATTTGTGAACCCTACATTACCGGCGATGTGCATGCACCTCTGTTACGTGTTTTACCATCTTATACTGCGGATAGCAGCAATTACGGCTCTGTGAAGATGAGAGGTTTCTCGCCACCACGCTACGTACCTCTGCTTCATACAAACTTTCAATCGATCGATATCGATATAAGGAATGAGTTTGGGCAGCCGCAATGACTTATTACGATGAATACTTTGATATGCAGACGGGTGGTGCTCGGACCGGATATGGGGGTATCAGTAACGCGTACATAGGCTCGCTGAATCAAAGGGGCCACGGGATTGGCAGTTTTCTAGGTGGCCTTTTCCGCCGTATTATACCTCTTTTGAAGAATGTTGCACGGGCTGTCGGCAAGAGGGCTCTGCGTGCCGGTGTTAATGTTGCCATCAATACAATGGACAATGGTGTACGGCCAAGAGATGCGTTCTAAACGCGTCTACGCGAGTCTGGCGGAAATCTGAAGCGGAAGGCGGAGGAAAAAATCGATACGCTCATGAAGGGTTCTGGCTATAAAATAGCAAAAATTAATCGATCTCGGCATTCTATTGCCGGCCGTGGTGTGGGACGTATCCATAGTGTGAAAAAAAAAGAGAAAGCTACGTCTTCGTCGAGAAACCCGAGAAAGCGGGCAACGTCAAAGAGGAGGATAAATAAGAGAAGGACAACCAAGAAGAAAGCTCTACGGACGGTGGCTGATATTTTCGCATAGAGAGAGTGAGAGAGAGAGAGAGAGAGAGAGAGAGAGAGAGAGAGAGAGAGAGAGAGAGGGTGAATATAGCTTTCTTACACACACACCCTTGCGAGTGTTTAAATTCAGAGCTCGAGCTATTCACACTACCTCCTACACAAACCACCATCGACGGAACACAATGGGTGTACTACAAACCGATCTCATCTTTAACGGATGATTCACGAATTGAGTTTGTGGTACCTGGTCAGTGCGATGAATACATTGATTTTGCTTACACCATGCTAAGCATGCGTGTTCAAATACAGTGTCTGGCTGAGAAGCCTGATTCAGCGATTAAAATAGGCCCCGTCAATAATATGATGCATTCAATGTTTAATCGAGTAGATGTGTTGTTCAATCAGAAACTTGTATCGCCCCCGAATAACGCGTATGCATAGAGAGCATACATTGAAACACTGCTAAATTATGGAGACGGTGCAAAAACTCTCATCTCACGAGTGTGCTCTGGTTCGCTGATACACCGGGAAAAATAGAGAATACAGATACAGCTAACGGTGGGCTTGTTAGCGGCAAAGACCTTCTTAGCAGTGGAAAAACTATTAATCTCCTCGGTCATCTTCACTGCGATGTCTTTATTCAAGAGAGATTCTTATTGAACGGTGTTGAAATGCGTCGGTGACTCGAACGCACGAATAATTCATTTTGCCTTATGGGCGGGACGGCAGGCTATAAAATACATATTGTCGAAGCGTCGCGTCTCGTACGTCGCGCCAAGATAGCACCTGGTATACTTTTAGCACATGCAAGAACTCTGTGTAAAGCTACGGCAAAATACCCTCTGACACGCATGGAGGTGAAGGCTATAGCCATGCATAGCGGAGTACATGGCGAAACCCTCGATAATGTAATCCTCGGTCAGCTACCAAAACGTATCGTCATTGGCTTCGTCGATAATAAAGCGCTCAACGGCTGCCTCAATAAAAATCCGTTTAATTTTAGAAATTACCAAATCAATTACCTATCGTTGAATGTGGATGGTATGCAAATACCGTCAACGGCTCTGCAGCCCGACTTTACAAAATCGAAGCTTTACGTAGACGCGTATCATACTCTGTTCGCCGGAACGGGTATTCACTATCTCAATAATGGTAATTGTATTTCGCAGGAGGCCTACCGCGAAGGGTATTGCCTTTTCGCGTTTGATCTTACGCCCGATCTATCGGCCAACAGCAGTACTCATTGGAATTTGGTAAAACCCGGTAGTGTTAGAATAGAAGTACGATTCGAAAAGGCTTTCACATCAACCGTAAATTGTATTGTGTACGCCGAGTATGATAATGTGTTGGAGATTGAATCATCCAGACAAGTATCGTTGACTTTTCTGGATAGTCAGCAGAATTTGTATCTGACGAGCTAGGTCTCCGTGACACAAAGAGCTGAACAGTATTGTCAGAGAGAGCAACGAGAAAGCATAATGAATATCGCAATTGATATACAGGGCTTGCGAGATAAAAACGATCGTTTTGTGCCGAAAGAAGTTGCGATCATTTGCCTACACGGGCCGTACACCGCTCATTGGCTTGTATCTTCACTTCACGACAATAAGGATCTATCACCGGCGCTGAAGCGTCAGAATTCCTGGTTGACTAGAAATCATCACGGTTTGAAATGGCGTGAGGGCGATACAACGTCGCAACACATGGAATCAATTTTGAAAAATATTGCGGAAGAATCCGATCGAATATTTACAAGGGGTTTAATAAAATCAGAGTACCTGGCGCAGCTCACAGGCTGCTTCATTATAAATTTAGAGGAGGAGGAGGAGGCTCCCTCATTCTGCTATCTTCATCGAAACGACACTCGTTGCATATACCACGGATCGCTACATAACAATCTAACGTACAAATGTGCGCTGAATAATGCGAAACAAATAAAAGATTGGCTTTGTCATAAAGATCGCATCGCCTCCTTATGGGAATATAGAACGACCACGAGCTGGAGCTTAGACGGGCCTCGTGAGGAAAAGAAAAAGAAACCATCTGCTTCAGCCTGCTATGCACAGTCTAGAAATTCTGCAGGCCTTGCGGAACATACCATACCACACGATATGCGTATACCCAGCCGATCGTATCCCGATGGTGTGGACGTGGCCGACAGCTTCCGTCGTTAATACCGATGGCCACAAATTGCCGAGATCCCACTGGGTCGCCATGGACGTCGATCGATCTGGAGAAGGACGATACTTTGACAGCTACGGGATCCCTCCAATCGTCCTGCAGCATCTCATCCGCCTCCGAAGAAACTGCAAGCTTTTCCGATGCAACGCTATTCAGCTTCAGGGTCCAGGTTCGCAGTGTTGCGGACAGTATTGCATTATGTTTCTTCATTATATGTCTACTGGCTTTGGTATTAATAAGTTTCGAAGCGTATTTTCAGATGATTTATCCCGAAACGATAAAACAGTGAACGATTATTAGAATGCGTATATAAGAAAACGCGAAAAGTCTCGGGGCAAAATTTTCAATATGGACTCTGCGGTTCGTGGTGACGGTGGTACAAATAATTTCAATCATGAAAACTTACACTGTATACAGAACTGTTGTTCCCGTGTACGGCAATAATGAATCTAATTTTAATATAAGAAATAAAATTCGACATTGAAATTTTTCACGTTTTATTTTTTCTACCTATCCTTGAACTGCGATCACGCGCCTTGGAGTCAGCATTCTTTGGGTACAAAAGTCACTTTTAGCGACTATCATATTTCAAGCGGCACGTGCATCGAACCATCGATTCTTCGAATCGGTATGAAAAAATTTCTTTTTGTCTTTGTCATGTCTAAGAAAATGAGTTACCTTTTTGTGTTATTTATTTCTAATAATATGAGTAATCTTTATAGTGGGGGGAGATCTAGTGGAGGGGCGACTGCAGAGTATACGTTAGACCCTGGAGAACAACCATCATTCGCGATCGAACCGTAGTCAGACATCAAAGTAAAACCTTTTCTCATTTGAGCCGTATGCAAATTAAACGACGCAGATTGAAACGGCGAATAGAAGCGCTTTTACAAGACATTGCATCTATCAAAATGGTGATACAAGCGAGATCACGATTTCTCTCTTTGACACGAAAATTTGACGAGCTTAATATTTACGATGGGTTTCGCACGAATCAACAAAGTGGGTCAAACGGCAGCCTTTCTACCGGTGAAAAAATTAACAGAGCTAGAGCTCGAAAAAGACTACAATATTAACGATATGACAACTTTTCAAACTAAATGGGGTTCACGTGTCTTCATCGACGTAGAAAACGCATTTCTTTGTTTCCTACCAGCCAGATTTATCAAGCTGTTCGAAGAAGTCGCTCAACTATTTCAACAGCTGATAGCCGCAGCCCGTGAACATAATTTGGCGGTGCAATATCGCGGCACAAAATTCAATAATTTAGAATTCAAACCGTCAACAAATCGTTAAGTCCTGCGATGTATGTGAAGCGTGCCGAGAATCTACGATCACTGCTGGTGCCATTCTGATATAAGCTAAATAATTTGGGGACGAAATCTGTGTGGGTGGGCATAGATATTTGTCGGAGTGGTACGATACGGCCTGTGATTAGCTTCAAATATTATATCCTTGGTTGTTTAACTATAGATGGCCCTTCTTGGCACGATTTTCAAAACCATTTCAACATAGAGGAGGAAGAAAAAAAGTGCGTGGACCCTGCATATCGCTCATTACCGATATTCTGTTTCATAAAAAAGCAATTCATTATACTGACATTATTACAAGCCAGTATAAACAGAATTATTTCGTGGCTTCATCGTGTTTGCAGCGAAGTGACAGTTTGCAGAGACTCTCTTGTACACGCAATAGCATCAGAAACATCCATTTTTACAACGAGCCGCATACGCCGTAATATCCGCGCAAAGCGTGCGAAAATACGAGAGAGAGCTGCCCAAAAAGTAACAACGCCGAATAATTCATATAACGAATTACACTAGGACCTCGATTTAATGGCCCTCGATTTAATAGACAGTCCCCACCATGTCGCATTTATCGATCGATTTTTCGCGTCGTGGGAGATGGTGGGGGGCGCTTAAAGTCTCCCCATTCAGGCCCGTAGCACGGAGTGCCGATGCGCAGATACAGCATGGGCAGGCATACGCATACCTCGATTTAACAAGGTGTGATGCGGAGCTGGTCCCGCCACTGGCCGTTAAATCGAGGTCCTAGTGTACCTATTTGTACAAAAACAGCGCTTATTGATAATCTATTGATACATCATTTGGATCACATCGTTAAAACCGTTATAGCCCATAAGGAATCAATCCTTTTCTCATTGTATATAAGCATTACGTATATTTAAGTGAAAATGTATGTAAAAATTAAATAAAGAGAAAAAGTATGGAATATTATTATTTGAATAATGATAATGATTGGACCACTCTGGCGAACCCTCAGAACTCTTTTTTTCCACCACCTCTCCCCACCACGACCCCCACTACGCTTGGAAAGAGGCTCCGACGTGGGGGGTAAGTGGAGGGGATATAAGTGGGGATAGGAGTGGGGTGGCCATAGTGGTCCACATACTACTCATATAGGTTATTGCGTTTTTCACGCAAATCAAGTTAAGGGGGTAAACTACCCCTATGTATGTTTACATTTAATCTCAATAAAACGGCAGTAATTCTTTTTTTTTTAATTTCTTCTCCTAGTGATACGTTTTTTCTTTAAATTATCAACATCTACATTTCAAACGATGGTTAGATTTTTCTCGAAATTACATGTTCACAATTGGTGAAAGTGATCGAACCAAAAGTATACGTCCAATCTTAATGGTTTGTTTTTTATTTTAAAGCAATTTGAGACTCTTGTAGTAATACTTAAAAGATTCCATTTGAAATTTATTAAAACAATGGATTTTACCTAATTGAGCAATCAAAATTGGAAAAAATTAAATTTTTACGTTGAAAATTCTACCACTTTATCATTTTTTTCTTTTTTGTAACTTTTTATGGTATTTTTACGAACCACATCCATAGTTCGAAAGAATTCACTTATTTATTTTTTTCCGTCAAAAATTACAGATTGGATAACGTTTACGGATACCAATTTTTTTTATTAGTTAATTTTGAATAAACCACAAGACGAATTTAAAAAATATCTGTTCCTTATATTTTTCACAAAAATTTAGTAAATACTGACGTATTTTCGTAGTTATAATAACTCCCCTCCCACCCCCCATCCCGCCCTACTTGACGGTGTTATCTGGAAGTCACCTCTGTTCAGTCTGTGACTCGCTTCCAAAATTGGATTTAAAATACGACGTAAAAGCAGTAATAAGACTGCGATCGCCGAATATATTCACCGCAGTCGGCTATTTTTCTTTTACCCGACGAAAGAAGTCGAAAGAAGTCACTTACAATTCGAGACTATTTAAAACGAAATTGCAAATATTAATCAAAGTGAAGATAAATCCTTTGAACGTTATTAGAGTGCTTCTCGCAACTTTTGAAGTTATGCGTTTACCGGATTCACCAGTAAATAACGATGAAATACAGCTGAAAGAAACTTTGAAAATATTTTGTTGAGTGCAATGAACGAATACAGTGGTTTCGAAATGGTCGAAGAAAATTCTTTGCATTTAGAAGAACCGTTCAAGGATTGGGAAAGGAAAATTGTTAAAGATAAAGAATCGGCAAACGCCCTGTATGAACCAGAACTTCCGCCTGATACATGCACTCGTGATAACGAAGACTTATCCTACGAGTACAAATTAATGGCCGTTGAGTATTGGCGCAGCTGGAAGAAAGGAAATTTAGGTTTGGGCAGTGTTAAACAAAAGTTCAAGAAAGTGCAATATATACGACAGTTGCAGCGGTAGGCCCACAATTTGAACAAACGGTGGACATACAAAGAAAAATTAGCACGAATTTATGGTTACACTTTCGAAAATTTCAAAACTGCTGTGGATGCTGGTTTAATAGTGCATGATCCCGATTTGAAAAATGGGCCTTACATGCTCAAAAAGAAATAGGGCATACTGATTTTCGTTTCAAAGCATCTCGTTCGTGGATAAACTCATCCAAAGCAGCTCATCGTATCGTATCGAGGAAAATTAATAAATTCATTATATCCAAAACAATTGAAGATGTAAAGGTCTTGGAACAACAAATTCAAAAATTTGTCTCTGACGTAAATCAAAATATTAGAACGTATGGATTGTCAAATACATTCAATGCAGATCAGAGTGGCTTCCAACTAGAAATGCATTCCGGAAGAACTTTAGCAGTCGAAGGAGAAAAGCAAGTACAATGCCTTGTACAATCAGTCTCTTCTACGACCCACAGTTACACTATTCAGCCGACTATACTAGCTGACGGCAAGCTGCTATCTCCTCTATTTTTGGTTTTAAAAGAACCAACTGGCAAGATTGGTCCAATAGTGGAGAAAACTCTTTTCAGACCAGATAATGTGTACATAGAAGTATCCAAGTCTGGGAAGCTTCCTTCGGGTATAAATTACACCCACGATTATTGTAGAGACATTTTTTCGAATGAAAAAATAATACGTTTTTCTATCTTTAGATAATTTTAAAATTTGGTTGCAGCATGCATTTTTCCCGAAAGTTGGTCCAAAATCTTAATTACTGATTGATTCTCGGACTGGACACTGTCCCCAAGCTGTACTTGACGTGAAACCTTCAAAAAGTGATGTCAAAGTAATGATTATACCTAAAGGAACTACCGGAAAAGTCCAGCCCCTCGATGTTTTTGGATTCCGAGGATGGACAAATTTTGTTAGACATTTTTCTAATAATTGTCTTTTGATGAATTTGATATCGATTTGCATTTGAGCAACAATACCATAAAGCTGCAGTCACTCGTTCATAACCGACTGTCGACACCACGTTATATCGATCTTTTCAAATATTCTTGGTACAAATGTGGTTACATAGAAGAAAAACCAGCAAATCTCGAAAATCCTGTGCACTTTGCATTTGGAGATTCCTGCAACTCACACTGTGAAGTTCCAGGATGTGAAAATGTTGCTATTGTTCGCTGTTCCTGGTGCAAAAAGTCGTTATGTTTTAAACACTTTTTTAATTACTGTCATTATTGCAGTAATTACAACGGCTAATAGAGCATATGATTATATATTCGCTTCTATTTATTGCTATAGTAATTATTTTGTAAGACTGTTGACATATTATCAATAAAAGATACAAGCGTATTGTACCCTCTCTTTTTTTTACTCGACTACGCAGTTTTTATATGCCTCATCCCAAAACTTGGTCTTATCTACCGAAACGAATATGTGTAAGCGCTTATCGTATGCCTATGTTATCCCATTGTCAAATATAAATTAGTCAGAATTATCGATAAGTTAGATATAAATACTTTTTTATCGAAAAATATATATAAATAAGTTGGCTCCTAGATAAAACCGTTCATTAAATGCTATGTGCGTGATGCGGTT
The DNA here is from genome assembly GCA_963564615.1 of Rhorus exstirpatorius. Classification (NCBI taxonomy): domain Eukaryota; kingdom Metazoa; phylum Arthropoda; class Insecta; order Hymenoptera; family Ichneumonidae; genus Rhorus; species Rhorus exstirpatorius. The sequence continues at coordinate 8,951,831 of OY751314.1, read as the reverse complement.
GTGGTAAATTTAAAGAAAAAATGTATCACTAGGAGAAGGAATGAGAAAAAAAAGAATTACTGCTGTTTTATTGAGATTAAATGTAAACATACATAAGGGTAGTTCACCCCCTTAACTTGATTTGCGTGAAAAACGCAAAAACCTATATACATTATTTTTTTGCCCTCTTTAAAGTGTAATTGAATCCATCGAGATAGGTGCAATAGTTTTTTGTTATAACGATTTTGTAAATTTCAACCCCTTTAATTTTTTTCCTATGCAACCCCCTGATATGAAACCAGTTGCATTTTTCATCGTTTATCATTAAGCTAATTATCCATTTGAGGGCATTCGATTATCTCAAGTAAAAATCGGTGAAACCTGAAAAGTACCCCTCGGAGGTCGGAACTTTAAAGGATAATTTCACCCCCTAGAAACGTTTTTCCGCCAATTAAATAAAAAATACGTACCTCTTAGATTTTGATGTAGAATGACATATGTGAATTTCGTCAAAATTGAAGGACGTCGGCGGAAAGACTTTTCTTGTTAGTAACGCATTGATACCGTGCCTGGCTCACACGCTGTGGGTCAGCGTTCGATTCCCACCACCGGCATCATCGGAAAAGTTTTCTGAGTGCTTTTTCTGCTACCTCAGTGGTTCGGAACTTGCCGAAAAATGTAGCTCGAAAGGGAATGATCAGCGCCTTGGTGTGGTGACCGAAAGAATGCGAGATGTCTCGGGTTTGATTTCTGTTGCCGTAGCACGGCCGGTAAAAGCACAGCTCGCTAGGATGTAGCTTCAGAAGTAGGGCGCACGAAGTACGACTGCCTCTGTCACAATGTACTGACATCTAGCATGTGCGAGACAAGCTCTGACAGCGGGATGCGTATGCCATAGCACAGCTGATGGTGAAAGCACAAACGGGCTAGGACGTATATCCAGAGGCAGGGCGTAAGAACTATGACTCTTTCCGTCCCGGGTGTTGACATCTCGTGGGTGCGCGACAAGCTCTGGCGGTGGGAATCGAACCGGAGATAAACGGATACGTAAGGAGGAGATCACCGGTAGACGGTGAAGGTAGTCCGCAACCCTCAGGGGATTCGGTATAAGACAACCAATCATTGATTGTTTATTCGATCAAGGCCCTCCAGCGACCAAATTATCATAAATCAAATGAACGCTGAGAAAGGTATCTCAAGAGCTCCGCATCAAGCTGACGTTATGTAGCACCCTGAAATCACTTTAAAAAAAAGATTTTATGAAATGTAATGATTGAATGATGATTTCATTACGTTTTGATACCCCACGACGGAATTCATAATGGTCTGGTGGTGATACGAGCCGTGAACTTGGTTCATAGGCTTAGAAACTCTTTTTTGTAAAGCTTAATCGATGAATCAGAATCGTATCATTAGAGGACAATGCTCGAATTGATAGCCAATCAATCAAAGCTGCCAGAAGCTTGATCATCTGTAAACTGTATCATGACGAAACAGGACTACGAATCATTGATGTGATTCAAAGCTTTTAATACTTTTTTCAGCCCTTAAGGCGATGTATCGTGAATGATGTACTACGTATCTAACCACCTTGAAAACGTCATTTAAGCCCGGCGTACACGGTGCATTTTTTCCTGCTGCATCGCTTGCTTGGAGCCGTGATGGCAGCTGAGCAAGGAACCGTGCTTGAAAGTGACGCCACATCTGGTGCAAGCGGCCTCCGGTGATTGACTATGTAGTATTTTATCCACTTGTTTTCATGCTGACAGGTGATTGCAGTGCATCTAAAGGTGGTATTTTGTTGGATAAGCTCGGCGCATACGGTGGTTTTGCTATTTCAACGGGAACCGGCTGGCTTTTATATTTTAAACGCAAATGGATGCTGTTCTGCTTGAGGTTGTTCGTTGAAAACGGGCAGCTATCGCTGGTTTTATACTTATTGATGCATTTAAAAAGAGAGTAATCTAAGATCAAACCGCAGAGTATGGAGCCGTTTATGGCTGGAGCGGAGAAACATGGGGCTAAGGGTTTCAATGATTTGCTATCGCTCCAATTTCTAATTTTTTAACCAACAAAACACAACCTATATATGCAATTCAATCGTCTGTCAGCATGAAAACATGCGGAGAAAATAGCTAGACGCTTAAGATAGTACAATTGAATATATTTTTCTGCTTTACGTATTGTAACTAATACATGTGATGTAATTAGATCATATAATATTATACTGTTGCATTTGTATTTTTGTTTTCACAAACGGTTTTGAACAGTGCAGCCCATTCCACTTTTATTATTGACATTAAACGAAGTATTTTTTTTTAATTCCATGGATATTTCTGCGAACGTTGAGCTTTCCGAGCCTTATTCAGATTTTTTCTGCTTACAATCGATGTAGCCCTACTAAAAATATTACACAGTTCCTCCGTTTTATGGGGCTAATTTATTTTCCACAATTAACCGAAAAATCTATGAGCATGAAAAAATTGTTGTTATATTTCGATATAATATGTTTTGAGCAGTTTAACATTTGATTCATTTCATAAGTTTCCATCCTCAGTTTTATGAAATTCAAGATTGATCCGGCAGTAACAAATTTTATCATACAAATCTCCGGCTGCACACAACTTCTTGCGCTGTAAAGGCCAGCTTGAAACTAGATGAAGGCTTGAAAATCTCGAAGTAAAATTAGCCGAAAATTACTGCTTGCAGTAAATTTGACATCGATGCGGCAATTCTGAATATTGCCGCGTAGGCTCCATCTTTCGAGCAAACTATTTTTCAGTAACATCCTATGCAACATCGAAGGAATAATTAAATATTCAATTATCGTGTTTTTTTTAACAGGCCCAATATCTAAGCATATATGCGTGTTGTCTTTTGACTAAGCCAGCTGTTCTTACCAGTCACCGAAAACATTAGTCGTCGTTTCATAATTTGGTGTATCAGCCAGCCCTAGGTTAAATGGTCAGCAATTACAATAATGAAAACAACGGATGTTCCTTAATTCCGGGACGGTCAGCATCGATCTGCGAGTGCGCTTGTATCGCTGTCTATTTTTTTTTTTTTATATTCCGTGCCAGTGCCCGGGGTCTTTCCCCTTTTAGCAAATTCTTCCTTCTTTCTCCCTCCACCGAGATATTCCTTCCTCCTCGCTCCCTTTCCCACAATGCTCCATGGCTGCAGCCGCTTCGCCTTTCCTCCTTGACCCTGTATCGCATTTGCCGTGGACGGAGGGAAACTGCAGAAAACCTACCGCCGATACAGGTCGGAAGCTACCTAGTCCACCCTGGTGGCCGCGCGAGTAAACTCAAGCGCCGTCACTCGAGTTGGCCTAGGCAGGTCCCTGCTTTGCTGTGATTCAGTGGATCAGTCAGTAGACGGCTAAGAGGCCACCTTTCGAGCGATGAGAACCACTACGGGAGTCCTCCAAAGCCGCACACCGACCACCCACCAATCACAGAAAGGTATTTTGGGCATTTGTTTTCTTAAGGTGGAGTCCGAACCAACCAGGATTGCAGGAAAAATACGTAGAAAAACTTTTTCCATTGGTGTCGACAGTGGGGCTCGAACCCGGGTCCGCGGCGTGCGAACCCAGAGCCTCACCCACTGAGCCACTGCGCTCCTTTTTGTATCACTGTCTATATTATTTAAATTTATTTCACGATATATTACAGGTAGCGGACCAATTGGTGCCTTACAAAAAATTGTACGATGCAGCCTGTGAGTTCTTGACCCAACATGATACATGGATGGACTCTTTGATTGGTGCTCATGATCCAGAATCTATAGAGACTGATTCTGGAACGGCTTATCGGACCATTTTGAAGCTTGAGAAAAGTTTTCACGAGCAGGCTGTACGAAAACTTGCTGAAACCGTGAGGATACAGGTAGAAGCCTTCAGAGAGCACATGCCATTGATAATGACACTTGGAAATCCTGGAATGAAGAATCGACACTGGATTCAAGTATCAGAGATCGTGGGATTTCCTATAAAAGTCGACGATCACACGACGTTAGCCAAGGTATCGAGAATGAAAATTACAAGGTGTTAAATTTGCATAGGAAATTTGCATCATAAAATTTTTATTTTGCTAGATGTATTATAAGTCAAAAGCCAATGATTACTTACGTTGTCCCTTTTATAATAATATGAACGGTGAAATCTAATATACGATTCAATATAAGGTGCAAATTAGAATGCAATATTTAATCTTTGCGTGCGTGCGTGCGAGCATTTGTGAGTATGCGTGTGTATGTGTTTATGACCAGGTTGTGATAGATCAGAAGCGCAATGTCACTGCGCTTTAATCGTTGCAGTACTTTACTATGTTCTGAATTTTTTGCACGAGACATCTTGAGAATATTTCCGACAATATGCAAAAATTAGTTTTCTATGTAAACAGGTCATCTGCGATCATTGACTTTGAAATTCCGTCTAATGCCACGATCTGCCATAAGAAACTGTGCTAAATGACCCAAATTTTAACTTTTTTTTCGAAAACGGTGTAGCAGAACCTACGGATACTTTGAGGTTAAACTTGTTTTGGACATATCTAACTATAAAAAAAAATCAGTACCTCTCAACAGATATCGATGTCGCACTCAACCCTCCTCAAGGAGGGTGGTTAGCTTCATGCAGGAGGCGATAATCAGGAATGAGTCGCTTGTGTGCGGGTTGTCGGGCAGGCGGCATGCGAGAGAGAGGTCCACGACACGTGTTCCTGAGCGAACATTTTTATACAACCGAAGCTGTTTTATTTTTTGAATTTCGTAATGACTATCCATATGAAGCATTTCACCCTTTGCAAACTTCTTCACAAAAATGCGTTTAGTTGTCTGGATCCATTTTCATTAAATTCTCATCATTTTTTGAGAGAGTTATTAAGTATTTCTTGAGATATAATACCATTCCGCTATGATCAGCCATGTATAAGAGTACAATTCCAATTATTAATTTTAGGACAACTATACGGACGATTAACTTGAAATTTTTCACAGGTGCGTGATTTCTATGGACGTATATACTGAAAAACTTGGAGCTCGTACTTATCATTTTGATGTAGGCATCCACCCCCCTTAACGCAATCTCTATATTCACGAATCCCGGGAAAGAAATACCCGGAAAAAACCTAGAATATCGGCCCCTGAATAAAAAAAAAAAACCACAAAAAGAAACCGCGTCAAATCACAAGCGGAAAAAACTCCCGCAAAAATGATTGAAAATTCAAATTGAGAAAAACCCTTAAAAAAATGTGCAGAAAAAAATAAACAGAAAAATCCTTCAAAAAAGACTTAAGGAAAAGCCCCGAGAATAAAATGCCCCGGAAAAAATCGAGGAGATAACCCTCATACATACGAAAATCCCTAGAGGGCAAAATCTAAAAAAAAATCCTGTAAATGCTGTGCAAAGAAACTTTTAAATTGCTTCCTTAATGATTCATGTCACTCACAAAACTGCCTCTATGAGCAAGTGGGTTTCACAACTTTGGCTCACTCATAGAACAATTTTAATGAGCGAAATAAAATGATCAACCTTCTAATCAACATGATTTTTGAAGTGAATACTTCTTATGCGACAACGGCACAGCTCTTGGTAACGCTAAAAAGTGTCCATAAACCGGACAAGAAAATGGAGGAATATAAGAGAGAGAGAGAGGTATAGTTTGTAAGCAAGAGAGCGAGTGCCTCGCCATCCACAGTGTTATGGCTTAGCTTTGTCATCCATATAGTATACCTAGGTACACGTGCATTAGTAAACAGCGGCGGGTGCGCATGCCGTTCTATCCGTTGAATGTGTGAGTCCACCCTATGTGTGGGCTCGCTACGCTTCGTGCAGCATGCGTAGACAATGTTCACCACTATTCGTAAGAACTTTCGTTTTACCGGAAAGCAGGTAGTTAGTATCGGAAAGGTGTTTACGAATAACCCTTTTTATATATGCACACCAAAAAACGTCTTCATTAGTTCAAATCAACGGATAACAACTATGAGAAAATTACTGACGGCACAGAATGTTGGAAGAAATATTAAAGTTTGTTTCCTCCGTTCGATCGTACGATATTATTTTAACTACCTGAAAATACATCCATGTTTTACCTATCTATCAACCTTAATATTTCATCCAACATTTTGTACCGTCAGTTATTTTCTCATAGTCCACCCCCATGCTTTACTGTGGGCAGTAAGCATTGGGGTGCCATTTTCTCCGAGGCGGTTCTCCTGACGTAAACTCGTCGTTGTGAACCGAAAATTGAAAATTTTGACTCGTCCGTTCACAGCCCATTCCTCCACTGAACCGCCTCGGAGAAAATGGCACCTCAATGCTTACTGCCCACAGTAAGGATGGGGGTTGTTCGGTCATGGTATGGGGCTGTTTTTCTGGCCATGGTACTGGAGACTTCATAAAAGTCGAAGGAATTATGAAGAAAGAGAACTACCACCAAATTCCCATCAGGCATGCGATTCCGTCAGGTCTCAGAACCATTGGCCGCGGATTCGAAATGCAACAAGACAACGATCCGAAACACAGCTCCCGCCTTTGCCGAGGATACTTAAAGACGAAGGAAGAAAATGGGGTACTCGTCAACATGGTTTGGCCACCACAATCACCCGATCTGAATCCGATCGAGCTTTCGGTATTCGGAACGTAATTAAACGTATTATAGATCCTCCAAGTTCATATTTCCAGCGATGTAACTTCGTATTTAAAATAAATCAACAACTATACCATTCACATGCTAATCTTTGAAATTGTTTAAGACAAAATTTGTTGCTAATAGAGGTTAGCATCGTACAATTCTTATAACAGAACAGGTGATTGCTGCCAAAAATTTATTCTGTTCAGCTTATTTAAACCGGACATAGGTTTTTTCAGGTATGTATTTTTTTATTAACAAAACGAATCTCAGCGTTGGGTACACTGTTACTTAGCAACGTATTGTAGTTTACGGTGTATAAAAATTTACCTTCGTTACGAATATTTTATATCCTCATACTTTAGTTTTGAAACTCTTATCATGTCTATTTATGTATTAATGAGCAGCCGTTACAAGAATATACTGCGATATAAAGAAACTGCAGTTGCTTTATGATTTGTCGTGCTAAAAAAGCATATATTTTCAGCTACACAATTAAAAAAAAAAAAAAAATAGACAAATGCAATTTGAGAATTTCCCAGTTAGTAATGTGTAAGTAATATAAAAGAAACATCGCATCGATATTTTATGCTACGAATCATGTCTCCGGTTTTTGCGCTTTAAATTTTTTATTAAAAATCAAAATCAAAAAGATACTTACCGTTTTTGCTTCCTCATGGTAGAAGTTTTATCATGGCAAAGAAAATAGTTCAGTTTTTAATGTTAATGTGTCCTACATGTTCCAAAACGTCCGAAAATCACATTTATCGGAAGGTTTCGGTTGACAAACGGCGTTGCAAATTTGAATACTAACATGAATTCCAAAATGAAATTATCCGCTTGATTTAAGAAACTTTTCCAATTTTTTCGAGAGTGAAAATACAGTGCGACCTCTCAATGAGAACGCTAAAGCCTCCAAGGGAAAGAGTTTTTCCGAGGATTCGAGTACCCCCACCAGGCGTGCGCTCCACGCTGACTGATTCTCTCTGCCTCTCTCTATCTATACAATGGATATATTTATATAACGGAAATATCATCACAATGTTCACCTAATTTTACTCTTCTAAGCTCTCTTAGGCTGGGCGTTCTTATTCAGAGATTCGACAGAGTTGCGACATTTCTCGCAACCTTATCGCTGGTCATAAATCATTTTTGATTATGTGCTGAGGATCTGACCGTAGTCTCGAAAAGGCCGAAAATGAGGTCATAAAAGCTTAGAGGCGCCTATGATAGTATCTCGCTGGTCTTCGGCACCTGAAGGAAAAACATTGAAATGCCCCTAACAGGTATTCTTTTGACCGCATTTACATAAGCGTTTCCCTATCACTGACGTGCGTGAGCAGATGTAGCGCAGGGTGCTACGGCAGATCTTTTTTTCAAACCGCGATGAAATTGGGACGGAGAGGAGATTGAAAATATGGAAAAGCACGTTCGATTCAATACTCGGGCTCAAATTCATGTGATGTATGCATGGGATTATGCGTACAGAGCCACTCGCCGAGGCCGGTGGGAAGAAGGTGCACGTGATCGTGAGCGATTTAGATTAAGAATTGAAAAATGCAGCAAAATGATTGAATCTGTATTGACAGAGAAAAAAATTTAACGGAAAATGGTATACTGATATGCGCCTTCGACGTGTTTCGACCTGTTTCGAGCCCTCCCATTACATTCGAGAGCGGATGATGCCATATTGCATGTCTGAACACGCTTGAGCCTGTACAGTGTTTAGATATTGTGACAAACCGCCGGAAAAAAGACTTTGATGTTCATGGAATGCCACTATGACGCGCTTAGTCGCGTTCTTGCTATCAACATGGACGGATATCCTGATGACGTTCTCGGAGCCAAATATCCGTGGGAATTATCAAGGGGTGATCTTAAGAATATAACAAAGCCTATGCTTATAAAATATTTTAGTCGATCAATTCATATGTTTTATGATCGTTTACCCGAAAATCTTCGTGCAGACGCTGAAATTATGTCATATCTGCCTTGTATGGAACATTGGAATACGCCCCACATCATGACTCATATCGATAATCCTGCACCCTCTGTACGGAATTGGGAAATGTGTCGCCGCAAAGTGTGGACGCAGGAAAGTGTGGAAAATCCTATTGGGTCCTAGAATTAAGAGTTGGTGGGGGTCGGGAATTTGGAGGGCCTATTGAAGGCGATATTCCGGCTCTCGCACGAAATTTGTTTGGGGAAGCGGAGACGCTTGTTTACTTCCTTATATATACTGGGAACAAAGAGGCCTTGTGTGGGCCTGACGACTTATCGGGGCCTCGACGCCTCGACGCCTCGACAGGACGAGGCAGATTAGAATTAGAACGAACGCGAACGGACCAACTTCTCTTCCCTTATAAGAATTAATATTGTACTGCATTGCATCAACTTTTATATAAAGAATCGATTTCGAAACCACATTTTAAGAATTTCTTACAGCTCAGAAGTGGGATACACTTTCGCTCAACGGTACAAGAGTGTACAGTATATTCGTGTGTATGTTCAATGCAAATAGACGAAGTAAAATATTACTTGGTGAAACAAAGTTCGAGCTCCATTAAAGCAGGCATTAAAAAGTTCTGTGCGGTGGAAATAACGTGCGTTGTTTAACTTGAGTTTGTGTGAGAAGACAAAGACGACGATCATGGCAGTTCGACGATCAGTTCAGTAGCGTGCCTATGATCCCTTAAGTGATCGCTGTTCTGTGGACGCATCACCGCCTCAGGATCACATTTCGAGCCGACAGACATTGAGGACTTGTGACATCAGTTGTGAGATCTATCATCGGGACTGTGGCTTCAGCAAGCGCAAATTGGATGTTGCGACGCTCATGGATATTTTCACAGGTATCGTTAAGACGGGCTCGTCATGTTCGCACAATTACTGAACTAAAGGTCATTGCCTCAGTTCAATCCGGGTATGAGAACTCTCTGTACTATTGATTGGTCAGAGGAAGATAATACAAGGGCAATTTTAATGATTGGGATAATATGATCAAGACCTTATTCGATGGATTGCGAAGGTCATGGAAATAAAGTCAGAGGTGTGGTATCACGTGCTATATAATGGACATTTATATCCGGTGAATGATTTTAGTCTTGAGGAACTGCTTAAAGAAGCAACAGATTTTTCGAATTATGTAGTTGGATTGAGACGTTCAGACGAATTGTCTCGTGAGAATAGATGAATTAAATTATTGCTAATTACATTCCTTTCAGAAAGAAAAGGTGTGCGAATTTGTGGATTGGAGAGGTGGAAATGGTTATTGCCATTAATTAAAGTCCGAATGGTCCATCTAGGGGAAGAATTGCTACGTATCGATATTTAATTTTGGCGGAAACGTACTGGGTAAAAATCTGGTCTGAAGAGTCGAAAGTAGTCAATGAAATAAAAACAGAATGAGTATTCAGGCCCACTGAAGCGGTTCACGACCCCAATTTTAAGCTATAGGCCGAAGAGCATACCGATGCGAATCTTGGGGCTCGGCGGGGTGCTTATACAAAAAAGGGACCGGACTGAAAAAAAGGGGGATCGTAGCATATTATAGTCGCATGACTACGGTCGAAGAACCAAAATATATTGTTCCGCAAGATGCACCACAAAATGATTAGCAAGCTATAATGGTTGAAGCATAGTTTCTGCTAAACAGCCTCGTTATAATAGGGAGGAATCGCATAAAAACTGTTAGCGATCCACAGATTATTCTTTAATGAGGAAGTAGTTGTTGATGGATGGCTAATTGTTATCGCCGTAGATCGATCGATGAGAAGTCAACCTCTCATTCGGAATATAACGTTGCAACGAAAGTAATTCAGGAGTTATTGTGTTTATGAATATATCGAATTAAAATATAATTGATGAAATGTTGAGTGGCCAACATGACCAAATTTTAATCGAGATAATGTACATTGGGAACATATAAAGAATGTAGAACCTCCCATCGCTACCTATACCAGCGTCTTGACGCTAAAGTAATATTGAAAGGAAATGTCTGTATGTATATACTCTAATTTCGATTAGCTAAGATTCCTTTGTATCACAGCGATAAATGATAAATTAATCGAAAAATTGCCTACTGAAACCTTGATGCAGAAAATGGATCGCGACGGTAGCCGTTTTCGAATTATTAAATAAAGATAACGTAGAAAAAAAAAGAGAGAAGAGAATAAAATAATTCTTGGCACCTGCGGGATACTTCCGCAATGTTCCTAAACGATTATATGAGACAAGTATATCTCATTATCGAATTCGTTGCATAAAACTCCGCGAAAGTACGTCAATAGACAACAACAGAATGGGACTTTAGAGGAAATGAGATGGATAGCCTTCTAGGGACTAGCTCTAGCAGTTTGAAGTTCCAAGCTATATGGCTGAAACGTATACAATCTCAAATCCTCGTGGCACGCGGGATGTCTATATATATAGAAAGGGACTCGAGAAAAGCAGTCGTAGTATATTACAGTCGTGGGATCGCAAACAAAATACCATTTGTGCGGTTTGGAAACGCTCGCTACGGTCGACGAATATTAAGATTTGTCGTATTTACTCATTCGGATCCACAGTTCGAGCTGACCGTAATATGACACGGTGCAAGGCGATAAATGAGAAGCCATATAGGAAATATACAGCCTTGTGTTGTGAGATAGAGAGAGCATACTATTTCAAAATTGTATATTGGGTGGGACCTCAGGCAACACATTGATGATCTATTAGAGGGGAATATCTGATTGGAACTCAACGATAGCATTAGTATCGAATGAATAAAAAGGGTAAAATCCATAATTCAGATATGTTCGCATTACGAAAACTATATGAAGACCTTCAGCTTAGTACGAAACAATAGTTCAACAAGCATGATCTCAGGGATTGAGTGACAAGCCGGTAGACGAAGCGAGAGGGGAAGTAGGAAATCCCTTGCGCGTCACGCTTTAATGTGAAAGTTTAGCCGTGAGTACCGTGGGTACTTTATGGTCGGGAAGGACCTTGAGAAATTTGAAGAAAAATACTATCTCGAACGCATATGAAAATTCATTGGCGAGCATGTGCGGGCGCGTTTGAATTGCCTCTATTGTAAATTTACATCGGGCCGTAAACCAGACTTGTCGCGCTCCATCTGAGGGGTCGCTATCCCAATTCATTATTTTGCGGGGACCACTAAGGTCCGTTGGTGTGTCGTAAACGCAAGAATAGTCGGATATTGACCACGATAGAAGGATCGTAGAACACCGTATACGCGAGCCCGTACGCGAAAAGAGGAGAGAAATTATGTGTCATCAGAGCTCCAGACTAATACGACGGATGCTGGGTTACTTGCGTCAATGCAAGAGACCCTTGGCCAGGTGGATCTGACAAAGCTGCGCAAAGAAGCGAAGCGTGCTACTGATAGAGAACAAGCGGATCAAAGGCCCGGTTCAACACTTGAAGGTCCAAACCACCGTAATACGCGGGTTGGTTCAGGGTCATCGCAGTACTTCCGCATGACCTGATCATGGAGTTGAAGACCTGAGAGAACTAGAGCGCTCGGGGACAAAAGATCGTGATTGCAATGGGGAGCATGCGTAAATCGATTACGTGTGACGCACTGGATTAGTATCAATCACCAGTAGTATCGATAAGGTGAGATGCTGTTATTAATAACTTGTTTTTGTCATTTTTAAGGTTTTGAAGCTAAGGCTTTGGAGAGCTTCAAACCTGATAAGATGTGCAGACTACCGATGGGGCACGCTTGAAGGTCAGCTCTGGCGATTAGTGATGCAGTTGGTAGGCTTAATGGAAGGGAGTCTTCCTGAGGCACCTATAGCTGAGGCATGCTGGAGGCTAATGGAGCCTATCTAAGCCTCGAGTGTCAGTCCCGATTCTGGAGCCAAGTCTGGATTTTAGGGTCCGGTAGAGTCTCGTTGGAGTTGGTATAATGGCGTACTTGGTGCCGTGGACCTGTCAGACGGCATCATGACGGTGCCGCTTGGATATGACAAGGTTTACTTTGGGGCTGAAGTCCGGGAAACCCTGGCACGATCTTTGGCCAATGTCGTGTGGATAGGGCCCTCGTGGCTAGGCCAGGACTATTTGGCCAGGTTAATTGAGCTCAGATCGTGTGGATGGAGTCATTGACGGAGGCCGGGATCATGAAGTGACGAAGATAAGATTCGGACTTCAGGCCCGCTTGCTACGCAAGGCGTAGAGGGTAAGCCGTTGAAGCCTTGATCGAGCCGGGGTACAAGATGGTATTACTGGGCGTTCGGCGCTGTGTCTGGGCAAAGTGGTGTAGGTGCAGTCGTTTGGGGTCATTGATTCCGGAATGACGGAGTTACCTGTCGGCGACTGGCGTCAAATACGTTTTATGTTGCAACTATGTGAAGGGCTGTTACATCGTGGACTCGATGGTGCGCTAAGTAGCGGCAGTCCACATAGGCTGTGCATAGTACACTGAAACCGCATCCAGACTATAACACTATACTAGTACAATGTGGTACATAGAGCACTGGCACGTTTGGTAGTGACGACTACACGGTCGAGTCAAGATCAACGGTTGTTGGACCAGTGATGGTCGTTGCATGAATAGCTCAATAGACATTGAGCGATAGAAGGGGGCCCAGCTTTAATTGTTGGTGTGTGTATAGTAGATGCAGCATGACTTTAGTCTAAGAGTATTGAGAGCAGATTATAACCCAATAACTGAAGATCCTTATTAATCACTGTTAACCAACGGGCTTAATGGGGACGCGAAAAGGGGCAATACTGCAACTTTTTCAATGTTGTCCTTTGTTTCATGAAAGAACGCAGAGTAACTCGGAGTATGGTGGCGCAGGGAACATTGGCACCTGCCAATCCATCTACAAGTGCAGGATAGTCGAAGCCGGCAGTACAAGGGGTATTGAGATTTGGATCTTCCACCTACGCGAGGACGCGAGATCGTCAGGACGGCCGAACTGAAGGCGATATTCCGGATCTCGCACGAAATTTGTTTGAGGAAGCGGAGACGCTTGTTTACTTCCTTATATATACAGGGAACAAAGAGGCCTTGTGTGAGCCTGACGACTCATCGGGGCCTCAACGCCTCGACAGGACGAGGCAGATTAGAATTAGAACGTACGCGAACGGACCAACATCTCTTCGCTTATAAGAATTAATATTGTACCGCATTGCATCAACTTTTATATGAAGAATCAATTTCGAAACCACATTTTAAGAATTTCTTACACTATATAATATCAAGATGCACGTTTGAACTGCAACAGTTGACATGCAAGACAGGCAACGCGAGCTAAAAGAACAATTGACCCTGCTTTTGAAAAATATTGAAGAAGTGAAAAATCTTATACGTTGGAGAGAGGATCTGGGATTCATCACAAACAGATTAAAAAATACATCAATGAGTCGAAATGGATTTCGCAAGTATCAACAAGGTGGGAATAATGGTGGAATTTTTGCCAACAAAAAAATTGGCTGAACTCTCCGTTCAGGCAGATCATCTGATCTCCGACCTGAAATTGGTCTAGACAAAATTCGGGAAGAGGATCGTGGATGACATCAGCAACGAATTCGCCGTGTTTTTACATGCAAGATTCGTGAAGGCGTTCGACGAGAATAAGGAAACATTGGAGAAGATGATAGAAGCTGCCCACAGAAATCAACTCTACATGAACTATTTCGGTGGGACATACAACAGCGTAGAATTCAAACGCATCCTACGCCATCAAACCATCAATCCATCGCGCCTACTATGGGGTCGTGACTCTACGCGAACGATGGTGGCAATAAAAAAAGTGTTTGAATCCATAAGTGCGCATGGTTGAAAAAGTAAAAAAAAAAAAACATTATAGATGACGTGTGGTGCGAAATGTATGAGTTGGATTGAAACCAAATACGTAAAACAATTTCCTATGGTTTATTTCAATAAAAAAACACACATATTTTTTTCGATAAAATGTTTTTATTCATTTCAAGAATCCTGCGTTTACACAATGCCTAATGTACCAGCTCCTTAAAGATTTCACGTTTGCGTTCGCACAATTATATTTTGAGTCGTGGGGATCATGAGAACATCCTCTGTTCTTTGATATTTTCGATAATTTCTGAAATGATGGACAATCGAGAGTTTTCATATCGACAATATGTGCCGACGAATCCGTGAATTGCGTTAACCACATCTTCTTCTCTAATCCCTCCACGTAGATGGTTCGGGCTTGTTTCAAGATAGCTCGAATTGTTGTTCCAGCAGCTTCGTACGGCGTGTCGCCTGAATTCCATCGTATTCCATGAAAATTTCGTTGTAGCCACGAATTCATCGTTTTGTACTTCGCTGGTAGAGAGTTCCATGGCGTTGGAGGTTTGAAGAAAAACGTCAGGGGTTCGGCGTTGTCAGAGATTTCCACAATTGCTATTTCTTTGAGCACAAATTCATTTATGGGTCTCCTGAAGCCTTGAAGATCGACGATAAAGTCCATGGCGCTGACTGAAGAGAGTCGGTTCATTTTTGAAGGTTTTATACTAATTTTTTTACCCCACCACTTATTGGATTGTACTCAACAATACGATCATGTAGAATCAAGCAATACGCCGATGTATTAGCAAGAATATTATTTTTTGCTTCAAATTCAAGACGAATGTCAACGGGGCCTGTCTAGAGAGAATCGTTCTGCTTCGAACAGTCGATGGCGACTAGAGGGGCATACTTTAGAAACTCGGATTTTTTTAATCACCGCTCTGCTTCCCTGTTGTAATAAGTATTCTAAAAGTTTGCATACATCTCGTATAGTAGGGCGTACTGGTTTTGCTGTATGTTTAGGTTCGAATTTCCATATGGATAGCATTGCGAATTCAAATATAGTTTAACATCGGCGAGATTACAATGATCGAAGTTACTCGCGTTCTTCTTTTTCTTATTTTTCCGATCAGTCTGGAACGCGAGAATGACATATCGCGGTTTTTCCAGCTGAGTTGAAGTCTTGACGGTCCAAACATGCTTCGAGGTTGCGGGGAGCAGCGGATAGTCATACAGTTCCCACGTACGATAGCTCATAGAGATTGGCGCATCTCTGCCGATAAACTTTAAAAGTTGTATTTCACGCTGATCGGAGACTGTCACGTATGGTACAAGCCATTCTTTTTTTTGCAATACAAGTTTGAACTCCTCGTGAGCCGTCCACACAATAGCATTATCATCAGTCTTTGATCTCGATAGAATCAGCTCATGCTTGGCATTTACGACAATTTTTCGATAATCTTCTGCAAAACCGAGCAGCATACTTGCGGTATACATACGTCAAAGTTGCCCACTGCATCTATGATTTGAATCGTTTCTTCAACATCAAGCCAGCCCGTGTTCTCGAGCATAGATCTCTTACCGGGACTCAGAGATTAATATCCCTTTATTAGACTCGTAAGACCTACATTTTTATTTCGATCAATTTCAATAGCGTTGAGCTCGTATCGTACATCTTCGAACAAAAAGCAAATAGCATTATTGACGAGGCTTGTGGAGGCAAGCGCTGCACCATCGGCTTTAGTCAGTTTTCCGCATATATGTATAAAACTATTGCTTGGTAGAAGACATAGATCCTGATGTTGGATGGAAATACGTATCTCATCGCTGTTATTGAAAGTTGACGATGCATACAGCTTATTAGCACGAATCTCGCAATGTATGATAGATTCATCGAAGATGATGGGGCTTTGTATATTTACTATTTCTTCCTCCATTTTACACAGCAGATCCAGAGGGCACAGAATAAACAATACCTCATGCACTTTTTCCGCGCACAGTCAGACCCAAATTCTTTAGAAGTTTTACGTTCTGAAGGTGTTAGCACTTCGAGTGTCGATCGGCGACTGGTCCCGCTCGTCCATGATGACTTGATATTATGGGATTTATTGAAGACTATACCCATGGTTTTATATATAATCGTATGGTTATGACTTTGCCGCGAAAATTTACTAAAGCTCCGTCTTGGTCTTCTATCCGAAGCTGGATGTTATCCATTGACTTGCTCGCGATTGGCAGATAAATGACGTGCGATGGAACTTCAATGATTTTATATGCAGATGGTACGATCGGGAAAAACTCGTGAATCGTATGAGCTTTTCGCTCATTAATATAGGCACCGGCGGTAATGCTACACTCTATACGCAAGGCGTTCA
Organism: Rhorus exstirpatorius; assembly: GCA_963564615.1. Lineage (NCBI taxonomy): Eukaryota > Metazoa > Arthropoda > Insecta > Hymenoptera > Ichneumonidae > Rhorus > Rhorus exstirpatorius. Next base: position 8,935,071 of record OY751314.1, on the reverse strand, counting down.
CTTTCAGAATGGCTACTGGGAGATCAGATGTATGCCTTTTATTGGCTACAAGAATACGCGGTGTGAAACCCACGAAAGAGCCGATAGAATCATTAGGCTTAAAATTTATATCGTGATTACACTCGATTTGACTACGTAGAATATTGTTATTGGTTTTAATTTTAATAGAAATATTCGACAACTCTGCCTGCACGTACTTCTTAATATCATCTAATTCATAGCTACCCGTCGGTATAGTCAATACCTTGTCTCCCACATAAATTTTATTATTACCATCAACTATATTAGGAATATAATCGAAGATTAGTATATCAATGAGCCCTAAAGTGTAATTTTTGTGGGGTGAAAGTTCGATGGGGGGAAAATATTGAGCTTTAAGTGTAGATGACGTCCCGGAAATACTTAATGTAAAACTATCATCCATGACGGCGGCAAATAGTCAACTGATTCTGTATTCATCATTATGCACGTTTATATAGAGAATATTGTTCTTTGCTACTCAATTGCTGGCAGAGAAACTTTAAGCATAAGTGCCCATATTCGACTGTACCATACTTCTGATATCCCTTACAATTATAATTCACGCTACCAACACCAAAATATTTCATCAACTCGACTGGAGGCTGAAGATTGCCGAAACTATCAAAGTAAATGACATTCTCCTCTCTCTTTTTGTATGCAACCCAGTGTGTACCAGGTCCCATATCCTCATCTAAAATGATAATTGCTGATTCATATTTTGCCGGTCCACTTTTCGGCAATTCATTTCTCATGAAAACTCCGCGAAAGTGTGGAATTTCCATGATTTTCGCATATTTGAGCAGATCAGCATCAGTTAAGGCTTGGGGAGGCAGCGTGACTTTCCGTTTTTTGAACCAAGACCCGTCCCTCTCTTGTATGGTTTTAGATGCAGACCTCTACCTAAAGCAGCAGCTTCCATCATCTTATTATGTCTCTTGCTCTCATCCAATTCCCGCTTAGCAGCTTCAGCCGCATTTACAGCCTTAGCGATAGAAGCAGCGCCACCTGACAGTGCTCCAGCAGCACTTATACCGGAAAATATCGGCAGGAGGAGCGGCAAAAACCCTTTAATTTTACGAGGCGCTGGTAAAATGCGCAATTCACTTTTAGCCTTCTTGTTACCTTTCCGAGCACCCTTTCAACCGCGGCTTTTCTCAGCAAAGATTTTATTCTGTCCCATGCCTAATTTTATTTTTTTCACGCAATGCCTCATGCCTAGTTTATTTTAGGCCTTCATGATGTTTTTCACGCCCCAAGCACTTGCTCTCTCGGCAATACCCGCGTCTTTGGCGTATACTTGTTTCCAAGCCTGCTCGGCCAGTACTTTATCGGCCAAAGTTCTCGCTTGGAGGCTAGTTTCTTTTGAATATGCAATATCGCGCTGCTTGCAGGCTGCATTCAATGGATTAATACCTCGATCGCCTGGTGCAAGACGCTTAGATAACTTTGTACCAGGTCCGCAATACTGATACCCAGGTAGATGCAGCTCAACAGGGAGCTTGTCAATCAGACTGTTAACCAAAGCACAACCGATCATATCGGGGACGACTGCTCGACTGGTGAATAATCCCTATAAAACCCTATTTATATTTTTTTTCTCCATTAGTCGTGCTCAGGATGGGGACGGATGAACTGCCTGTAATTAATTTCGATGAATTTATGCGGGGAGGTGGACCGCGCGAAAAACTTCATGGCGATTTGTTGCCTAATAGCATTCGCGCAGTATTCTGTGGCCCCTCGAACTGTGGTAAAACGAACGCTTTATTCTCCCTCGTAACACATCCTAATGGTCTGAGATTCGGGAACGTTTACCTTTATTCTAAATCCCTTAATTAGCCAAAATAAACATTGCTCACACGATTACTCGAGCTCGTGAGTGGAGTTGAATATTTTCCATTTAATGAGCACGAACAGGTGGTGACACCAAGCAATGCACACCCCAACTCAATATTTATCTTCGATGACGTGGCATGTGAAAAACAGGATAACATTAGAGCCTTTTTTGCCATGGGGCGGCAGAAAAATGTTGATTGTTTCTATGTTTGCCAGACCTATGCTCCCATTCCTAAACACCTCGTGCGTGACGATATGAATTTTGTGGTTCCGTTTAAGCAAGATGAGATGAACCTTCAACATGTGTACAATGATCTTGTCAATACTGATATGTCATATACACAGTTTAAAAATATGTGCTGAGAATGCTGGAATTGCGACAAGTATGAATTCATCACGATCGACAAGGATAGTCAAGTGAATGAGGGTAGATATAGACGAGGGTTCGATTCTTTTCTCAGTCAGAAGTAAACGCTTATTGGAGGCTGTATCATCTCTGACTCGAGGGTACTAACATGAATAAACTTTTGGAGGAGAAGAACGACGTATTGCGTCAAATTATTAAAGCGAGCGATGCAATCCGACGAAAACATCAGATGATAAAAATCGACAAAGACAATGCTGAACAGGCAATGCAACATGTCTTTGAGCCAATAGTCACACTATTGGAAAAATTGTTGATGCGGAAAAACGAGACGCCAGAGATGAAACAGGAAGTTAAGGAAGAAGACGAAGATCGTATTGAAGAAGAAAGATAAGAAGAACATATTGAGGATGGTGCCTATGAAGTTAAAGATGATCCAATGTTGGAAGATCTGTCTTTCCAGTCTGGATACGGTGATGAAGAGGGAGAGCAGGAGGAGGTTGAGGATACAGCTGTCAATGTTGATGCATTAATAAATGAGTATGTAGCATTGCTGCAGACAAATAGAAAATCAGCCTTGGATGTCTTATACGGTATACGAAACCTTGCTTACAATGAATAAATCATTGGAGATTCTCCAATATTTTTAATTCTCAGCATATTCGTGTACGAGATAAAAATTATCCGAAAACTGTTAGATTAGCAGAGCTGTTGTTCAAAAAAGTGCCCCGCGTTGAGGATCTGACATCCAACGATTCGAAAAATTATGAGAATATTGTAATTGCCACGAATGCCCATAAGAAATATTTTAAAGCAGATAAAGTAATACGAACGGATAAAAGTTTGAAATTCAAGACTTATATCGCGAAAATAGTTGATACGCACACGGGTAAAAGTATGCCGAAGTATAAAGTGGCTAGAAAAAAAGCGAGATTCGATTATATTTATTGGGACGATCTCAATGAACTAGTGGATCGTCTACGTTTACTCCTCGCATCTCAAGCAGCCGGAAACTTATCTCCCTCGAATAAAATCATATCGATTATCGAAGAATTGCGTGAGGCTTAAATCATTCATTAATACATTCATCATCGCAATGTCGCGCATTTAGAAAATGAGTGTCGATGTGTTTGGATGACAGCTGGATAATAAAAGTGCGCTTAATCGTGGCCCTCCGGATATTGGATTCAAGATTACAAAAGACGGACATTACGATTTGCAGAACAAGCGGCTCTGCAACGTTGGAATTCCCGAAGCGGACCACGACGCTTTCAGCTCAAAGGTGCTGAATGCTAAATCCCGAAACGTAACTAAGAACTTACGTGAGGAAATAAATGAAAGTAGAACGCTATTGGTTGAAGGTTTTGAAACTACCATAAAAGATAAAGTCAACACGTTAAATACCGACTTACGGAATAAAATAGAGAGAATTAGTGCGCAAATAACTGGAGATCTTACAACCAAGATAAAAGAAATTCTCAAAACTCCGAATGCTGGTACGAAAAACCTACGAGTGTCCATGCTCAGCATGTTTTCCCAGCTTGACGCTCGATTAAACATCCTTGAGAAAAAATGAGCGAGAAGAAGCAAGCGCTGGTGCAGGAACTACATAAGCCCGCACGCAGAAACTCTCCTCGTCGGCATGTGGATATACGAGGCTTGGATGAGACTTGGCAAGCGGACCTTGTGGATATGTCGGCTTACGCACGGCAAAACGGCAATCATAAATTTCTCCTAACCGTCATCGATATCTTCTCCAAGTTTGCCTGGGCCGTTCCAATGAGGAGCAAGAACGCTAAAGATACAACGAGCGCTATGAGATCTATACTTCGAAAGGGACGCATACCAGAGAACTTACATGTTGATCAAGGCAAAGAGTTTTATAATGCCGATTTTCAAACTCTCATGAAAAAGTTTAATATTCATTGTACTCGATATACAGTAATTTGAAAGCATCAATTTGCGAGCGTTTTAATCGTACCTTGAAAAATAAAATGTGGATGCAATTTAGTCTACGTGGAAGCTACAAGTAGACCAATATTCTCAAAAATTTGATTTCCGAATATAACAATAGTGTACATCGCACAATTAAAATGAAGCCGGAAGATGTGAACTCGGAGAATGAGAAGCAGCTTTTAAAACACGTTTTCGCGACTCGAGAACCGTCGAAAAGAAAGTCGACGAAATTTCGATGCGGTGACAAAGTGAGGATAAGCAAATTCAAAAATATATTTGCCAAGGGTTATACTCCAAACTGGACATCGGAAATATTTACAATACATCAAGTGAAAAATACGAACCCTGTGACGTTTAGTCTGAAAGACTATCGAGATGAACCCATCGCCGGTGGTTTTTATGAGGAAGAGCTACTTAGAGTTGAAAATCCCGACATTCATCTGATTGAGCAAGTATTGAAGAAGCGTGGAAATAAAATGTTTGTAAAATCGCTGGGTTTCGACAACTCCCACAATAGCTGGATAAGGAAATCTAATGTGTAATAAAATATTTTGACAAATGAACATTATTGATCTTTCTAATCGCCAACTTCTATCCCATCTCTCACAGGGTTATTTTGTTGGACAGGAATTGAGAAAAAGTCGGTTTCAATACATCTTTTTTTTTTTAAATCGATTATTTTCTCCAGCGTGTCAATTTTATTAGTTCATGTACAATGTATTCACAGTTTTTATACCATTCACAGTTCAATACGCCAGCTTATCGCATTTTGAATTTAAAAAAAAAATTTTTAAATTCATTTCTCAAGCTACGAACATTCTTTTGTATCGAACTTATAACCCCAAGGTAGAGTATCGGTTATATCAGTGGAGAGAACTCGTTTGTCGTCATTCCAGCTCAAAGCGACATTTCTTTGCTTAAGAGTTTGCACTACATGCTTCTTCGACTGAATTGAATTTTGTGTTTTAACAAGATTCTCATGCTGGAAAAGACAATTTTTATGATCATTCAATCCGATTCTTTTTAAAGTGGACCCTCGGACACCTTTAGCACGCTTTTTTTCTACATCATCATCTCGAACCTTGTAAGCGTATAGTTTGGCGCGCAAGCCCACAAATTCTTCCATGATCTGGCAATTATTCTCATCCTTCATTAACCCTCACACCATTTTATTCGGTAAAGGCATCCCATAAGGATTGTCAAGAGGATAATCAGAGGTATCGAATTTCGTTATGTCGATCTTCATAACATCATATAATTAGGCACTGTAATATTATATATAAGACTATCAGTGTCGGTGTACATCAATTGAGCTTTTCACCCAAACTGTTTTTTCATATACTCATAATGGAAATCGTAAATATAAATTTTTGATAGGTCAAGGATTGAAAACCCCGCATACAGTGGCTTATTAAATTTTACCTTTGCTCTGTTGAGCTCGATGATGACCATATCGTCATCGGATACGGTGCAGCTGTGGAACGTAGCCCTAGCGATTAGAGCTCGAGCTCCGTACCGACCACTCCACTCAGTAACAAGCTTTACTTCTCCATGCTTTCTCACATTCTCCATTGCTCTCCCGAAAACTGCATTATTGAGTAGTTTATACAAGTTTTTATGAAACGCATCGGTAGCTTTTTGTCTTAATCCAGTATTCAAATCAATGTATGGCTTCATCCACGGCTTCTGTTGAAATTTAAAAACTCTATGAATTTTCTTTAATTTCAAGCCCAAGTTGAGACACTGCTGCAAGTTTTGATGATGAATTATATATTTTTCTTTTGCTAATAGCGTTGTCATTAATTTTATATTTTTGGAGGTGGGTGGCCTGTAATGGTGAGGACAAAGTGGTAAGTCTTTAGGAGATTTGTACAGCTCCTTGGGGTATTCAAAATCAACCTCGAATATGTACCCTGTATGAGAATCGGCAGGGATATTGTCAGTATCCAATTTATCAAAGTTTTCCACCCACTCGAATCCAGCATATGGCAATGCCCGAACCATAGCTGCACCATAAAGATGGTTTACGTCGAAATACATTAAGTACGATTCAAGCTTCGATGAGTCAAAATCCTCTCCCATGAATTGATTATTTGCTTTTGCATAGCGATTTGAACATTGAGCAAGACCTCCTCTGATACCTTTCTCGGTAAACAATAGCATATCAACGTCAGTGATGAGTTCGAGTTCAATGCCTGTTAACTTAAGCATCGCATCGAAAGCGAGTCCAGGAGCTGTATAATAGTGCAACGGATCTAAATAATATGTCGATAGACAGCTGCGTCGGAAATTTCCGAAAATGTCAGCTAAAAGGAGAACATCGATTTTGAGATATGAATCTGAAAATTCTCCTAACGTTGATATTTTGACAGTTTTCCAGACATTCATGGCGTGAGCATATGAATCTTCAGAAATTTCCTCATTATTTAGCCTAGAATAAAACTGCTCTTTGGATGGTAGCTCAGTCTCGTCAAGTTTCATCCAACAATCGATGTGATCATATGGGTAAACCCCCTTTCCAGTCAGAAGCTTGAATTCCGTTGCATTATTACAATGCTTACGAGTTATTTGTTTTTCATCGCTTTCGAAGTACGATGCTAATTTTTCAATGCTGCACGCCGTAAATCTGTATGAATCTAAAAACCTGAACTCTACAAACGTGCCCTGGTCGTTTTTTGTTAATGAAATATTTTTTCTCTTATTAATTGGTAGAAGATAAACCGCACCTTCGAATGCTACGGCCAATGCTTCAATCAGAAAATGAGCGTCATATCCCGATAAATTATTAAAAATAACCGGCACCACGTGAGAGTTTTTATAATTCAAATTACATCCAGTATGTGCAGGGCCGCGATACTTCCTCGTAAAATTGCAATGATCTCGAACTCTCAACTCGTTATTTTCGAAAGGCTTCTCGCAAATATAACAAATGGTTACAGAATTAAATGCACTTCGCTGGTCATCGCTGAGATGCTCCATTGGTACGATGTTTGCCAACCGGGTATTCACCAAGCTCGCGATATACTTCAATTCGTCCATGAACCACCCAATACAATCCAAACCTCGATGGGATTTAAATTCCGGAATGGTATCATCGTACGAGCAGTTGAAGTAGTAGGGGATGGAATGTAGTACACGCTTTTGGTAGCCCATAGTATTCGCCTCCTCCGTAGGTGCAATCGGCTCCAAGAGACATTCGAGATCAGCATATATCACGAACGGAACATTCTCTTCATGCTTATGGTTTCTAAACCTCATGGATTTCGCATCACCCTCGTGAAAAGATACTCAGCACTAGTTCGTGCAGTCGAGGATATGCTTCTGCAGCATGATTTCACTTTGAACGTGGCAGAGACACCTGTCACACAACTATGTTTTACCATTATTAGTAGAAATCTGCGAGTTCACTAAGCGCGAAATGTTTTTTATCCATGCAAAGTGATGGATAGGACTCGCAAGATCATCGTCATCACAATCATGCCTGTCACTCTCGAGCATGAGAAGGTGAATTGTTGATTTAGGAGGTACTTGTTTACTGATGTGTATCGGCACAATTACACTGTTCTTCCCCTGATTATCAACACCGTAAATGTTAATTTTAAGGTTATTTATTTCTTCAAAGGTTGGCACTTTTTTACAGTAATTGGAAAATCCGTACCTTTGTACTGTAACCCTCCACTGTAATGTCTCTAAGAACTTGCTCGATTGCATTTTAGGACTGGCGGAGAAAGTGCAGCAGTGACTGCCCATAAAAAGCAAAATTCGTCATTGCTCTCTATGTTGACTACAGCACGCTTTCGTTGAATATCTTTCGGAACACTAACGTATGGGCCTCCTCAGAGTGGCACGTATTCATTAAAATTCACAGTTAGGTTGGATACTTCGTGCAGTGACCAGCTCTTTCTCATGAAATTCCTCAATTTTTTTCAACAACTGATCATTTAAATGTTCCTGGAACCACATGACGATGTTCGTAGAGGGAAGGATTGCCTCATTCCGCGTGTTGAAAAATTTATCCTCCAACGCAGTTTCACCTATTTTTTTTAGATTAAACTTGCATGCTAATATTACGTTAACCTTCGAATTACCGTACCGCCGAGATGCAGCTTCTAATTTGGCAAGGATCAAGGGTTTAGAATTGTCCAGAAAAGCATCGAGATCTTTATGTTGAAGGTTGATAACTATGCCCATTTGGATTTTTATTTAAACGCTGTCTCCATATCCTTCCATTGCACTTTGACAGCTGCTCCAGAACCAGCTCCTCTTTTCTTTAATTTTTCTATCACCGATAATACCAACGCAATTGTCGCTTGAATGCGCATTTTCTCATGCACTGAGGGAGATTCGCGCCAAGAAATTTTTGTCAATAGTTTCACGTTTCTTCCCCCTCCCTGATCCATTTGAGTGCTATAGCTGGTGATGATCTTTTTTGTGGAATTAAATAAGCGTTTTACATAATGGAAATGAGCTTCTTACACTTATGGGTATCCATATCAGGAGAAAAAAAAACCCGAGAAGAATGAAAGACGGCACAAGTGTTAATGGAGGGTTAAATCATTGGAGTGAGCAATATTTACTCCCGCTCTCCCTCTGCACCATTTTCGGGACCGTCAGCATCGGCAGGTATATCAGTCGCACGAGCTCGGGTCGAGGACGACAAAGATTAAACATAGGGTTCCAGAGAGTAGCGTTGCGGCGGTGAGAAGAATACCCGTTAGGGATACTTGAACGCTTTTCTTTCTCCATTCATGCTGATAGCAAGTACGCGACTGAGCGCGTCATAACGGCATTCCATGAACATTGAAGCCTTATTTTCGGACTGTTCGTCAAAATATCAGGCGTCATAGTCAGTACTTTGCATGTATATCCACCACTGTGCAGGCTCAAGCGTGTTCAGATATGCAATATGGCATCATCCTTTCTCTAAAGTAATGGTAGGGCTTGAAACAGGTAGAAACACGTCGATGGCGCATATCAGTATACCATTTTCCGTTAAATTTTTTCTCCGTCAATACAGATTTAATCATTTTGCCGCATTTTTCAATCCTTAATCGAAATCGCTCACGATCACGTGCATTTCTTCCCACCAGCATCGGCGAGCGGCTCTGTACGCATAATCCCATGCATACATTACATGAATTTGAGCTCGAATATCGAATCGAGCGTGCTTTTCCATATTTTCAATCTCCTCTTCGTCCCAATTTCATCGCGGTTTAAAAAAAGATCTGCCGCAGCACCCTGCGCTACATCTGCTCACGCACCAGTCAGTGATAGGGAAACGCTTATGTAAATGCGGTCAAAAGAATACCTGTTAGGGGCATTCCGATGTTTTTCCTTCAGGTGCCGAAGACCAGCGAGACACTATCATAGGCGCCTCTAAGATTTTATGACCTCACGTTCGGCCTTTTCCACACTGCCGTCTGACCCTTAGCACAATAACCAAAAATGATTTATGACCAGCGATAAGGTTGCGACAAACAGACGCACTGGCCCAGGAGGGTAGCGTCGTGTGTGGTTGAGAGGCCTAACGCTCTGGCCCACTATTTACTTGTTAGAGATAACAACATTCCAATGCCAGCATGAAAGTCAAGCTGCACTGCAGCTGTCAGAAATAGCGGCATTCTAATACCACCCACGAAGCTAGCCCCCCCCCCCTCCCGTCAATGCCTCATCCCACTCCGGTTTCTAGAGACCCCCCCCCTCTGATCGGCTCAGTGCATTCCAGCTCTTAAATATCACCCCCCCACCCCCTGGGTTCATGTCTCGGCTAAGTGGTTTATGTCTGAGCTAAAAAATGTCGGTAAATGTCGGAGTAGGGATCTTGGGTTAGAACTCTCCTTGTTACACTACTACACTGTTGGAAATAATTCGTGTAAATGTTAAAATTGTCACATGTTAAATTATTTGTGTCAAAACTAACACTTTTTAAAAGTGGTTTCAACATTTCATGTTTATGTCAACTCGTTAAAAAATGTCAATGCTTAAATCAACATAAATGTTTGTATTTTCTACACAAAAGTACAGTCAAAAATTTTCAACACAACGAAATAGTTAATTGTGCGTTATTCAATCGATACGACACAATGCATGAGTTAGTACACAACACAAAATTGTAGTTGCAGAACAACTAATAAATTTAGTTGTAAGGGACGTTTTTAATGTGTTGTTCTGACATTATTATCGCGTTAAATATACTCTGACGATTCCTCTTTAGTCAATTTAACACGAAAAACTGTGTTTTATATAACGGGACGTTTTTAATGTGTTTTTCTAACATCATGATCGCGTTAAATATACTCTGACGATTCCTCTTTAGTCAATTTAACACGAAAAAATGTGTTTATTGAGATATCTACACAAGATAAATGTTATTACCGTTATTTAATTGTTTCGACACAATGTACGCGTGAGTACGTAACACGGAATTTTAGTTGTAATACAACTATCAAATTAAGTTTCAAGAAACGTTTGTGATGCGTTATTTTAAGGAGGGCGTAATTGTTAGCTAAGGTCCACTAAGTAAATTAATTACATGAATATTATAATTTCAATGCTTCTAGTTCTTGTGTTATCCATTTGTTAATTAACAATTATTATTACCATTATTACATAATAACAATTATTATTAAACAAATCCATTTGTTAATTTACAATTGAATAAATTTTTTCACTGTATATCACCTTTGTACTGAATATCACGCTATTCTATCCAGCCATATTACATAATGATAATTATTAATAAACAACATAATATCAATTATTATTAAACAAATCCATTTGTTAATTGACAACGGAATGAATTTTTTTGCTGTATATCACCTTTTTACTGAATATCACGCTATTATATCCAGCCCGTTGAGACAGCGCTTTTTCATTGGAACTTGTATGTCATTTAAATACAGGAAAATAATAAGGAATCAGTAGCGTAGTGGTAGCGTGCCAGTCGTTAGGTAGGTCTCAATTAAAATCTCAGGTAGGCTCAAAATTAATTTCGACGGAAAAACGTCCGGACTACGAAGCCGGAAACACTCGTAAAAACAAAATAATATCTATATTCAAAATTTTTTTTTTTAATGATTAATTAAGGATCGAAAGTGCTGAATTCGTTGACTGCGGAGGATCGCGGGTTCAAATCCCGGTCAATACTTTTTTTTTTTTTTTTTTGCAAAATTTACAGGGTTTTAAATAATAATGGAATAACAGTTTTAAATTCGTTCATAGATCATTCCTTATTGCTAATTAATAAATAATAGCCTGATATGGACCGGATTTTAACCGGACGAAATTTCTACTCGGGATATTACATTTTATTTTAGTGAAACTTGACAGTAAGAGTTTGTAGATTTAACGGCATTGATCGTTCAATTCACATTTATTTTATGTTCTTCAACTGCTACGTATATTCTTTGATACAGAATTTCACTGTTGAAACAACTCTCAAATAATGTAGATCTTGACACAACGAATCGGTAGCTTCAACGGAATCGACTAGTTGAATCGACATTATATTGCACTCCCGTCAACGTATCTGATTGTTTTTAAGACATTATTATGATGTTGAAATAACCATAACATGTGTTAATCTGATGAAAACGAAATGTTGTTTCAATGTTAATTTTTCAACATATTAACATAGTCAACACTCAACATTAATGATGTATGTTGAATTAACATGAATTTTATAGTGGACCTTCTGGGACATGCAAATAATGTTGAATTTAACATTTTTTTTCTAACCGTGTAGTATGCACAGATGTGTTTTTTTTTTCGTTTGTCTACCCATGTCCGTAGAAGATTACTATACGAATATTTCTTATCAAGTTAGGGGATACAAGGGCGTTATATTAATTTTAAAATTACACCTGGGTTTCACAATCAGTGCTATATATTCATTATATAATATATGTGTGTACAGTATTTTTAGGGATTACAATCTTTTTAAATTCTCATATTCTCATATTTTATTCTTATATTAATTCTTATACTAATGAATCCTATATTTTCCTTTGAAGGCATCACATCTCGTTTGTGAAGCTTTAAATTTAAGAATCTTCGGATTGCAATTAATCTGCTGCCACCATCGCCTACTGCCGCAACATTCGGGTCGTAACCGGATGTCCGTTATTTCTGGCTTCTCCAAAACGATCGTAGGCCCACGAATCGATCATTTTATATTTCACCCTTCGTTCACCCTTCTCGACTTGGTTCTTCCATCACCGTAGTTGTTTTTTATTTTTCAGTTTGCGCGTGGTTTTTGTCACGATCGTTTACAATGTCCATTTTGGATGAAGTTCGGCAAGTCGTACTGGGTTTACTTGTAATAAAAAATGAAAGATTGTTCTTACATCTAATGAACTTCGTGCCCAAATTTTTAGAATTAGAGAAAATTTTCGTCAATACATTTACAAAAAATATACATTTGAATTTACCTTTAATTCTAGTGGAATTGGGACGATTTCTCGCTCGTCTTTACTTTTCCCTGGTGAATTAGAAGGCTTTTTTGGACGATCACATGTGGAGTAGGCTCTTCACCTGCTTCCTCTGCAGTTTACTCTAGAGTCAAAAGTTCTGTTTCATCAGCGAACACTCTGCCGTTGATAAATTGTTGTTTTTTCCGCCATTTATTCACCCAAGATTTTCGATCGGTTGGATTTTGTTGTTTGTGTTTTATTAATTACATCCAATTTCACCAACAGTTCGGTACAATGGTATACTGCATCAGTTATTTGTTCGCTTGTTTCAGGGCTCGCAGTTTTACACTCGTTTAGAATATCCACAGATTCTTCCGTAATACATTCGTCCTGAAGATCGGTTTACGAGATCCCTGCTACGGGCTTGGTTTCGTTATTTTTCGTTTTAGTTTTGCTGGAGGCTCCATTGCTGTCTGTTCGCTTTGATAGCCAGCTCGGGAATGATATGTTTCCACTACTGATTCCCTCAAGGGGAGAAAACCAGCTGGGCAGATCAGGATTGGTTGAACATAAGATCGTCCTTACAGGTAGCAGTGATTAATGGGTATACTTTCTAGCCGACCGAACCCCAATTCTCGGGTGAATGTACGCAACACCACCAATATTTTTGACGAGACACACTACAGAAATTTCACCAAAAACAATTTCAAATAAATTTCTCATTCATTTATTGTTTTTTTTTTTAATTGATTTACCAGACAGGAAATTAATGGACAAATAAGGACAACGTTGTTTCAATATACATGGGAAAAAATATTCGTGTAGTAATCTTCTACGGACATGGGTAGATAAATAAGATAAAAACAAAAAAAATCATTAGGATTCGAACACGCGGCGCAAAAGTGTGAAGCCGCGACGCTAGCCACTGTGCTACCGCTTCGGTTGAAATCCTCACGCGCTAAAAGGCACCTAAAGTACGTCGAAAACTTTGACCGTCATTTTTCCAGAAACAATCGAGTATCTACGCATAAGCCGAGATACATGTTCGTTTATTTTGACCCCTCTTCCACTCAGCAAAGTTTCTGGGAAATCGGGTTGTGGCGCTTGCCATGTTCTCCTCATAAGTTGATGAAGAGGTGTCAGAAGTATTCTCAAGAAGACTCGAATTTTTTGGGCTTAAATTGCATTATGTTTCTTAAAAAAACGAATTTTCGCAATGACAAAAATAAAATCAACAAAAGTTGTAATAGTTTATCATTATTTATGGCTAGAGCATAATTCACATGAAAAATATTTATAATTCTAGCGAGTGGGCATCATTGATTTAGTCTGGTTTCGAAACATAAGCTCATAACTGAAGAATTGAGCATACGTAAAAAATGTTTCATCTTCACAGCCTATCCGAGAAAGTCTTGAAATGTTATTTATTTATTTTTACAATTTGTGCCTATGCCGTAGTACTGCGGCAGCGCATGTTATAGTGAATTTTAGAACTATTTTCATTAACAACATGGCACGCAGAACGATTTATTTTTTCATCTTGATTCCTTCAATGAGCCTACGAAACGAAGATTCTAGAACTCTCAATTACCTCTATCGATATCGTTACATAATAACACCTATAAGGAAAGCAGCTTGTCCCTATATCGTCTTTGCGATTAACTCCTGTTAGTTTAACGATATAGACAAATTTCGTTGTGTAAAGGCAGCCTATGAGCAGGGATAGGCATAATTAATTTGAAAAGAAAAAAAACGACGACTGTTTCTCATTTCTTATTCATATAGAATTTGAGTGGAAAGTGGATTATCACTCGTCACTTCTTTCACGATTAAGTGGAGAGTGGACCGTCACTTTTCATTTATTTCGTATTCACTCGCCACTTATTTCGGAAATAAGTGACGATTGAATTTACAGTCATAATTTATTTCGGGTATGAGTGACAAATGAATTTTCACTCATCATTTATTCCGCATGCAAGTGACGAGTATTTTTTCAGTCGCTATTTATTTCGTGTTCGAGTAACGAGTGGATTCGCACTCGTTTTGTACTTCGGAACTGAGTGAGGAGTGGGGGAACCATTCCAACAGCGTTTTCAGTTCAAGTGGAAATCCACTCGTTGTTTATTTCATTTTCGGGTCTGAGTGAATTTCCGCTCGATATATTTTTCAAATGCAATGGATTTTTAAATCCATGATTCTTTCAAATACAGTTGATTTTTCACTCGATATTTGCTTCGAATACGCATGAAAATTTACTCCATTACCTTTCACTAACCCTTCTCCTACATTAGAGTAAAATTAAAGTGATGCAGTGGCAATCGAAGAGATGTTGGGCAAGAGTATCGCGCATTTGCAATAAAACATGCATGGCACTCGAAGGAAAAGCTTACATGCATCACGAAGGCGAACAAAAATACAGAAATCTCAACCTATAAACTAAAAGTAGAAAAAAAAGTAGAAAAAAAACAGTGCGTGCATCTCAGTGCACGTGATGGAAGTGAAACTTCGTTGGCGGCCTTTGCATGCCTAAATTTACAATAAATACGATTTTGAGTTTTATATCTTGGCGGTGGGGGGTGGAAAGGAAAAAAACGAGAGAGCGTGTATTTTCAAAGGCATGTAGTGTTAGAAGGATTCTTACGTATAAGAACTCTTCGAACTGTTCGAAGACTTCGAACACAATATCAATAATACTATATTTGTTTCGTGATTTTCCATGCATGGATTCGCCATAAAATCAATCATCGTCAAGAAAGTGACATTCAATTTATTTCTTCGATTTTCATGAGATCATCAACTGGTACTTCAACGTCTATAGTAGATACTATAGCGCTATGGTAACTGAAATATGAGATATATGTTCTCGACAAAGCCTTTTTTCCTGCTCTACATTCTCGACTACTAGTCCAGTCGAATTAGATTAAGTTCTATTCTGGCATTACGCAAGTTAGCCGATTTTTTTGTAGGTTGATTAGACCCCACAAACACACCCTAAAATGTGCTGACAAAGTTAGGTCCGCGTTTGGCCGCAAAAAAAGTTTAAGCAATTGAAAAGTCACCTTGCGTAGATAAACTGTTTTCCCATAGGTTATACATGGAAACTGTGAATACGAAACTTATTAGTCTCATCATTCTCTAAAAAAAAGCCTATGAGCGATCAATTATCGTTATTTGTTTAGCCACAAAATAAAAAAACCATGAAAATTCTGTTTTGTCATTTGTTGTTATAAATTGATGAATAATTAACATATGGCTTTGAATCTCATGGTACAAGTAATACAATGTGGTCCCTAGATAACAGTCTAAAGATTTCTTACCTGCGTTATATAGTTAAGCAACAATACGCGACAAGCTAAAATTCGTTCAAGGCTATCATTTCCGGCCATCGTGGCCTACGAGGTTAAAAAAAATCATCGTGTCAACTCATGGGAAGTACTTTCTGTTAATTTAAAAAAAAAAAAATGTATGCTCAAAAAAGATTATTTTTTGGTGATTTAAAAATTTTTGCTTTTAAACAAATAGAGATACCTCTGACAATTCATATATGATTGTCGATATTATTATTGATCCTTCTTACCCTATTTTCAACTAGTAATTTTAAAAAAAATCTAAATATCTTGATTAGAACCGGCGATAACAGTGTTTTAGTTTTATTGCGTTCATTATTTTCTTAATTGATATTCAGAAAAAAAAATATCAAAATTCATTTAACATTTCAAGGAATCGCCGTTAATTTTTTCAGATCTATAGGAGCATTAAATCTAAGTCAAAAAAATTGTTGAAATTCGTCGAGCGCCGGCAGTCGGGAAAATGTGGCTGGGCGGTGCAGCGGAGGGGAGCGGGGGGGGGGGGCTTAGGTTCCGCGAACCAAGCCATACTCGCCGCTTACTAGACAAATGAATAATTTCGTTGAATATCATCGTAGAATAAAGTTTTTTTTTAACGTTGCTGTTTGTTTCTCAAGAATTAGAATATGCAATTGAATTTTCGATATTTACGATCATTAACTTTTTTAAAATACTTTAGTCGTATGCTACGGAAATATTACTGCAAATAATTTTAAAAAACATACGGTACTCGGGAGAAAAATAAAGCTAATTCAATTGTCAATGATATTTAATATCACAATACTGATCTAGAATCATGTCTGAACAGTGTTGGAAAATGACGGTCATTTATCGTTCCCGTCAAATGACGGTCTTGTGACTGTAATTTGACCGTCATGTGACGTCATTTTTATTTTAAATGAATTTCTATGTGAAATGACCGTCATTTTTATTTAGAGGAATGTGACGTGACATAAATGTGACAACCATCTATTTAGTTGCAAAATGACGGTCATGTTTCTCTCAGTCATTGTTCGTCATTTTTTTTAAGTCATGAATGTATCAATTTGAAATAGCACGATCAAGGCATTCAGAAAATGCAGGTTTTAGAATTTTTCACGTCTTTTTTATTATTTCAATTAAATCACAACCTTTTTTATGATAGTAACATATGTTTATAACATTTTTTGCCTTTTACATTCTCAACGCACATGAACACGTTTTGATAAACGTAAATAAAAATCTCTTTTATGATTAATTAACGCGATGCATGTACTATTACTGCATATAGTATTATATAGTATATAGTATATAGTATATAGTATATACCTTTCGTATCTTAAAAAAAAAAATATATAACTTTCTCTGGTGAAGTATTCCGTGTTATGAAGTTTTTGCTTTAAATCAGAAATCTGTCTCGTCCTCGATCTGCTCTTCCTCTTTAGAAGGATCATCAATTTTCGATTCAGAGAGTTCATTCGGTACTCCAGAACGACGATGAACTTTGTGTCATTTTTCTGTTTTTTTTTTTTTGTTTCTTCGAGTAACTTCAACTTATGGGCAATATACGTAAGCATACCAGCCCGAAGCGTTGCAAGACGATTTCGTTTACACGAGTGAATCCATCCATATGTACTGAATGAACGCTCAGTGGCAGCAGAAGTACCCGGCAAACTCGAAATCGCAGCAGCAATTTTACTAAAGAGAATAATTCTTGCATATTGCTTTCCACCAGTTTGCTCCGGATATCGCAGAAATCGATCTTCGAACGTAATTTTGACCAAAAATTCCTTCATTTATAGTATATTGAGCTAATTCTGCAGCGATTTTATCAATATCAACATTAAATCTTTTTGACAATTGGCAAATCAACTCAGAGCCGCTCGTTGTTTGTTCGTTAGTCAACGTCTTTCCTTTGAGAGATGGTTCGAGAATATTTGCGACGTAATGAATCAGCTGTACTGCCATTGTCGTTCGACTTTGCAGAGCAGAAATTATTTGCCTTGATTCGATCGCGCTGACTGGTGAAAAAGGAGATTCTTCGAGCTCGGTGATCAAGTGCAGTCTGATCTTTTCGAAAGCTACAGGAACGTAGGCAATCGTTGGTTTGTCTCCTTGCAATTTTATAATCCACGTGGCTATCGGGTTTATTAACGATACAACTTTCGTTAATGTGCCCCAAAACTCTTCGCCTAACAGCATGGTTTTAGTAACTCGAGAAATATATTTTTAAATTTTTAGAGAAATTGCAAGAGCTTGCAAGTTATGTTTATTACGAATCAACCTTTCGAAACATATAATAGTTAATCCCCATCGTGTCGCTCGTGGAAGCTTCAATGTCGTAGTTACTTTTTCTGGATCTTGAAGTTGTATTTCACGGAATGCCGCTGCTATGACGTGGCCACCTCTGCTCTCTCGGGCGATTAATTTCGCGTTCCGGAATGCCTGATCTACTGATGGCTGAGCCACAATATCTTTGAGGAGTAAGTTCAGAATATGTGCAGCACAACCGTAAAAAGCCATTTTGTGTGTTTCGTAACGTTTTTCTACTATCTTCCACGCGGACTTCATGTTCGCGGCGTTGTTGGTACACACTCCAAGAACTTTATTGATCCCAATATCGTCAATAACTTTACTTATTTCATCTGCCAAGTATTGTCCAGTTTGCAAATTCGTCATTGTCTCTATAGACTTGTAAAATAATGGCTTTGGCGTTGTTATGAGAAAATTAATTATGCCTTCACGTCTGATATTCGACCACGAATTGCACTGCACTGATACTGATAGAGCTTTCGTTATTCGCGTATCAACTTGGGTTTACAATTGTTCATGCATCTCTTCGAGAAGAGGTTTTGTAACCTGATATCTGCTTGGGAGATCAAATGATGGTCGCAAGAATTTCATAAAGTCTCGCCAGTATTCATTGCCGACAATATGTAAGGGCGTTCCAGTTGCGTAAATCGCTTTTGCGAGAAGTTTTTTAGCATGCTCTTGTTCTTTAATTGTCATTCTGTCGACGAAGCTATCGACTTTCGAGTTACAGAGAGTTTGAGACAAAGGTTCTGCTTTCGGTTTGCTTTCTTAATTTTCCGTATGTTTTGTATTAGGACTTTCGAGATCAAAGACGGCATGATTTTTTTGTGACGTGGACGTTGAATGCAAATTTAAAGGTGCACGACTTTCTGAGCTCTCCGAGCTTCTATCTGAGTCAGAAATCTCTTCTCGTTTACGTTTCTTCGACGATTTTACTGAACTTTTCAACATTAACCGAATATTTTTCGGGCAACTTCGACAATCGTGAGTTAAGTGATTCGGCATGCGTGTTGCATGCTTCGATAGGTCTTCGGGCAATAATTACATCGAAATACCTCGATACCTTTGTTTGCCTGGTGTTGCAATGACAAGAAACACTTCTTGAGGATATGTTTCAGATGCAAGTAGAGAAACAGGGCCGATTCTGGGTCAAGATCCCAACCCCGACATTTACCGACATTTTTTAGCTCAGACATGAACCACTTAGCCGAGACACAAACCCGGGGGGGGGCTATCTCGATGAGCCGGAATGCACGGAGCCGATCGGAGCGGGGGGGGGGGGGGTCTCTCTAACAACTGGAGGGCACCGAATCTCTTATGGGTCGAGACATTGGAGGGGGGGGGGGGGGCTAGCTTTGAGGGTGGTATTGGAATGCCGCTATCTCTGGCAGCGGCGGGGCACCTTATTTTTTATGGCGACATTTGATTGATGATTATCAGTTAGACTGGCGTCTCTGTAGGGCGGGGTGGGGGGCTAGTTTTTAGGGTGGTATTAGAATGCAGCTATTCTGTATATCCGGCAGCTGCAGTGCAGCTTGTCTTGGCATTGGAATGTTATTATCTCTAACAAGTAAAAAGCGGACTAGAGCGTTAGACCTTTCAACCACACACGACGCTACCCTCCCGGGCCAGTGCGTCTGTTTGTCGCAACCTTATCGCTGGTCATAAATCATATCTGGTCATGTGCTAAGGGTTAGGACCGCAGTCTGGAAAAGGCCAAACATGAGGTCATAAAATCTTAGAGGCGCCTATGATCCGTCTGGTCCTCGGCACCCGAAGGAAAATATCCCTAACAGGTATTCTTCTGACCGAATTTATATAAGCATTTCCCTATCGCACTGACTGGTGCGTGAGCAGATGTAGCGCAAGGTGCTGCGGCAGATCTTTTTTCAAACCGTGATGAAATTGGGATGAAGAGGAGATTGAAAATATGGAAAAGCACGTTCGATTCGATACTCGAGCTCAAATTCACGTGATGTATGCATGGGATTATGCGTACAGAGCCGCTCGTCGAGGCCAGTGGGAAGAAGTTGCACGTGATCGTGAGCGATTTAGACTAAGAATTGAAAAATGCGGCAAACTGATTGAATCTGTATAGAGGGAAAAAATTTAACGGAAAATGGTATACTGATATGCGCCTTCGACGTGTTTCGACCTGTTTCGAGCCCTCCCATTACCTTCGAGAGCGGATGATGCCATCTTGCATGTCTGAACACGCTTGAGCCTGCACAGTGTTTACATATTGTGACAAACCGCCGGAAAATGAGGCTTTGATTTTCATGGAATGCCGCTATGCCACGTTTAGTCGCGTTCTTGCCATCAGCATAGATGGAGAAAGAAAAGCGTTCAAGTGTCCCTAACGGGTATTCTTCTGGCCGATATATATAAGCGTTTCCCCATCACTAGTTCACATTTTCTCCCGTGCATTCAAACAAATATTATCGGTCGGAAAAAAAAAATGGATGCGCAAATGTGTAAAAGGACTGTCGCGCTTATGGAGGAGGCATTTTCCATAATTAGAAAAAAAATCTAGACCAGCTTCAGTGCATAAGTGGATAAAGTTCAGTGATAAACATGTGAAGATTTTGGGCAAAGTGTTACGTGCAAACGTTCCGACAATAGGTGAAAAAATTCGTATTCAGACGACAATAGCGACATTGATGTCATTGAGTGAAAAGCTAAAAAAATGTGGTGCCGGTGCTGTGAAAAGTGACAAGGTCCGGTGGAGGGACATGGACACTGCGTTTAAGAAAAGAATTAGGACTGGAGTGGTTATCAATCTACAGCACAAAGATGTTCAAAGTTTTCTTGACGACGCGAGACCTCTGATAATCTCGAAAATAACCGCGGTTTTGAGCAAAGCAGGAAATTTAAAAGTTAACGTTATTCTAGCCTGCCGTTTTCACATCACCAAACTCGATGAAATAATGGAAGATAATAAATTCTTCAATACGCAGAGGTAGACTTATATACGTAGATAGTCCACCACGCAGAGGCATGTATTTGTTCATATTGACGACTAAGTTAATTATGGAAGAGAGAGATCAGCCGGATTCCTTTTCCGTAAACTCCTCAATTTTCACCAACAATTTATCCTTTACATGTACCCTGAACCACTCTTCCATGTCTGTCGAGGGTAAAATAGCTTGATTCTGCGTATTGAAGAATTTATTATCTTTCATTATTTCATCGAGTTTGGTGATGTGAAAACGGCAGGCTAGAATAACGTTAACTTTTAAATTTCCTGCTTTGCTCAAAACCGCGGTTATTTTCGAGATTATCAGAGGTCTCGCGTCGTCAAGAAAACTTTGAACATCTTTGTGCTGTAGATTGATAACCACTCCAGTCCTAATTCTTTTCTTAAACGCAGTGTCCATGTCCCTCCACCGGACCTTGTCACTTTTCACAGCACCGGCACCACATTTTTTTAGCTTTTCACTCAATGACATCAATGTCGCTATTGTCGTCTGAATACGAATTTTTTCACCTATTGTCGGAACGTTTGCACGTAACACTTTGCCCAAAATCTTCACATGTTTATCACTGAACTTTATCCACTTATGCACTGAAGCTGGTCTAGATTTTTTTCTAATTATGGAAAATGCCTCCTCCATAAGCGCGACAGTCCTTTTACACATTTGCGCATCCATTTTTTTTTTCCGACCGATAATATTTGTTTGAATGCACGGGAGAAAATGTGAACTAGTGATGGGGAAACGCTTATATATATCGGCCAGAAGAATACCCGTTAGGGACACTTGAACGCTTTTCTTTCTCCATCTATGCTGATGGCAAGAACGCGACTAAACGTGGCATAGCGGCATTCCATGAAAATCAAAGCCTCATTTTCCGGCGGTTTGTCACAATATGTAAACACTGTGCAGGCTCAAGCGTGTTCAGACATGCAAGATGGCATCATCCGCTCTCGAAGGTAATGGGAGGGCTCGAAACAGGTCGAAACACGTCGAAGGCGCATATCAGTATACCATTTTCCGTTAAATTTTTTCCCTCTATACAGATTCAATCAGTTTGCCGCATTTTTCAATTCTTAGTCTAAATCGCTCACGATCACGTGCAACTTCTTCCCACTGGCCTCGACGAGCGGCTCTGTACGCATAATCCCATGCATACATCACGTGAATTTGAGCTCGAGTATCGAATCGAACGTGCTTTTCCATATTTTCAATCTCCTCTTCATCCCAATTTCATCACGGTTTGAAAAAAGATCTGCCGCAGCACCTTGCGCTACATCTGCTCACGCACCAGTCAGTGCGATAGGGAAATGCTTATATAAATTCGGTCAGAAGAATACCTGTTAGGGATATTTTCCTTCGGGTGCCGAGGACCAGACGGATCATAGGCGCCTCTAAGATTTTATGACCTCATGTTTGGCCTTTTCCAGACTGCGGTCCTAACCCTTAGCACATGACCAGATATGATTTATGACCAGCGATAAGGTTGCGACAAACAGACGCACTGGCCCGGGAGGGTAGCGTCGTGTGTGGTTGAAAGGTCTAACGCTCTAGTCCGCTTTTTACTTGTTAGAGATAATAACATTCCAATGCCAAGACAAGCTGCACTGCAGCTGCCGGATATACAGAATAGCTGCATTCTAATACCACCCTAAAAACTAGCCCCCCACCCCGCCCTACAGAGACGCCAGTCTAACTGATAATCATCAATCAAATGTCGCCATAAAAAATAAGGTGCCCCGCCGCTGCCAGAGATAGCGGCATTCCAATACCACCCTCAAAGCTAGCCCCCCCCCCCCCCCTCCAATGTCACGACCCATAAGAGATTCGGTGCCCTCCAGTTGTTAGAGAGACCCCCCCCCCCGCCCCGATCGGCTCCGTGCATTCCGGCTCATCGAGATAGCCCCCCCCCCCCCCCGGGTTTGTGTCTCGGCTAAGTGGTTCATGTCTGAGCTAAAAAATGTCGGTAAATGTCGGGGTTGGGATCTTGACCCAGAATCGGCCCTGTTTCTCTACTGATGCATTATCTAACAAAAGAAAATTTATTTTGTTTAAATATTTGTATAGTTAATTATCTCACTAATTCCATTGTAAATATCAACATCATTGTTGATACGTATACGTACTGCAACTGAAATCGGGAATACACTGAATGCAAGAAATGCGAGATACCAGCCCTAACCTCACTTCGGCACTGCACAATAGCACAATACGAGATATATCTGATGGATAATTGACAATAATACCTGCAAAGAAAGACGTAGTGGAAAAATTGTACAGAACGCATTATTATTATTTTCAACGCTTTTTCAATTTCGACTTACTTTTATTTTAAATTTTCCTTTTTCATTCGCAAAACGCTCTTTCACATGCCACACGCCACCCGCCAAAATAATTCAGAGGTTATGTGTTATGTCGTTATGTGATCAATAATATCGGTATAGTAGGAAATTAACTTATCAAGACTCGCGGTATAGCGATGAGTTATAGTAGCACTAGTAGCAGCTCTAGCAGCCGCCAGGATCGTGACTGGTTACAACGCTCATTTTCATGGCGGTCACGTGACAGTCATGTGACTGTAATGCGATGGTAACGTGACGCGTCACGTTACCGTTTTCCAACACTGTGTCTGAATCTAGATACATGTCTAGTATTTTATTCGAAATTGTGTATACATATAAAAATATTTTTTCGTTATTAGAAAACACATTATTTTAAATCATACGTAAAAGTTCAGATATACGGATGGGGTCCGATATCCTATTAATATATTATTATAGTCCATTTTACGTTTTTTTACAAGCAAGTGAATATTCCGTTATTGAATTGCGATTCAATAAATTTGTGATATTAAATATCATTGAGAATTGAATGGGCTTTATTTTTCTTCTGAGTACCGTATGTTTTTTAAATTATTTACAGTAATACTTCCAAAGAAAACGACCGAAGTATTTTAAAAGAGTTAATTAAATTATCATAACTATCGAAAATTAAATTGCATATTCCAATTATAAAGAAAAAAAAACAGCATAGTTTGAAAAGAATTTCATCCTACGATGATTTTCAACCAAATCGTTCATTCGTATAGTAAGCAGCGAGTATGGCACGGTACGCGAAGCCACCCCCCCCCCTTCTCCACCACCACTACGCTGACCGATCACATTTTCCCGACTGCCGGCGCTCGACGAATTTCAACAATTTTTTTTACTTAGGTTTGAAACTGCTAGAGATCTGAAAAATTTACGGCGATTCCTTGAGATGTTCAGTGAATTTTAATATTTTTCTTGTTTCTTTATCAATTGAGTAAATAATAAACAAAATAAAACTAAATCACTGTTATCTCCGGGTCCAATCAAGTTATTCCGATTTTTTTTTTAAATCACTCGTCGAAGATAGGGTAAGAAGAATCAATAATTCATAATAATATATCAATTTTCGGAGATATCTCTATTTGTTTTATGACGAATTTCTCAATTCATCTACTCAGATAACTGAACTCAATTACCCAAATTACCAAAAATGTAATGACCCGAATAAAACAACCCAATCTAACCAAAATCCCCAATATCCGGCTATTTGAGAGTTGGGCACCATGTAACGAGCGAATCTCGCTCGTCAACACCACCCACGAGTAAATGGCTTATTTATTTTTCGCTCTCAATAGCCTTTAAGCTCGATAGATAAACATTTATTTCAGCACAGAATGCCGACTAAGGTCACCAAAAATGCGATAATAGTAGAGGGGCGGGATCCTTAGGTGAAAAAGAACGACGCGGTAGTTCAGGAAACTAATATAATTTATTTTTAATCAATCCCATGGATGGACAGTGGGTCCGGCGCTGTACAATGAAAATCGTGCGTAATACTAGAATGACATATTTTACATACTGTATCCGAGCTCCCGAGAGCCAATGATATCAAATAACCGAACTGTTGGCGGATTACAAAGGGAACCTTAATTACACACGAAACTCGTATGATTAACGGGCACTAAACGCCAAACAAAATAACATTGAGCCAATCTTCATAAAACGCAAATTTAAAATAACCTAACGCAAAATACTATAATAAATTCCGGTTTAAACGCTTCTCTTTCAACGCGAATTAACGATAACGTAACGGAACTATTATAAGAAATCCAAATTAACAGTGTATCTTCCACAATGAAACGCAGGTTTGCTTATTACACCTGGCTCGAGAGAATGCAATGAAGTATAACCGGAAATTACACAAACAAAATTAATACGCAATTTATAAGTTATCACGTAGCCTTGAATTACGGAAAATTCGAACACTCGAATTCACGAACTATGGCCAATAACGTAACCTATATCCGACACGCGAACATCGTACCACCTTCAGATAACCATAAATTATCCGATCTCCACAGATTACACAGGTAACCCAAAAAGATAACCGAGATAACCAGGCCTCACAGATAGCCGAAGATAATCGAGATCACCAGATCTCACAGATAACCAGAAGATAACCGAGATCACCAGATCTCACAGATAACCAAAAGATAACTGGGTACGATATTCGACGGTCAAGACTGCACAACGAGATAGCCAGATCTTTACTCGCACACGAGGCGAGTTCGCAACGATAACCCAATAGAAGATATGTCGCGATAATAACGAATAACTGAATAATCAATAGTGATTTGCCGGAAAAATTGCAAGTGCCAAAATAATCACGAAAAATATAATACAAAATAAATGCTGGAACGATACGATAATACAAGAGTGAACGATAATGAGGTGATGATCTCATTCGCGGGCACACACCCACTCGTATAACAAAGAATTAACCATAATCGAAATTCGATTCTTTACCAAACCAAACGAAACAAAAGGGAAGAAGCCTCACGTCTACTACAAGAGAATAAGTTTATCGCCTGTACAATAATACGGAGCTGGGTCTCAGCGAGTATCTCGATATTAGAGATGATCTCGAATCACGAGTCGTCAGGTCTTCGCACGGAGCACTGAGACGACACACGCTACTCAATTATTCGCAAGACAACGTCTAAACTCTAAGACTGGTCGGAAAGAAGTCATTTCCGATAGTCAATCGTCGCTCTCTCGGGGTCGAAGATCTCCCCTCTTTTCGGCTCTTCGGCACTCTAGCTGTCTTTTCTAGCGTCACCGCTGCCCCTCGTTGTTCCGCTTGCCTAATTGGGCATTCCGCTTCTCTTCCAATTCGCTGGAGTCTCTCGCGTACGAGAGCTTTTCTGAATTGGCCGAGGACGTGATAAGGGTGCGAAATTCAAACGGCGTATCTGAACAATAAGCTGAAATCTCACATAAAACACTTTTTTCTCTACCGGTAGTAATTTAAGTTGCCTCGCGGATATCTTCTCCGGGGATCCGGTCACTGGCTTCGATGGCCACCAACACTGTCCACGCGAGCCCCAGACACCTAAAGACAACACTGTCACCTCACCCATTTTCGTCAGTCCCATAGACCCCAACATAAAGGAGCGCCAGAGATGATCCGGACCGCGATACCCGCACTAAAAACAGGCTGGTCCAGCACCAGGCTGTGAAGTCATAGGGAGGAAGGTAACACAGCAATATTCCGGCTCATTTTCCAGCTCGCTCCCTGGCATCCAGTGCCCAAGGGCGTAGATGTTACGTGTCCCGCCTGCGTTGATCGGCAAAACTCCAGGTCGACCATAAATTAACCAAAATAACCTAAATCGTCGGCGAGATGATCAGTCTCCCGACACCAGAAAAATAGATAACCAGCCACATGTTCAGGTAGCAGTGAGTCTTAATAGACGCTAGGTAGTAGGGTGGCTCATTTTTTAACTTGTTTTTTTTTTATGGTGCTACTCGAAAAATTTGTGACAAATAAGGAAAAAAAAATTGGCGTAAAACCTGGAGGCGGTAGAAAAATATTTAGAGGTCGCTACCAATTATTCAAATATTTTTGATTTATTTTTATGTGTACACCTTACGGACTTATACCTAGACAGGCTGCGACCCTCGTCCTCTTTGATTTTTCAAATTTTTTTCCTTGTTCAGTAGACTCAAAGAAAAACTGGCGATTTTTTTTTGGATTTTATTCTCAAGTGGTTTGGACTCCGAGATTTGTTGAAAATCCTACATTTGATGTGACCGAAAAAGGTTCACGCCCCTGTATCTTCGGTTTTGCTGATCGGATTCAAAAAATCAAACATATGAAATTGGATTGGAATGAGACACAACTTTTGGAAAAAATATATTCAGGATTATAATTTTTTTTTCAACGGTGATCTCGTCGCCTAAGCATCAAAAATCGGATTTCCGTCGGGCATACCACCATTGATTTTTCTGAAACAATTCTCAAAAATTCTTTGTAAAAACACGAACATTTTTTTGTATAACAGATCATGGACTTCGGGATCCTTCGATTTTTGATCGACTTTCAAAAAAAAATTTGAAACAAGATTCTCTTCGATTTTTTCAAATTTCTTTTTCCTTATTTAGTAGAGTCAAAGAAACGTTTGTGATTTTTTTGGGAGTTCATTCTAAAGTGAGTTTGGCTGCACGAATTTTTGAAAATTCTATCTTAAATTTGGGATTGTCCTATCCTAAATGTAGGATTTTCAAAAATTTGCGGAGCCAAAATCACTTGAGAATGAAATAGAAAAAAAATCACTGGTGTTTCACTGACAAGGAAGGTATCCCAGGTCGATCTCTCCGATTTTGATCTAACTCATATATGGTGTAGTACATTGAAAACTAAGCGACACGTATTTTTTTTTATCTGCCATTAAACACTTTAAGGGGGTGAAACCACCCTCCAAAGTAAGGCATGTCAAGGGGCCATTTGGCAGTTTCACCCACAAGGACATAATATTTTTTAACCAATCCAACTGCAAAAGTTTTCTCATAATGAGAAACGAAAAATGTAATTTTCTCGATTAAAAAAAAAAAAAACAAGGGGGTGAGCCACCCCTAAATATTATTACATTAATGCCAAAAATGGGCAAATTCAAGTAAAAAAATCTGAACAAATATATATTACGTATGAACACAAAATAAAATTGACGTAATTTTGGATTTTCCCGAAAAAAGAAAATTGGCCGGGGTAACTACCCCTGAATGCTGTTTATCTTGCGTCTACACGAAAAATCGTCAAATGAAAGTTTAAAAATCTAAAAAAATGTATATTGCGTATAAACACGAAATAATATTGCCTTGTTTTTGGATCTTCCCGAAAAAAAATATTGGCCGGGGTAACTACCCCTAAACGCTGTTTATCTTGCCTGTACGTGAAAAATGGTCAAATTCAAGTCTAAAAATCTGAAAATATGTATATTGCGTATTAACACGAAATAATTATGACTTGTTTTGGATCTTCCCGAAAAAAAATATTGGCCGGGGTAACTACCCCTAAACGCTGTTTATCTTGCCTGTACGCGAAAAATGGTCAAATTCAAGTCTAAAAATCAGAAAAAAATATATATTGCATATGAGCACGAAAGAATATTGGCTTGTTTTTGGATCTTCCCGAAAACAAATATTGGCCGGGGTAACTACCCCTGAACGATGTTTATCTTGCGTGTATGCGAAAAATCGTCAAATTCGAGTCTAAAAATGTGAAAAAAAATGTACATTGCGTATAAATACAAAAGCATATTGACTTGTTTTTGGATTTTCCCGAAAAAAAATATTGGCTGGGGTAACTACCCCCGAACGCTTTTTATCTTATGTGTATGC
Source organism: Rhorus exstirpatorius (assembly GCA_963564615.1). Lineage (NCBI taxonomy): Eukaryota > Metazoa > Arthropoda > Insecta > Hymenoptera > Ichneumonidae > Rhorus > Rhorus exstirpatorius. Next base: position 8,906,166 of record OY751314.1, on the reverse strand, counting down.
GAAAAATGGTCAAATCAACTCGAAACATCTGAAAAAAATAGATTGCGTATGAACCCAAAGGAAATTCGACGTGTCTTTGGTTTTTCCCGAAAAAAAATATTGGCCGGGGTAACTACCCCTAAATGCTTTGAATTGTTAACGTTTGTTTGTTTTCTCACGATATCATCAAATGCTTAAGCAAAAAAAATCATCGAGAACAAAGACAAGGTAATTTTTCGAATGAAGTTTAATACGTATTATTGGTAAAACTTATCGTTACGAAAATGATAAACCAAAAATTATTAAGTTTCGAATATTGAACAATAATGATAATCGTCGAAAACGTGTTTCAAGCAGAAGGATTTTTTACACCATGAACATCGAATAACAGCAACGTTTGTGCAGCCTTCGATTTCGACGTCTGCCTTACAGATTCAGTATTTTGTATAAAATTAAATTCCTCACGATCACCTTTGAAACGTGTACGTAGAGTAAAAACCGCCCGAATGAATTTTGTTCATCGGGGGTAGTTGCTCCGGCCAATATTTTTTTTTCGGGAAGATCCAAAACAAGTCAATATTATTCCGTGTTAATACGCAACATACATTTTTTCAGATTTTTAGACTTGAATTAGACCATTTTTCGCATACACGCAAGATAAACAGCGTTCAGGGGTAGTTACCCCGGCCAATATTTTTTTTCGGGAAGATCCAAAAGCAAGGCAATATTCTTTCGTGTTCATATGCAATATACATTTTTTTCAGATTTTTGGACTTGAATTTGACCATTTTTCACGTACAGGCAAGATAAACAGCGTTCAGAGGTAGTTACCCCGGCCAATATTTTTTTTCGGGAAGATCCAAAAACAAGGCAATATTATTTCGTGTTTATACGCAATATAAATTTTTTCAGATTTTTAAACTTGAATTTGACGATTTTTCGCATACACGCAAGATAAACAGCATTCAGGGGTAGTTACCCCGGCCAATTTTTTTTTTGGGAAAATCCAAAAACACGTCAATTTTATTTTGTGTTCATACGTAATATATTTTTTTTCAGATTTTTTTACTTAAATTTGCCCATTTTTGGCATTAATGTAATAATATTTAGGGGTGGCTCACCCCCTTGTTTTTTTTTTTTATCGAGAAAATTACATTTTTCGTTTCCCATTATGAGAAAACTTTTGCAGTTGGATTGGTTAAAAAATATTATGTCCTTTTGGGTGAAACTGCCAAATGGCCCCTTGACATGCCTTACTTTGGAGGGTGGTTTCACCCCCTTAAAGTGTTTAATGGCAGATAAAAAAAATACCTGTCGCTTAGTTTTCAATGTACTACAACATATATTCGTTAGATCAAAATCGGAGAGATCGACCTGGGATACCTTCCTTGTGAGTCTACTAAATAAGGAAAAAAAATTGAAAAAATCGAAGTGATTATGTATTAAATTTTTTTTTTTTAATTCGATAAAAAACCGAAGGAATCCAAAATCCCCGATCAGTCGTACATGAAAATGTTTGTTTTTTTACGAAGAATTTTTGAGAACTTTTTCAGAAAAATCAATGATGGTATGCCCGACGGAAATCCGATTTTTGATGCTTAGGCGACGAGATCACTGTGATGGTCGAACCGGGTGATGAGTGGTGACGATCCAAGACGACGAGAAAAAGAATCAAGTGTGCCGCCCGTGGATTCGAACCCGGGACTCTTCGGCTTGCAAGCGGGAGCGCTAACCACTGCGCTACGGCCACCGATTGATCTCTCTCATTTGTGTCGTCTACTTGGATGTAATGCGGGATCGTCACAATCACCGTTTAAAAAAAAATTATCATTCTTAATATATTTTTTCCAAAAATTGCGTCTCATTCCAAATCAATTTCATGTTTGGTTTTTTCAATCCGACCAGCAGAACCGAAGATACAGGGGCGTGAACCTTTTCCGGTCACATAATATGTAGGATTTTCAACAAATCCCGGAGTCCAAACCACTTGAGAATAAAATCCAAAAAAAAATCTTCAGTTTTTCTTTAAGACTACTGAAAAAGAAAAAAAAATTTGAAAAACCAAAGAGGGTGAGGGTCGCAGTCTGTCCAGGTATAAGTCCGTAAGGTGTACACATAAAAATAAATAAAAAATATTTCAATAATTGGTAGCGATCTCTAAATATTTTTATACCTCCTCCAGGTTTTACGACAATTTTTTTTTCCTTATTTGTCACAAATTTTTCGAGTAGCACCATAAAAAAAAAGTTAAAAAATGAGCCACCCTACTAGGTAGCCATTATTTACCGGAATACAGGCAACCATGACGTGAGTGACCAGATACTAGACTGAACCCAAAACATAATCTTTACTTATGAAAACAAACTAAACGCTTCAATAAATAAAAAATCATATATCTTACTAGCAAGGAAGGTATCCCAGGTCAATCTCTCCGATTTTGATCCAACTTATATATGTTGTAGTACGTCCAAAACTAAGCGACACGTATTTTTGTTTATCAGCCATTAAACACTTTAAGGGGGTGAAACCACCGTCCAAAGTAAGGTATGTCAAGGGGCCATTTGGCAGTTTCACCCACAAGGACATAATATTTTTTAACTAATCCAACTGCAAAAGTTTTCCCATAATGAGAAACGAAAAATGTATTTTTCTCGATTCGAAAAAAAAACAAGGGTGTGAGCCACCCCTAAATATTATTACATTAATGCCAAAAATGGGCAAATTAAAGTAAAAAAATCTGAAAAAAAATATATTACGTATGAACACCAAAGAAAATTTACGTGTTTTTGGATTTTCCCGAAAAAAAAAAAATTGGCCGGGGTAACTACCCCTGAACGCTGTTTATCCTGCCTGTACGCGAAAAATGATCAAATTCTAGTCTAAAAATCTGAAAAAAATGTATATTGCATATGAACACGAAAGAATATTCCCTTGTTTTTGGATCTTCCCGAAAAAAAAAAATTGGTCGGGGTAACTACCCCTGAGCGCTGTTTATCTTGCGTGTATGCGAAAAATGGTCAAATTCAAGTCTAAAAATCTGAAAAAATGTATATCGCGTATGAACACGAAAGAATATTGGCTTGTTTTTGGATCTTCCCGAAAACAAATATTGGCCGGGGTTAAACAAATATTGACCGCTGAACGATGTTTATCTTGCGGGTATGCGAAAAATGGTCAAATTCGAGTCTAAAAGTGTAAAAAAAAAGTATATTGCGTATGAATACAAAAGAATATTGACATGTTTTTGGATTTTCCCGAAAAAAAAAAAATGGCTGGGGTAACTACCCCCGAACGCTGTTTATTTTGCATGTATTCGAAAAATGGTCAAATCAACTCTAAATATCTAAAAAAAATTATATTGCGCATGAACCCAAAGGAAATTCGACGTGTCTTTGGTTTTTCCCGAAAAAAAATATTGGCCGTGGTAACTACCCCTAAATGCTTTGAATTGTTATCGTTTTTTTGTTTTCTCACGATATCATCAAATGCTTAAAAATAAAAAAAATCATCGGGAACAAAGACAAGGTAATTTTTCGAAAGAAGTTTAATACGTTTTATTGGTATAACTTATCGTTACAAAAATGCTAAACCAAAAATTATTAATTTTCGAATATTGAACAATAATGATAGTCGTCGTAAAAGTGTTTAAAGCAGAAGGATTTTTTACACCATGAACATCGAATAACAGCAACGTCTGTGCAGCCTTCGATTTCACAATGGGTCTTACAAGAATCTCCGAAACTGAAATCAACCGGATTTTCGAATTCTTCCGGTTTTTCATCGATGTATCCAGATTTATACCAAGAGTATCTACAAAGATTAATGTATCGCGGAGAACATAACTGATTGTGGACCAAAGATTGCAGTTTGATAATGTTATTTCTTGCATGAAGATTAATTTCGTGATTCATGAGGATGGCACGGTCTGAAAAGTGTCGCACAAAATTTTTCCAAATTCTAAAACCGTATACATCCAGAGGTTGGATTTTTCCTCTGGTCCCTGTTGGTATTAATTTCAAAATAATATTTTCATTTCGGAGTGTAGTTTCTGCTACTACTGCAGGACAATGGCCACTCCACGATTCAATTAATAATACGCTGCTTTGTCCTATTTGGAAAATATATTTCTGTAAACGAAGTTTTAAAGTGATCTGAAATAAATAAAAAGAAATCAATGCGGCTTAAGTTATTTTTTTGTGAATTAGAATGTTAAATAAAAGTAATGTTATATCTATACTTAAGTTAGAGAAGTAACTAGAGAACTTGTTAACTAGAGAAGTAAGTTTTCCAGATTTTGATGCCGCTATATAAATATTAACAGGTCTGAATAAATTTGCTTCTACAACCGGCCCGAACTTGCCACTTAGTTCTTTCAAAACCAAAAAAAAAGGTGATAAAAGTTTTCCTTCAGCTGATATCAGCGGTTATATTGTGTAACTACGGGTGTCACGTGCCGTGTTTCCGAGTAACCATTTTGGCGGCTTGGCAACACGGGGCGATGACCGTTGGGGATTAGCCGAAGATGTCTCTAAAATTGCTTATATCTTATAATTGCAATATTTCCACATAGCACAGTTGGAATTCCGGTGCAACGTCCTGAGAGCGCGAGTCGTTGCTCGCGCGTGCAGGATTGTTGAATTGACAAAATTTGCCCCCGCTCTTCCACCGGGCGATCGACAGAACGCCAGTTGAGCGAGCTGGGACAAATTAGTCTCCGGATGCACACGATAGGGTAAAGCTTGATTCTGGAGTAACTCCGGATAAACGCTTCACATAGCGGCAATAATTCTCGGATGGTAGTTCCCCGATCCCTACATAAGGTCGCCGTTGTAAGTCGACCGGGTTCGCAAAGAGGCCCTCGAGTTGCGCGCGTCGTGTTTATAAGTCGATTTGCGTTAGTTTAAGAAATTACAATCAACCTCTGCCATGAACATTCTGTCGTGTAGTTTCAAGTGTTTACTGTACGAGTGAGTCCAAGAGCTGTCAATCAATCGAGGATAGAGTGTAAGGTGTGTAACGTGAGCGCGAAGAACTGCTGTGGTTGCCACGTATGCCAACGACCGAGCCTGTACCGAAAGGAGAGAGCGAACATCGGTATACCACGGGAGAGCGAGCGAGTGAGGTAGCATAAAGGTCGGCAGCCTATATTGTCAGCTGCGCCGATAACTGAGTGAGTAGCGTGTGTGTTTGTACGTATGATTGTGAGAGTTTGTTGTCTTGCGATTCAGCTATTCGTTCGAGTCCTTTTAAATTATGAACTATTAACTTGTATTCTTGGAACCTTATATTTGTGACTTTTCTAAATTCTGTTCATTAAATAAATTTTGGACTCTTGATGGGAAAGAAGTTACTTACAATTAATTTATCCTGACCATAATTTCCTCTTCCAACTATCTAAAGGAACGGGCCCGTATGGGACGTTGTCGGAAAACTTATCCTAAACAAAATTAAATATAAACCCTTGTGTTTCGCACAAGGGATTTACTTCGTTAGTCATGCAATAACGCCCTGCACGTCACACGGGTAGTAGATGTGACCGATTGGACAAAGCACTGTACTTGTTTCTCTCCTTCGACAGCCAAAGTTCTTCCTGAATGCATCTCTAGCTGGAATCCGCTTTGATCGGAATTATACACATTCTGAATTCCAATATTTGCTATATCGTGTTTAGCATGAGCCACAAATTCATCTGTCTTCACTTTTTACCGTTCAGCATCTTCTAAAGTGTTCCTAGTGACAAATTTACTGATCTTCCTAGATACTATTCTGTGTGCCTGCTTAAATGGGGTTAGCTATTTTTTTGAAGCTGAAAACCGGAAATTTTCATGGCCTATTTCTCTCTAGGCTCGTAAGGCCCCTTTGCGTAAATACTTACTTGTGAATGCTGGCGTTGATTAGAAGCTGCTGATAACTGATAAGACACAGTATTCTATTGTGCTACGATAAGTTACTCTTAAAATGATATACTACTCTAAAACCTTCGAAAACTCGACTTTATTATTTTTATTTTTTTAAACATTAACTTGATTATTTGTCGAAAATACCTTATAAAACTGTGTTGTTAGTTTACATATTACAAAATATATGTGTGATACGTCTGCCTTGCAGATTCAGTATTTTGTATAAAATTAAATTCCTCACGAACACCTTTGAAACGTGTACATAGAGTAAAAACCGCCCGAATGACGATTTTTCGCATACACGCAAGATAAACAGCATTCAGGCGTAGTTACCCCTACCAATTTTTTTTTTCGGGAAAATCCAAAAACACGTAAATTTTATTTTGCATTCATACATAATATATATTTTTTTCAGATTTTTTTACTTGAATTTGCCTATTTTTGGCATTAATGTTGTTCGGAATTTTCGCTATTTGAGATACATGTCGACCAAATAAGGCCGAAGAAATGCCAAGTTTTAAAAGGCATAATTTCTCAACGTACGGTCGAGATATCAAATCGTAAACAAAAATTCTCTTATACTCGGATCGACATTATTCACAAAGACACACCAACTCGGCTCACTGAATACCCCCGCTGTCCCCTCTCATCGAGGGCCTTCGTTCAATGCTAAACTCTCGGAGAGAAGAATTAGTTATTATTTGACGAGCCGCGAGGAAAAGTGCGTCTCGATTACCGTGTTGGCATTTTTTATTCGCAAACCTTCCGTCTTTTCGCGTGTTTTGAAAATTACGTATTTGTTTCTTTACAACCTTTTCGTTCCGCGTGATCCGCGGCCGCGTCTCTCGTGTGATCCTCGACTACGCCGATGAATAAACTCGAGAACTAAAAGTGCTGGCTGTTTACACATTCTTTTTTGCCTTCCGCACTCAATCTTCTCATTTTGCCCTCACTCACTCCGATCTTGACCGGCGAATTAAAAAAAAATATTAAATGTGATTCCACGTTATCGAAGAACGTGCGCGATCATATTTAAGGTCCTTCGAGCCGGATTTATAAGAGTTTAAACAAGTGAAAAGAGTGAGCGCGAAATTAGACGTTATAATTTTGACATTATTCGGTGAAGCAGTTCATACGGCTTGTGCGTCAAGGCCAGCTTTATTTTCATTTCATATTTTCAAAGTGTGTGTGACGGCTCGTCGCACAGAGAGACCACGCGAACAGCTAAAGCTACAGGCTCGTGCAAAATAAAGTATCTCAGCTTTGAGTAACGAGTGTTGTTCACGAACTCTACAGTGAGTGCGCGATTATCATTGCTCTTTCTCTGTCGCGCTCACTACGGCAAAGGATTACCGAGCGAGTTTCTCGGTACATCCTGAATAACACGCAGACGTTGTTCACCGTTTGTCTTCAAATCAGTGTCGACTAAGTTTGATCAAAAATTTTGTTCTCTCGCCATGTCATCGGTCGAAGAGCTCCTCATAGAGCAACGCCTAAATCTGGCTCAAATTCGAAGAATCGTGCCGAATTATCGTAAACTCGGCGAAGAAAGATTCTCTCTCAGTAAAACTCAAACACGCATCCGCGGTCTGCAGGAATTATGGTCCTCGTGTCGCGCCACTGAAGTAAAACTTCAGCAGCTAGCAACTGAAGATCAGCGTAAGCTTTCGTATTTCAAGGACTCGGAATTTCTACTCGCCGAAGCTGACTTCGAGGAAACTGTGGACCAGCTCACAGAAATCGCAGACCGTCTGACCCCGAAAGATCTCCCCGGCCAAGGGAGCACCGCAAACAGATTTTCGAATTCTACGGGGATTGGTGAAGTACATGGACCCTCCTCCTTTGCACTCCCACGCATCACGATTACCAAATTCAACGGCGAGACGACACGGTGGGAGAGTTTTCGAGATTCGTTTAAGGCGTTAGTCGATGGGAATCCTTCGTTAACCGCAGGTCAGAAATTGCATTTTTTTAAATCTTTTATCGAGGGCGACGCTGCACTCATGCTCGAACACGTCTCGGTCTCTGACGCGAATTACGAAGGTGCGTGGAAAATGCTCGCATATGAGTACGACAATATACGCGCCTTAGTGCTTGCTCACATTCACGCCTTTGTAAGTTTACCAATTATGAAATCGGAAAACGAGACTGAATTAAAACGGCTACGAGATACGGTCAACTCCTCGCGAACCGCGTTGCAAAATATGGATCGCCCTGTAAACCATTGGAATGATTTGTTAGTTTATCTAATCACGCAAAAATTCAGTCCGCGCACGCGCACCGAGTGGAATTTGAGGCTTGGCGCGTCTAACGATTTTTCCTCGTTTCTAGTCTTGAAAGATTTTTTAACCGAAAGAATTCGTGGCATCGCGACTCCGATTTAGATCGAAAATCCCGAGAACTTTTCGCGTCCTACCGCGCAGAACAATAAACTAAAAGTGAAAGCCAGTGTGAACAACACGGCAAATCGGCAGTGTTCTGAGTGTTCGGGAAATTATTCTCTCGGTTTTTGTCCCGCGTGGCAAAAGAAATCAATCGATGATCGTTTCGCGCTCGCGAAAAGCAGCCGCGTCTGCTTTAATTGTTTAAAACCGGGACACTTTCCACAACAATGTCAAAGCTCGAACCGATGTAAAAAATGTCAAAAACCTCATCATACGACGCTCCATCGCGCGTCTTCAGATCAACGCGGATCCGCAGGCTCATCACCGGGCGATCAGGCAGGCCAATCCGCGAATAACGCAGTGAGCGTTAATCTTAATACGTCAAATTCGACATCTCCGCTCTCTCGCGATGATCCCGCCTTCGTTTCGTTTTCGAATCGGTCTCAAACCCACGCGGAAATAAACACGATTCACGAACTTCCCGCGAGCGTGCTACTCGCTACCACCTGGGTGAAATTAAGAACCCCAGAGGACCGAGTCTTCAAAGCGCGAGCCTTACTCGATTAAGGCTCGACCCATACCTTCATTTCGGAGTCCCTCGCTCAAACACTACGCACTCCGCGTCAACGCGCTGACCTCGGGGTCACGTCTTTCGGAGACCAGTACTCCGGATATTCCACTTCTTGCGTGAAGCTCCTGCTCGAAGCGTGTTTCGACCAAGGGGCTCGCCTACCCATGGTTGCTTACGTTTATCAAAAAATATTGTCTTATGACGCGAACCAGTCGCAACCTGTCGGCTCTTGGCCACACCTAAAGGGATTATATTTCGCCGATCCCGATCCGTCTAGCAAGGAACCGATTAATTTATTAATAGGCGCCGATCTCTACGGCTACCTATTAGTCGGTCCCATTAGAAAGGGTGTGATTGGGTCACCCACGGCCCAACTTACGACATTGGGCTGGATAATCTCCGGACCCACCTATAAAAAACGAGCTTCCCAAGCTACAGTCACGTCGACGATCCACTGCGGCATCGCGTCAAACACTGACGCGATTATGCGGAGGTTTTGGGAAATAGAAGAAGTTCCCTTAAAACCATTCCTCACGCCTGAAGAGGAAGAATGTGAAAAACATTTCGTTTCAACCCACTCACGCGATCAATTCGGTCGGTACATCGTACGTTTACCGTTTCGACGCGAGTCTCCTCCCAATCTGGGCAATAGCCATCGAATCGCGATTTCTCGATATACGCAGCATGAAAATCGCCTAAGGAAACAACCGGAGCTCGCACGCGAATATACCGATTTCCTGAACGAATACGAATCCATGGGACACATGGCCAGGGTACGCGAACCTGACGTGATCACAAATCCGTTATATATTCCGCATCATCCCGTTATTCGCGAGAGTAGCTCCACGACGCGCCTTCGGGTAGTTTTCAACGCCTCAAGCGCGACTTCAAACGGCACGTCATTAAACGATCATTTGCTCATTGGTCCGAAACTACAACGAGAAATCGGTTGCGTGCTCTCGAGCTGGCGTCGGTATCGTTTCGTTTATATGGCGGATATAGAAAAAATGTTCAGGCAAATCCAAGTGCATCGCGATGACACCGATTACCAACGAATAGTGTTTCGACCGGAAAAGGACTCTCCATTGCTTAATTATCGCCTCCTTACCGTTACATATGGAACCGCTTGCGCGCCTGATCTTGCGAATCGCGTCCTGCTTCAACTTGCCAACGACGAAGGCGCGTCTTTTCCAGACGCCATCGATATTATAAAGCATTCGACATACGTAGACGACGTCTTATTCGGCGCCGACGATCACGAAAACGCTAGAACTATTCGCGAGCAGCTTACTTCTCTTTTAGAACGCGGCGGTTTTCATTTACGCAAATGGGCCGCAAACGACATCGAATTGCTCTCCGACATCCCTACGGGTGGTCATGACCTCGCCATCGACCTCGCAGCCGACGAATCAGCCGTGTTAAAGGTACTCGGGATCACGTGGCTTCCCAAGGAAGACGCATTTAGTTTTCAAGTCGGGGAAATACCCGAAACTCGAAGTACAAAACGTACAATCTTGTCACTTATCGCGCGATTATTCGACCCACTCGGCTGGGCTGCACCCTTTATTATCACGGCGAAATTGCTCATGCAAGATTTGTGGCTCGCCAAAGTTGACTGGGATGACGTAGTTCCCCAGTCTATCATCGAAAAATGGGAAAATTATTGTCACGAACTCCCACAGTTGTCCGCTCTACGCATTCCTCGCTGGATGGGTCTTACGCAGTCGCCACAGGCCATCGAGCTTCACGGCTTCGCGGACGCTTCACAATGTGCGTTCTCCGCGGTCGTCTACATACGAGTATGAAATTCGCCTAGCGATATCATAGTGTCGTTATTAGCGGCGAAGTCTAAAGTGGCTCCGCTTCAAACAACCGTGATTCCGCGACTCGAATTAAATGGCGTCGTATTGCTCGTTCGTCTCCTCGAGTACGTCAAACAAGCCTTGCGATACGAGTCGATTCCCGTGCACGGTTGGACTGACTCCACCGTCGCCCTCGCCTGGATCACCCAGCACCCGTCGCGCTGGAAGCCGTATGTTGCAAATCGCGTCTCCGAGATACAAACGAAAATGCCTGAAATCAAATGGCGTCACGTTCCTACTCACGATAATCCCGCGGATTGTGCGTCCCGGGGAATTTCGGTCAAGGAACTTCTCGACCATCCACTCTGGTGGTCCGGGCCTTCGTGGCTAAGCCAGAACTCAACATTCTGGCCTAATGCGCGCCCTCGCCCTTCCAAGGACAGCTACATCGACCCACAAATCATTCTTAACGAGAAACGCTCGACGGCGACTATAAATGTAGTCCAAGAAACTGCCGAGTGGGACTTTCCCTTCCGTTTCTCCAGTTGGGGCCGACTCCTACGAGTCACTGCAATCCTCTTCCACTGGCTACGCAAACTGCGCCAAAGTCAGGGTGAGGAAATCATTGCTTCGAACGCTCCGTCCGTTGAACACCTCCAAGAAGCTCGCGAGTTTTGGATTCGACGTATTCAATCCATTCGCTTTAAAGCGGAAATCGACGCGCTGCAGTCCAACGCGCCTCTTCCACGTTCCAGCCCGCTCAAGCCGCTCAATCCATTCCTCGACGGGAAAGCTCAGCTGCATCTTGGCGGGCGGTTACGACACTCGTTCCTCTCATGCGACGAACGCTTTCCGGTAATTTTGCCGCGTCATCACATCAGTGAGCTAATAATCAATCAAACGAATTTGCGGTTGCTGCACGGAGGAACACAGCTCACGCTCCGTCTCCTACGTCAAAATTATTGGATTCTCGGAGCGAGATCCATTGTTAAATCGAGAATAAATCGGTGTCTAAAATGCGTCCGCGAACGTGCTCTCACGGCCAGTCAGCTCATGGGCGATCTGCCGTCTCCTCGAGTCAATCCGTCCCCTCCGTTCTCACATTGTGGCGTGGACTACGCTGGTCCATTTCAAGTAACTCCGTACGTCGGACGAGGTAAAAAATCACGCAAGTATTACGTTGCTCTGTTCGTCTGCCTCGCTACCAGAGCCATTCACCTAGAATACGTCGACGATTACGCGACTTCCGGCTTTCTAGCAGCCTTTCACCGATTCGTCAGTAGACGTGGCACCCCAACCGACGTTTACAGCGACAACGGCACGAACTTTCAAGGCGCCGACAACGAACTCTGTCGCGCGTTCATCGCCACGCTAAAGAAACCCAAATTACGCGAAAAATTTGCCAACAATGGACGCAGGAAGCAGGAGGCGGAATGAAAGCAGGAAGCAGGAGCAGGAATGAAGTGCCACTGGCACTTCATTCCTGCTTCCGCACCTCATTTCGGCGGACTCTGGGAAGCAGGAATTAAAAGCTTCAAGCATCACTTGAAGCGAGTGGTCGGCACACACACGTTATCGCAACTAGAGTTGGCAACTTTGTTGTGTCAAATCGAAGCGTGTTTCAATTCACGCCCGCTTTCCCCTCTCCGTGACGATCCGGAAAGCTTCGACGCACTCACCCCCAGGCATTTTTTAATCGGTCGCCCGCTTCTAAGCGTCCCCGAGCCCTCTCAGCTGGACGTAAACGAGAATCATTTGTCACGCTGGCAACGTGTCCAAGCAATGCGCGAGCATGTCTGGAAGCTTGGACGCGAGATTATCTGCACACCCTGCAACAACGGGCAAAATGGCACACCTCTTCGAGCGTGCTAAAGATCGGAGACTTGGTACTGCTTAAAAACGAATTACTACCGCCCACTCGTTGGGACCTAGCGCGAGTGATACAGACTCATCCAGGCCCCGATGGCCTCGTGCGCGTCGTGACCGTGCGAACCCCGGAAACAATTTTAAAGCGTCCGATTACGAAAGTCTGCCCCCTTCCGTGCAACTCGTCGCCCAGGGCTACGTAAAATTCATCATTGTTATTAATCGTTAAGTTCTCGAATTATTGTCGGGTTTCCGTTGTACCTCTAGTTAATAAACCCTCGATTTCGCTGTCGGGCCAAATTGTACTTCATGATCGATCACACGGGAGACATTCATTGCCACCGTTTTTAAATTAAACCTTTCGTTCCGTTCGGAACGAGGCGGGCGGTATGTTCGGAATTTTCGCTATTTGAGATACATGTCGACCAAATAAGGCCGAAGAAATGCCAAGTTTTAAAAGGCATAATTTCTCAACGTTCGGTCGAGATATCAAATCGTAAACAAAATTCTCTTATACTCGGATCGACATTATTCACAAAGACACACCAACTCGGCTCACTGAATACCCCCGCTGTCTCCTCTCATCGAGGGCCTTCGTTCAATGCTAAACTCTCGGAGAGAAGAATTAGTTATTATTTGACGAGCCGCGAGGAAAAGTGCGTCTCGATTACCGTGTTGGCATTTTTTATTCGCAAACCTTCCGTCTTTTCGCGTGTTTTGAATATTACGTATTATATAATTACAAAAGATAATGAAAAATTGAATACCTGAAATAATTTCTGTATTATGTTTTTCATTTCTTCTAAATGTCAAGTGATCAAAAATTTTGGAAACTACGGCTAGGAAATAAATATACAATATACGTATAATATACGTATAATATAAGTCTATCATAGACGTATACATATCATATACATATATACCCAAAATATATGTATATTAGACGTCAGTGGTCTATCTGGGGTGCTACCCTTGTAAGCGTAAAAGAGGGATATATGCTTGTCGAGACACGTTAATCTCAGTGCATCAGTTTCGCCTTACCTTTTAAGATAGTATTGGAATGTTGTCAATGCTATCGGCTGAGTGCACTTTGCGTAATCTTACGATGGCATTGGAATGTAACTTAACTGGCGCGTCTGCCTGTTGCGCTCTTATTACCTGTCATAAATCACTGCTGGTCACGTGCTAATTGTCCAACTGCAGTCTCGAAAAGGTTGAATCATGAGGTCATAAAATCTTAGAGGCGTCTATGATAGGGCATAGCTGCTCCTTGATACCTGAAAGAAAAACGATCAAGTGTCCCTTACAGCTATTCTTCAGGCTGCATGTATATAAGCTTTTCCCCATCACTGACTGGTGCGTGAATAGCGCAGGTTGTCGCGCTGGATCCTTTGTCAAACCGCGATGAAATTGGGATGAAGAGCAGATTTAAAATATGGAAAAGCACGTTCGATTCGATACTCGAGCTAAAATTCATGTAATGTATGCATGGGATTATGCGTACAGAGCCGCTCGCCGAGGCCGGTGGGAAGAAGTAGCACGTGATCGTGAGCGATTTAGATTAAGAATTTAAAAATGCGGTAAACTGATTGAATCTGTATTGATGAAGAAAAAATTTGAAGGAAAATGCAATACTGATTAAATATGCGTCATCGACGTGTTTCAACGTGTTTCGAACCCTCGAGCCTTCGAGAGCGGATGATGCTATATTGCATGTCTGGGGCCTTATTCTACGAGTTTATCATAGTCATCACAGTCACAGTGTATCACAGTGATTCATTCGGCAAAAATCGCTATACGCATGCGCCAAGTCAATGTTTTTAGGTTATTTTGATGTTTTACACTCTTCAAACCGTGATTAGTTCACAGAACGTGAAAGGGTAGGATAAACGTGTGATATACTGTCTATCACGGTATATCACGTTATATCTATGGATTCATAAAAAACGGTGCATAAATATAGCGTGGTAAGCGCGGATAAGGATAAAAGTGATAAAAGTGACTGGCGTTTAAAATAAATAACGACCTAATTTGGTTTCCGTATTAATAGTAAGGTTATTGATTATAAGATAGTTGAACGCTTATTAACTGATGTTGTCGAATATGACCATAATGCACAAATTATATAGAAATATTGTGGCGCTTTCAAGTTTTGTACATTGAAAGGGAAAAAAAACACAATTTAGATATGAAAATGAGTAAAAAATTTTATTTTTAATGGGAATATACGAGTGAACAAAAATTATTAGTATTTTTCTTACGGTTCATTTTTTATTTTCATTTTTTAATTTTTTATTCTCGACTATTACACGTTTCTCGTAAATCACTGGCGAGATACTAAATCACAGCAAACTGTCCTCGCTCTGCGCTCACATATCGCACACAATATATCTCGCCGAACCTGTTTTTCTTTGCTTCATTTTTTTTTCTACAGATTATTTTCTTTTTTTTTGTTTCCAACAATGAATGACAGTAGGCGAACAATAACAACTTTGCGATGGATGATAATTCGATAATGAATAAATAACTTAATGATTTTCTCCTTCAAGGATTAAGTTTCGTTTTTTTTCTTCCTCTCCATAATTATGTTTTTCTTTTCTTTTAAATTTGTGCGCGCTCTAATTTTTGCAAATATGAGGCTATCGAGCCTCAAATCGTGTGAATTTATAGATAAATCAGAAAAAAAAAGCGTGCAAATTAGAAATTTGAACATTTTTCCCTTTATGCGATAGCAAAAATTAAAAAGCCTCCTTGTCCGTAGAGGAAAGTTTTGCCAGTAAGATGAGATAATGAGGAAGCGATATGCAAATTTATAATTTGCACGCTTTTTTTTCTTAACCATGCCATTCTTCGGGTGTCGGGCAAAAAAAAAAATCTGATAAATAGGCAAGAGAATGCTTAATATGGAATCGAGTTTAAAAAAATCATGAACATTAGAAACTTGCACATTGTTTACTCATTTTTATTTTCGTTCCTAAAGCTTTATCCATATGAAAGATAAAAAAATTGAAAATTTCTCACCGGAGGAAGATTTCTGAATGAAAAAAAATTTTAAAAAATAAATAAATACAAATAGAACAAGGTAAAAAATAAAATGAGAATGCTATGTGAATTTTGTTTTTGTTCTTCGAGTTATTCAATATTTACATGCGCATTCTTGAGCGACGTCCACAGCCAAATTGTCGAATTCATTGTGATCTCCGGCGGCATTTTTCACAGCTTGACCGTATGAAAATATTTTCACATGATCGGTAAGCTATTATGAACGATCTGTCGTTCAGAATTTTAGATACGATTTTTTTTTTTGGCAAAAAAATAATACACATCTTTTGCGATTTTTGGAAAAATTTCGTTACGTTATTTACGCTAAGTTCGATAAATTAGGAACAAGGAAACTCTTGGCTTCTCCTTGGCTACTCGGAGCAATTATACCTGCAACCAAGAAAAGTAGATTCAGCAATCACTCGGATCCCACATTTTTCAATATGATTTCACATACGTATGCATTCTCCGAAAGTTATGTAGTACTGCAGATGCAGTTATAAATTATGCAACTGTTTCTGGATCTCGGTACCAGAGTTTTCACTCTCGCTTTACACCGCGGTATACTCCTGTCATGATCCCGAAAAGCTGCTCAATTCTGGAACGAGTTCGAACGAACTCTTGCGTATAAAGAGCTTCTGAAGTTTTCCTTCAGCAGCATCAAGAACAGGTGTAAGAAGAACGGGCGAAGGTGTATAACCACTCTGTCACCTAGATTAATATGAGTTATTAGACTACTTGGATCGTCTTTGCCATTAAAAAATTTATTTGATTTAATTCTACGATGATTTGCCGCTCAGTCCGAATATACAGTGATGATTAGGTGTTTACATTTCTATTAACATGGCCAAGCGCAGAGACCACAATAGGGCTATTGTTATAGTTTACGCAAAAAACTAAAAATCTTTTGCGGGGAATGTTGAGGCAAACCATTTCAGTTAACAATCAGTGTTTTTAATCATTTATTTTCAATGCGCGTTTGTTTTCAAGAAATAGGTTAGGTCATTAGAGTCCGAGAACCAAGAGCCAAGTTTTCAGGACGGTTCGTAATTTTACTTTTATCATGCCCAGTCACCGCCGTCACGTATCACCTATATCACGTGATATGTGATATGTTGTAGAATAAGGCCCCTGAACACGCTTGAGCCTGCACAGTGGTGGATATACGTCCAAAGTGCCGGACTATGACGCCAGATATTTTGACAAACCGTCGGAAAATGAGGCTTTGATGTTCATGGAATGTCGCTATGACATGCTCATTCGCTTTCTTGCCATCAGCATGGATGGATATCCTGACGGCGTTCTCGGAGCCAAATATCCGTGGGAATTATCAAGTGATGATCTTAAGAATGTAACGAAGCCTGTGCTTTTAAAATATTTTAGTCGATCAATTCACATGTTTTATAATCGTTTACCCGAAAATCTTCGTGCCGACAGTGGAATTATGTCATATCTGCCTTGTATGGAGCATTGGAATTCGCCCCACATCATGACTCATATCGATGGCCTTGCAGCCTCTGTACGGAATTGCGAAATGTGTCGCTCCGAAGTAGGGGTGGAGAAAAATGTGAAAAATCCTATTGGATCCTAGTTTTGAGGGTTGGTGGGGGTTGAGAATTCGGAAGACCTATATAAGCTCAAGATGCACGCCTGAACTGCAGCAGTTTACATGCAAGACAAGCGACGTGAGCTGAAAGAAAGATTGCTCCTCCTTTTGAAAAATATTGAAGAAGTAAAAAATCTTATACGTTGGAGAGAGGATCTGGGATTCATCACAAACAGATTAAAAAATACATCAATAAGTCGAAATGGATTTTGCAAGTATCAACAAGGTGGGAATAATGGCGGAATTTTCGCCAACAAAAAAATTGGCTGAACGCTCCGTTCAGGCAGATCATCCGATCTCCGACCTGAGAATAGTCGAAACGAAATTCGGGAGGAGGATCGTGGCGGATATCACTAACGAATTCTCCGTATTCCTACCTGCCAGATTCGTGAAAGCGTTCGACGAGAACAAAGAAATATTCAACGAGATGATTGACTCCGCGCATACAGATCAACTCTACATGAACTACTTCGGTGGGAAATATAACAGCGTAGAATTCAAATGCATCTGACGCCATCAAACCATCAATCCATCGCGCCTACTATGGGGTCTTGACTCTACGCGAACGATGGTGACAATGAACAAAGTGTTTGAATCCATAAGTGCACATTGTTGAATAAGTAAAAAAACATTATAGATGACTTGTGGTGGGAAATGTATAAGTGGGATTGGAACCAAATATGTAAAACAATTTCCTATGGTTTATTTTATTAAAAAAACACACCTATATTTTTCGATAAAATGTTTTTATTTGTTTAAAAAATCCTGCGTTTACACAATGCCTGATGTACCAACTCCTTAAAGATTTCACGTTTGCGTTGGCACAATTATATTTTGAGTCATGGGGATGATGAGAACATCCTCTGTTTTTTTATATTTTCTGCAATGATGGACAATCGAGAGTTTCCATATCGACAATATGTGCCGACGAATCCGTGAATTGCGCTAACCATGTCCTCTTCTCCAATCCCTTCACGTAGATGGTACGGGCTTTTTTCAATATAGCTCGAATTATTGTTCCGAGAGCTTCGTACGGTGTGTCGCCTGAATTCCATCGTATTCCATGAAAATTTCGTTCCAGCCATGAATTCATCGTTTTGTACTTCGCTGGTAGAGAGTTACATAGCGTTGGAGATTCGAAGATAGCGAGGCCGAATGCAATCTATTGACAGGAAAAGGTGTTTTCCCGTATGACTATGTCAATAGTTGGGATCAAGGGGCTATATACTTGGATTTTGGGTTTACAGGCGACTTACAACTTCCAATGACTTCCAAAAACTTACGAAGTTTTCTAAAGGCTCCCGAAGAATTCAAAAAACTTCCAAAGACTTCCGAAGAAATTTACAAAAAAACTTCAAAAGACTTCCGAAGAAATTTACAAAAAAACTTCAAAAGACTTTCATAGACTTCTGAAAACTTTCGAAAACTCCCAAAGCCTCGAAAAGACTTTCAAAGACTTCCGAAGACCTCTAAAGACTTCCAAAACCTTCTAAAGATTTTCAAAGACTTCTAAAGACTATTAATTGCGTACTATGAGGAATTCTTCGAAGACTTCCAGAGACTCCGAGAGCCTCCAAAAGACTTTCGAAGACTTCCGAAGAGTTCCAAAAACTTCGAAAGAGTTCCATAGAATTCTGAAAACTTTAAAAGCTTTCCAAAGTCTTCTAAAGACTTCCGAAGACATCCAATGACTTCCAAAGACTTCTGAAACCTTCCGAAATCTTCCGAAGACTCCCAAAGCCTCCAAAAGACTTCCGAAGATTACCAAAGACTTCCAAGAACTTCCAAAGATTTTCAAAGATTTCCAAAGACTTCCGAAGAATTCCAAAAACTTCTAAAGACTTCCATAGAATTCTGAAAACTTTCAAAGCTTTCCAAAGTGTTCTAAAGACTTGCGAAGACATTCAATGACTTCCGAAGACTTCTGAAACCTTCCGAAGACTCCCAAAGTCTCCAAAAGACTCCCAAAGACTTCCAAAGACTTCCACAAACTTTCAAAGATTTTCAAAGACTTCCATAGACTTCTGAAGATTATCAATTGCATATTATGAGGAATTCTTTGAAGACTTCCAGATACTCTCAGAGCCTCCCAAAGACTTCCAAAGACTTCTAAAGACTTCTGAAGACTTCCAGAGAATTCCGAAGACTCCTGAGGACTATCAATTGCGTATTATGAGGAATTCTTCAAAGACTTCCAGAGACTCTCAGAGCTTCCCAAAGACTTCCAAAGACTTTCGAAGAATTTCAAAAACTTCTAAAGACTTCCACAGACTTCTAAAGACGTCTAAAAACTTCCGAAGACTTCCAAATGCTTCCAAAGATTTTCAGACTTCCAAAGACTTCTAAAGACTTCCGAATACTTCCAAAGACTTCCAAAGACTATCAATTGCGTATTATGAGGAATTCTCAAAGACTTCCAGAGACTCCCAGAGCCTCCCAAAGACTTCCAAAGACTTCTAAAGACTATCAATTGCGTATTATGAGGAATTTTTCGAAGACACGTACAATTTAGATCCTCTCCATTACTACACAGCCCCCAGGTATTTCATTCGATGCAATGATTGAGTGCACGCAAATTGAACTCAAACTCCTCACTGACGTGGATATGTTACTTTTTATTGAAAAAGGCATTTGAGGTGGAGTTGCGAAATGTACCAACAGGTATGCGAAAGCAAAGAATCGATTCATGGAAACGAATTTCGATCCAAACACCGCCGAGTCATACCCGATGTACTATGATGTCAATAACTTATACGGTGAAGCTATGAGTGAGTCATTACCATGCAGCTCATTCAATGGGCGGAAAATTTTACTGAAAATATTAAAAATATTCCCGAAGACTCGCCGATCAGGTATATACTCGAGGTCGACTTGCAGTATCCCAATGAACTCCACAAATCTCTCAAAGACTTACCGCTATGTTCAGAACACTATCGAGCCCCGCAATCGAAAAATTCGAAATTGATGACGACACTGCCACCGAAGGGAAAGCACATTATTCACTATCGTAATTTACAGGAGTCTTTGAGATTGGACTTAAAATTAACGAAAGTTCATCGCGTGCTAGAATTCAAACAATCTCCTTGGTTGAAAAATACATAAATGTCGATATGAATTTAAAAAAGCAGTCTAATAACGATTTTTACAAGCTAATGAATAACGCGGTGTTTGGGAAAACGATGGAAAATGTACGTAATCATCTTGAAGTAAAGCTCGTTACACGCTGGCATGAGCGATATGGTGCAAGAGCTGTCATCGCTCAAGCGACCTTATATAGCTGCACCATATGCGACGACGATATGGTTATAATAGAATTGACTAAAGCTAAAGTAAAATTCATCAAACCAATATATGCTGGATTTGTAATTCTTGACCTGTATAAAATCTATTTATACCGTTTCTACTATGACTATATGATGATTACATTCAGCGAGCAAGCAAAATTATTGTACACAGATACGGACAGCCTAATCTACCACGTGACTACTCCAAATATCTACGAATCCATGAGACGTGACATACACCGATTTGATACATCCGATTACCCGATAAATAATCCCTATGGAATGCCTCTTGCAAACAAAAAAGTGCCGGGTCTTATGAAAGATGAAAATAATGGTAAAATTATGACAGAGTTGATAGGCCTTAGGGCAAAGTTGTACTCGTATAAAGTTCAAAGTAATGAGCTTGAAAATAAACGTGCAAAGGGTGTCAGAGGTGCGACATTAAAAACCATCACAGCCCGTGAGGGGTACGACCCGTCGAGTTTTATGGCGGGGGAACACCAACGACTCCAGCCATAAACATTGCGTACGGTAACCATATATCTCAATTTTCCTGATGCTCATCGATATCATTTTTTAATACTCTGCGAGTGTTCGATGGAGCCGTTCCAATTCTCCATTAGATTCGGAATGGTACACCATCGTATGAATCTTCTTAATTTTGAGCAGTTTGCGTGTTTCTTTAAAATTTTCGCTCGGGAAATTTGTTCCTTGGTCGGAGAGCAAGATTTATGGGAGTTTTTCCCTCAAGCTTGGAAAAACCAAGCAATGGTTGTTCTCATTACTCTTACCGAAACCGATCAAAGTAGACTTAATTTTCCTATCGATTCTCGGACGGCTCAGATTTTATCGGTTCATCCTCGGCTTGACTCTTTCTCGGTTCTAAAGCTATTCTAACGCTCTCGGAATTATCTTGTTTTATCTCGTGGTTTTTATCTCACCGAAACGGAATGATATTCTACGGACAATCTCGCAAGTGCCGGCTTCTCCTCACACGTGGTCAGTTCCCGTTACTGACATTATCGCTAACAATTGTTCGAATTTCTTTCCAGCCATTATTCTTTTCAGCGTCACCGAATTTATTTTCAGCTATCGACGTTCTCGTCGTTACCGAAATTTGTTCTATTCGTTATCGCTCCCGTTATCGTGATATCGTTGCGCTTCATTCTTTATCAAAATTTGGGTTATGATCTAGGGGTTTAATGTAAGCTATTGATTCGGAAATAAATTAGCCTGAACCAAGGCCCCATACCGTATTTTTCGTGGTGAGTTCATTTGTTTCAAGTTACGTTTTCAAAGGCACTCAAAAGTTGGCTAGCCGTCCACGCCCTCTCACCACAACCTAAATCCTGAGCGAATCGGGTATACCGTCACCGTTGTCGCCATCCGACACGCCGTCGTCCATTTTAGGTTAAGTTTCGTTTCCATTGATTTTGTTCATTTGAGCTAAAGTTACGTTAAGCGGGTTTGGTAATTCCCGCCGTCGAATTAAAAAGATTACCTGGCGCTGAACGTTACTCCCGACGTGGAGGATGGTGAGATAGGCCGAAGGTGATGTGAATCGCGAGATTCCCGTCACAAACTCTTAGATTGCGCTTCTAATTCGGAATTAACTCTTAATTCGGTAATTCTCTTGGCGTGGGTTTTGAGCTCGCTCGACGCAGAACGCCGGCCTCGTAGCATCGTAGTCAGCCATCTTGAACTGTCTCTCTCGGCATAGCGCTCATGATGTTACTCTGATTAAAATACCCTTGATATGTTTATAATATTCAGATCATGAATACAGCATATCACTCAACATCCCCTCGGGGCCTATTATATCCGGGTTTCTCAAGTGTGTTTCATTTTCGGCGTTCCTCACCTCGATTCTCCCTGTCACCACCAAATATATCACTGGAGTTTTTACAAGTATACTAAATAAAGGGTGGAAGATGGGACTATCACTATCCCTTGAATAGCTCACAACATACAACTGGAGTCGTATTCTATACACTCATTGAGTTCATAATCGACTTCGCAAAAACTAGAATGTGCGATCTTTCACCGATCTTGGTAAGTGGTTAGTGTTTGACCCATGGTATATTCGGCCGATATAGGTCGATCGGTGTACAGAATACGGCTCCTGATCGAGTATTCTCTGGCGTGTTAAATACATTATATGAATTAGAGCTCTGGTAATACTTCGGCTCCGTATATGATATCTTGTACTTTTCGTACTCTATATTATTCTTAACATTACCATACATGGGGGTTTTTCGTTTGGCGACGGACTTCAACGGGCTATTTGGAGCACGTCTTGTGACGCCGTGTCACAATATTGGTATGCGCCATGCTACAACACGTATGTATTCTCTCACTGGCCATTGCACTTTCCTTCCTCATCAGCGGGCTTGTTTTTTTTCATAAGTACTCGCATGATCAGGAGAACTCTACTTACAGTACATACATACGATTTAAATGTAAGGCATATTCTCAATAATGACCACTTATCTGAAAGTTGGAGATAAGTGACAACATAAAAATGGAAACTGTTCTGCAAAAGTTGTCTACGACTTAAGCGAAATTTATCGACAGCGATATTAATAAAATAGCGATATCAATAAAAATCACGATTCCTGTTACAGAATTCACATAACCACAAAGACTCGAGCTCATAAGGTAAACGGATAATTAAACAGGCAATGTTTATTGTTATTTTCCTAGACGTTAAGGCTAAATTACACAATAATTTACTCCTCATCTATGCCCACTTTAATCAAGCATTTAAAATATTTTACTCCTCATCGTACCCACTTTAATGAAATATTATTTTATTTTATAGTGTTATCAGATACTTCTTATAGTATCAGTTGTTTGCTATTTCCTCAATTTGGCCATAGTGCGTGCACAAGATTGAGACCGTCTGTTCCGTAGACAATAGAGTATGTACGAGATACATTAAATCTTAGAGCGACATGCTCCTCTTGATTTGAGAGCCATATAATTTCCGCTGTATCAAGGTACTCTCTATATAGTTTTTCGCCCATACAATTTTTTACGATGACACGTCGAGGATGGAGACGACTGACGCGATGAATTTGATCGTGAAACTTGGCTACTCAATATTGTAAAAAATTAATTATCGACTATCTGTGCACCGATTGTGTTGATGTTAGTCTTAAATGAAAGCTGAGTTATCCCCGATTCCAAAAATAAATCGTTCTTCCTGAAATTACCTAAATAACGCTTGAAAAAATGAGAAACATGATCCCTACTTCGCTGGAGAGTTGCCGTTGCGGTAAAGAGGCTCGGTCAAGTCATGATATGAATTTCCAAAGTTCACAAACATCTGATGGTATAGTGGGAAGCGTGTTAGGTAGACCACAGGTTCGAGTCCCCGTCGAGGAGAACAAAATCCCATCAAGAAATCCGTGCAGCATTTGTTTTTTTCAATGTAATCCTTCTATAACCTATAAATACGACAAAATGATATGATGAAATGAAAAAACTATTTAATAATAATCATTTAATTCACCATATTATTTTAGAATATTGCAGTTCCATTACTTCAATATTGCAGTGATGCCAGTGCAGTATTGCAGTAACATTGATGCAATATTACGGTGATATTAAAAAAATATTACTATTTATGTTACTGGAATATTATAAATACATTAACTATAACATTACATTCTAATATTGCAATTATTTAACTTTTATGACTTTTGTTACATGACCTTGCAATGTAACTGTTACATACCGGGTATACAGGGTGTCCAATAGGAATGTGTGAAAACTAATCGAATCTCCCCTCCCTCTCTAACATTGTAAGGAACCCTGCGTTTCAGAAATTTGTACCTGAGACCTGTCAGTTACATTCTAGCTGTGGTAGAAAGCGGACAGTCTTCTTAAAAATGAGTGAGCTAACTATCGAAGAAAAAGTTTTTCTCATTGAATGTTATTATTCAAGAGGGAAAATTTATAGTGAAGCGTTCAGAGGCTTTCGTACGAAGTATGGAAGTAAAAAAGTCAGAAGCGAAACTACTCTTAGAAGGTAAGAATTGAATATTTTTTATATCAAGGTTTATGAACAATCAGATCTAAAGATCTCATGTTTCAAAATTTTTTAGATTGTAACTATTTTTTTTTTCCGTTTGCAGAGTAATCGATAATTTTAAAGAGTACGGAACATTACAGGACCGTAGAAAAGATTTGTCAGGCCCTTCCACCTCGGTAACTACAGAGGAAACTATTAAAGCAGTTAAAGACTATTTTGAACAAAATCCTCAGTCTTCAATCCGTAAAGCCGCTCAAGCTTTAAAAATAAGCAAATCGTCGTTGCACAATATTCTACGTCATTTTTTGAAAATGCATCCTTACAAAATAACAACGCATCAATTATTGTCTGAACATGCCATGAAAACAAGAAAAGAGTTCTGCAACTCATTGTGTCAAATGTTGGAAAATGGAGAATTGAACGAAAAACAAATAGTTTTCTCCGATGAAGCCCATTTTTGGATAAATGGCTATGTTAATAAACAAAATTATCGCTTTTGGGGTTCAGAAAATCCGAAAGTCGTAGTGGCAACGTCTCTTCATCCTGTAAAAGTATCCGTATGGGCAGCTGTCTCAATAAAAGGGATCTACCTGCATTTCTTTGAATCTACTGTTACCGGACAGAGCTATAAAGAGATGTTGGAAACACAATACTTTCCCTATGCAAAGAAAAAACATCTCGTTAAGAATTATTACTTTATGCAAGACGGAGCAGCACCTCATCGAACACAAGAAGTTTTCGAAACCATCAATAAAGTTTATGGTGATCGAGTTATCGGCCTTGGATATCCTCGATTTACACGAACAGGGATGGAATGGCCCCCTTATTCACCCGATCTCAATCCTTGTGATTATTTTTTGTGGGGTTATATTAAAGATCACTGTTATGAAAACAACCCAAAAACTGTAGATGATTTGATCAAAGGAATAAGAAAGACTGTCGATGGCATTTCAAATGAAACTATAGAACACGTTTTTAATAGTTTTAAAAAGCGATTAGAGTACTGTGGTGATTCAAATGGCTCACATTTTGAAAATATTTATCATTGATTTTGACATTTTTTTTAGTATTCGCTTAAATATATAATTTTTTTCTATGGAAACATCGTTTTTTTGTAATAAATTGACATAAAATAAAAATGACAACTCTCTTCTATTAAAAAAAAATTCCACTGATCTGGTTCCTTTATTTATTGCAAAATACCAATTTATTAGTTTTCACACCTTCCTATTGGACACCCTGTATAACACGTTATATACCATGTTATATTGTTGAGTGGGAAATTTATACTGACATGTAAGTCGCATGTAATATCCGGGTAATATTACTCGTTACTTTGGGTTGAATAACCGTACATTGCAACTACATTACTGTGCTTACTAGGGTATTATTAGTTTCATTGATAAATTAAATGCTTACTGAAAATGCTGGTGAAACTGGGAGTCGATCTCTTTGATAAACTGTCATCAGAAGTTCAGAAAATGTTGTTTAACAGAACCGCTATCACCGCCATTTCTAATAACATCGTTTTGCCAGCATATAATTCCCGGTTTTGAACTGCAGTTTACAGGCACAGAGCGTGGCTGCAGTTCATGAGCGTTCCTAAATAATTGTAAAAAAAGTAGAGGCGAATTTCATGCTGACGGCACTGCGGCAATTTTGGAACGATTCTTTTGAAGGTACGGCAGCTGCAGTAGCGCAGCGTACCGCAGCTAGCTTCGCAACAAGCAGACAGATTTTTTTTACCAGGTGAGGTTTTTTCCGGTGTTTGGGATCTTTCTCCTGTATGCGATCTTTCCACTATTCACTATCTTCGATTTCTCCTTCCTTGCGGTCCATAGCCTGTCTCTACATATTTTACCACATTCACCAAAGATACAGAGAAACTGCAGACAATCTGTCCTGATACACTTGATGCCAGTCAATGTTTCCCGTTCATGATGCGAGTAAACTCAAGCACCAACACTAATGAACGTTAAAGAGCGGCACCCCTTCGACTACAATTTAAAGCTTCTCCTGGCAGAACCTCCTCACTGGCCAGTATACGTTGGGTGGTTACCATCTGAGCAATTTTGGATTAGAGGTGTCCCCTCATGGGTGACACCCCCAAAACGGTGTTCTTACTACACAACCATAAATTGTGATGTTTTGGGCATGGGTTCGATGATTGTTCGAACACTATGGATTACAGAAAAACATGCACAAAAAATTCCCATTAGTGTCAGCTTGGAATATAACCAGATTCATTACATGCTAGTACGAGCCTTATCCACTAAGCCACTGCTCTCCCCGATGTTTCTAATATTACATCGAAAATCTATTATTATACTGAATCTCATTTTAAATGTAGGTCGCAGCGTTCTACTTTTTTTTAACAGTTTACATTCTTGCCAGAATGTACACCTTCAATTCAGTATCCACTTATTCAATTACAGATAATTGACTTCGGTTTGGATGAATACGTGCCGAAATTTGAGAGAATTTCCGAAGCTGCGACTAAGGAAAGTAATCTTGAAAAAGCGCTGTTAAAGATGCACGCTGATTGGACTGATATGGAATTTACTGTGAATCCTTATCGAGACACTGGTACATACGTTATAGCGAGCGTTGATGAGATACAATTATTACTGGATGATCATCTCACTAAAGCTCAAACGATGAAGAACTCTTTATACATCAAACCTTTCGAAAAAGAAACTCTGTGAGTTTTTTTTATATTAAATTGTACGCTTTGCGGGCTCTAGAAGTTTAATGGCACGCAAAAATCTTATGCAAATTTTTAATCACGATTATAGGGAATGGGAAAGCAAACTACATTTACTGCAGGAAATAATGGATCATTGGTTCAAGGTTCAAGCTACGTGGATGTATTTAGAACCGATATTCTCATCACCCGATATTCAGCAACAAATGCCGGAAGAAGGACGACGTTTCAGTGCTGTTGACAAAGTTCGTCCACCTTTTCATCTATTATATTTTATTAAGTTATAATAGCTAGTTAATTGAAAACTAGATAGTTAATTTTTCAATCTAAGTAGAGTATCCAAGTAGAGTACGTATTTTTTCTTTAAATTTTGCAACATTCAAAAAGTAACGCTATGATGAAGTACCTTTCAACCCTTTGACCTCTGTAAAATTTAAACTCGGTGAATAATGAAATGGGTAAGAATTGTACGAAGCGTCAAAGATGAGAGAGAACTTAAAAAGTTTTAAGGGCTGCCTTTCATTTCCTTAAAAATTTCCTAGTGTAAAAGTTATAATACTTGCCAATAATTCTAAATTACAGTGCTCCCCCCCTAACTTTGCGCGCTCGGGGCTCGAGCGCAATGCTACGGAGGTGCCCCACTCTGATATAAACATGTGAAAGCTACAGACTAGATATGTATGTATACCCCTGAAATTAGAAGTATTTCAGTGATGTATACAAAACAACGGCAAAGCGTGGGGGAAGCTATTCCCCTCCAAATGAGGGGAAAAGAAAAGTTAAAGAGGGCAAACTTCCGGGAGGAGCACTGTATACACAACTTGAATTGCTTCATCAATTATAACTGAATACTACGTCTACTGTACGAATGCTTTGGCGTAGTGACTAGCGTGAATGTCTCTCAACCGGAGCATCAGGAGGTCAAGGGTTCCATTCTCACAAAGAAACTTTCCCAGGCGTTCCCCTCCGATTTTTATGAGCATTGGATATGTTGTAGCCCTTGATAGAATAAGAGACAC
Source organism: Rhorus exstirpatorius (assembly GCA_963564615.1). Taxonomy (NCBI): domain Eukaryota; kingdom Metazoa; phylum Arthropoda; class Insecta; order Hymenoptera; family Ichneumonidae; genus Rhorus; species Rhorus exstirpatorius. Next base: position 8,877,973 of record OY751314.1, on the reverse strand, counting down.
TGTTCGCAGAATAATCATTGTCTCTCAGCAGTGGCTTCTCACTTCACTCACTACGGAGCAGCACCTCTTGGGCACGCCTGCCGCCTGAACGGAGCCTCACGGGAAGATCTAGAATCGACCACGAGGCTCTTGAGACGGTTAGCCGGAAAGAGACGCGCATTGTTCGATTCGTGGTGCCACGTGCAACATCTCACGTGTCTCATTTTCGCATTGTAAAACTCGTGTATCCACTCATCCGTGCAATCACTATTGAATTCATGTGTCAATTAATTTTTTCACTTATTGTGGACGCAAGTAGCGATTATCTTGCGGACGCGACAATCTGTATAAGAACAAGAGCATCATCATATAAAATAATTCTCACCATGAGACGTGTCGGTCTCGTGTGAACGGCATCACAGCCGATGGGCAAGTCAGCACTCGAACGCATAGCGATCATTAATTATTGCTGTTAACTCATCCTTTTGTGCAACTCATTAAACAACAACCACTCAGCAAATAGACACTCAATCATTGTGAACATTTTGCATTCACGCAAATTAGTGTGATGAACGTTAACATTATTTTTCTCTACCACGCGGTGTGTCCACCATTTTTTTCGCTATCTTTTGCAAAATCCGTAAAAATACAGTAAACGAAATTTACCATCCCATTCTCAAACAGACACGTAATTTTTTATACGTGCTCTTAAGGAGGTTCTTAACATCAATTGGGTGCGACAAGGGGAACGTGACGGCGCGGCGCGGGTGACGTGCAGTTCAGGTTGCATTCGGAATTTGTTTCACCGAACACGTTTACATTTTATTAGTTTGCCATTATTCACGTTCAATTCTGTTTACAAGTATATTTCACAATCGGCACGGTGAAAAACTTTATTTTTGGGCAAATTATGTCTATGAAGGTTTCATCTGTCGTTTAAGCGGTTCTTCGGGGGAATGTTACCGTTTTTTCACGCCTAAAATGATCTCCAATCATAGCTTCGAATACTTCTCCCATAAGAGCTCACGTATAAGCGGCATATTTAATGTTTTTTTTTCTCCTTAACTACGTGGTCAAAAAATCTGAAATAATTACACTATATTCCTCGTATCAGCACAAACCTCCCCTTAAATTTTAGAATCATTCTTACCGTTTTTCTCTGGGTTAAGAACCTCCTTAAGCCGATTTAAGGGGCGAAATCAGCCCCCAAACGGAGGGGTTGCAGCTGGTAATTTCGCTGTTCACATAGAAGCAGTGCTCCGATCAACATGAAATCAATTGCAAAATGTTTTTTGTGTTAAATAATGAAAATTACATGTCTGACTTTTGATGCACCTCTGTTGCAAGGGGGTTCACCACCCTCTGTAAAGTTGATTTTTGAAGGTTTTTTGATGTAACAAATTGGTTCAATGACCGATTTTAATGAAACAAAAACCAAATTGAAGAGCATAAAAAAATGAAGGTTACGTGTTTTCATATTTTTTTAATAGCCAAAATTAAGGGATTAACTACCCCTTAGAAGAAAATTTTTTTGCACTTAAATATTTTTATGCGATTGCATAGTGTTTCTGATGTTAAATAATGAAATGTAAATATCCGACTTTACATGCATCATTGTCGCAAAGGAGTTAACCAGCCCTTGAAACGCTATTTATTATATATTTTTTTATCAAAAAAATTAGATTATTAAGGGAATTTAGTGTATCAAACACTATATGAAAGACCATTGAATCAAATTGTACTTGTTTTTGATTAACGAAAATAAAGTGGTAAAATAACCCTTAGAAGCATTGCGATGTGTCCCTCTCTGATTTTGATGAGCTTTCGATATGCTGTAGTCCTTGATATAATAGGAGACTTGTAATGTTTGTTCGCGCCCGTAAGCCGATTTAAGGAGTTCAATCAACCCCCAAAATTAAGTGTTGCAGCTGGTAATTTCACTGCTTCACATAGAAGGAGTGCTCCGACCAGCATGAAACCAATTGTAAAAGGTTTATTCTTTTAAATAATGAAGCTTACATGTCCTCATTTTCATGTACCTTTATTGCAAAGGGGTAAATCACCCCTTATAACTTTTGTTTTTATACGTTTTTTGGTGTAAGAAATTGGATTATTGACTGATTTCAATAAAACAAAAACCAAATTAAAGTGCACAAACAATAAAGTTTACGGATTTTTTATTTTTTCGATAAAACAAAATAGAGGGGTAATTGCCTTTCAGAAGGAAGATATTTATGCACTGGAATATGTTTATTCCATTGCAAAATGTTTCTGATACTTAGTAATGAAATTTACACGTTCTACTTTCCATGCACCCTTGTCACAAGGGATGAATCACCACCTAAAATGTTTATTTTTAGATTTTCTGAAATATTAGGTTCTGTAACGTTGAACCGTTGCAGAACAAATTGTCAAGCAATGTTGATGGATCGAAAACCATAATAAATAGCAGAAAAAATTGTGCTCGTATTTTTTTGAGGTTTTTATGTATCAAAATTAAAAAACAGACCACATCTTGCAGCGTGACGATTTTTTTTGCATTTAAATGTGTACTTCGCTTACAACAAAACGTTCGCAACTTTTATGTAGCCATTTTTGTGCTTAAAAAAATTGTATGACCTATTAGTAGTATATGGACCATTATGGCGACCCCCACTCCTATCCCCACTCCTATCCCCTCCACTTTCCCCCGCGCTGGAGCCTCTTTCCGAGCGTGGTGGGGGTAATGGTGGGGAGAGGTGGTGGGGGAAGAGTTCTGAGGGCTCGCCATAGTGGTCCGATTATTATCATTATTCAAATAATAATAATCCATACTTTTTTTTCTCTTTATTTAATTTTATATACATTTTCACTTAATTATACGTAATGCTTTTATATAATGAGAATTTAATTTTATATACATTTTCACTTAATTATACGTAATGCTTTTATATAATGAGAAAAGGATTTATCTTTTACGGGCTATAACAGTTTTAACTATGTGATCCAAATGATGCGTCAGTAGATTGTCAATTATCGTTGTTTTTGTACAAGTAGGTAATTCGTTATATGAATTATTCGGCGATGTTCGTTTTTGGGTAGCTCTCTCTCGTATTTTCGCACGCTTCGTGCGAATATTACGGCGTATGCAGCTCGTTGTAAAAATGGATGTTTCTGATGTTATTGCATCTACAAGAGAGTCTCTGCACTTTGTTACCTCGTTGCAAACACGACGAAGCCACGAGATATTTCTGTTTATACTGGCTTGTAATAATGACAGTATAATGAATTGCTCTTGTGTAAAACAGAATATCGGTAACGAGCGATGTGCAGGGTCTTCTTCATCCTCTGTGTTGAAATGATTTTGAAAATCGTGCCAAGAACGACCATCCATAGTTAAACAACCATGGATATAACATTTGAAGCTGATCACAGGCCGTAACGTACCGTTCCGACAAATATCAAGGCCCACCCACACAGATTTCGTCCCCAAATTATTTAGCTTATAGGCGAACGGTAGCAGTAGCGCACGTAGATTCTTAGCACGTTTCGCATACATCGCAGGACTTAATGATTTGTTGACGGTTTAAATTCCAGATTATTGAATTTTGTTCCACGATATTCCACGGCCAAATTATTTTCACGGGCTGCGGCTATCATCTGCTGAAATAGCTGATCGTCTTTTTCGAACAGTTGGACGAATCTGGCTGGTAGGAAGCACGCAAATGTGTTTTCCACGTCGATGACGATACGCGTGCCCCATTTAGTTTGAACGGTTCTTATGTCGTTGATGCTGTAGTCTTTTTTGAGCTCTAGTTCCGATAACTTTTTCACAGGTAGAAACGCGGCCGTTTGTCCCACTTTGTTGATTCGTGCGAAATCCATCGTAAATATCGAGCTCGTCAAATTTTCGTGTTAAAGAGAGAAATTGCGATCTCGCTTGTATTACTGCTTTGATACTCGCAATGTCGTGTGAAAGTGCTTCTATTCGCCGCTTCAATTCGCGTCGTTTTCTCTGCATACACCTCAAATGACAGCAAATGAAAGTATTTAAGAGTTTTTGAAGATTCTTCGATATCTGACCACGGTTTGATCGCGAATGATGGTCGTTCTCCAGGGTCTAACTTATATCCTGCAGTCGCCCCTCCACTAGACCTCCCCCCACTATAAAGATTACTCATTTTATTAGAAATACCAAAGACAAAAAGAAATCTGATCGTCTACATATGATACCCTATAATGATGACTCATTTCCTTCGACATAACAAAGGCAAAAAGAATTTTTTTCCTACCGATTCGAAGAATCGATGGTTTGATGCACATTCCGCTTGAAATATGATAGTCGCTAAAAGTGACTTTTGTACCCAAAGAATGCTGACTCCAAGGCGCGTGATCGCAGTTCAAGGATAGGTAGAAAAAATAAAAACGTGAAAAATTTCAATGTCGATTTTATTTCTTATATTAAAATTAGATTCATTATTGCCGTACACGGGAACAACAGTTCTGTATACAGTGTAAGTTTTTATGATTAAAATTATTTGTACCACAGCCACCACCAACCGCAGAGTCCATATTGAAAACTTTGTCCCGAGGCTTATACTTTTCGCGTTTTTTTATATACGCATTATAATAATCGTTCACTGTTTTATCGTTTCGGGATAAATCATCTGAAAATACGCTTCGAAACTTATTAATACCAAAGCCAGTAGACATATAATGAAGAAACATAATGCAATACTGTCCGCAACACTGCGAATCTGGACCCTCAAGCTGAGTAGCGTTGCATCGGAAAAGCTTGCAGTTTCTTCGGAGTCGGATGAGATGCTGCGGAACGATTGGAGGGATCCCGTAGCTGTCAAAGTATCGTCCTTCTCCAGTTCGATCGACGTACATAGCGACCCAGTGGGATCCGGGTAATTTGTAGCCATCGGTATTAACGACAAAAGCTGTCGGCCACGTCCACACCTTCGGGATACGATCGGCTGGGTATACGCCTATCGTGTGGTCTGGTATGTTCCGCAAGGCCTGCAGAATTTCTAGACTGTTCATAGCAGCCTGAAGCAGAAGGTTTCTTTTTCTTTTCCTCGCGAGGCCCGTCTAAGCTCCAGCTCGTGGTCGTTCTATATTCCCATAAGGAGTCGATGCGATCTTTATGACACAGCCAATCTTTTATTTGTTTCGCATTATTCAGCGCACATTTGTACGTGAGATTGTTATGTAGCGATCCGTGGTATATGCAACGAGTGTCGTCCCGATGAAGATAGCGGAATGAGGGAGCCTCCTCCTCCTCCTCTAAATTTATAATGAAGCACCCTGTAAGCTGCGCCAGGTACTCTGATTTTATTGAACCCCTTGTGAATATTCGATCAGATTGTTCCGCAATATTTTTCAAAATTGATTCCATATGTTGTGACGTTGTATCGCCCTCACGCCATTGTAAACCATGATGATTTCTAGTCAACCAGGAATTCTGACGCTTCAGCGCCGGTGATAGATCCTCATTATCGTGAGGTGAAGACACAAGCCAATGAGCGATGTACGGCCCGTGTAGGCAAATGATCGCAACTTCTTTCGGCACAAAACGATTGTTTTTATCTCGCAAACCCTGTATATCGATTGCGATATTCATGATGCTTTCTCGTTGCTCTCTCTGATAATACTGTTCAGCTCTTTGTGTCACGGAGACCTAGCTCGGCGGATACAAATTCTGCTGACTATCCAGAAAAGTCAACGATTACTTGTCTGGATGAGTCAATCTCCAACACATTATCATACTCGGCGTACACAATACAATTTACCGTTGATGCGAGAGCCTTTTCGAATCGTACTTCTATTCTAACACTGCCGTGTTTTACCAAATTCCAATGAGTACTGCTGTTTGCCGATAGATCGGGCGTAAGATCAAACGCGAAAAGGCAATACCCTTCGGGGTAGGCCTCCCGTGAAATACAATTACCTTCATTGAGAAAGTGAATACCCGTTCCGGAGAACAGAGTATGATACGCGTCTACGTAAAGCTTCGATTTTGTAAAGTCGGGCTGCAGAGCCTTTGACGGTATTTGCATACCATCCACATACAACGATAGATAATTGATTTGATAATTTTTAAAATTAAACGGGTTTTTATCGAGGTAGCCGTTGAATGCTTTATTATCGACGAAACCAATGATGATACGTTTTGGTAGCTGGCCGAGGATTACATTATCGAGAGTTTCGCCATGTACTCCGCTATGCATAGATATAGCCTTTACCTCCACGCGTGTCAGGGGGTATTTTGCCGTAGCTTTACACAGAGTTCTTGCATGTGCTAAAAGTATACCAGGTGCTATCTTGGCGCGACGTACGAGAAGCGACGCTTCGACAATATGTATTTTATAGTGTGCCGTCCCGCCCATAAGGCAAAATGAATTATTCGTGCGTACGAGTCGCAGACGCATTTCAACACCGTTCAATAAGAATCTCTCTTGATTAAAGACATCGCAGTGAAGATGACCGAGGAGATCAATAGTTTTTCCACTGCTAAGAAGGTCTCTGCGGCTAACAAGCCCACCGTTGGCTGTATCTGTATCCTCCATTTTTCCCGGTGTATCGGCGAACCAGAGCACACTCGTAAGATGAGAGTTTTTTGCGCCGTCTCCATAATTTAGCAGTGTTTCAATGTATGCTCTGTATGCATACGCGTTATTCGGGGGCGATACAAGTTTCTGATTGAAAAACACATCTACTTGATTAAACATTGAATGCATCAGATTATTGACGGGGCCTATTTTAATCGTTGAATCAGGCTTCTCAGCCAAACACTGTATTTGAACGCGCATGCTTAGCATGGTGTGAGCAAGATCAATGTATTCATCACCCTGACCAGGTACCACAAACTCAATTGGTGAATCATCTGTTAAAGATGAGATCGGTTTGTAGTACACCCATTGTGTTCCCTCGATGGTGGTTTGTGTAGGAGGCAGTGTAAATAGCTCGAGCTCTGACTTTAAACACTCGCAAGAGTGTGTGTGTAAGAAAGCCATATTTACCCTCTCTCTCTCTCTCTCTCTCTATGCGAAAATATCAGCCACCGTTCGTAGAGCCTTCCTCTTCTTGGTTGTCCTTCTCTTATTTATCCTCCTCTTTGCCGTTGCCCGCTTTCTCGGTTTTCTCGACGAAGACGTAGCTTTCTTTCTTTTTTTCACACTATGGATACGTCGCACACCGCGGCCGGAAATGGAATGCCGAGATCGATTAATTTTTGCCATTTTATAGCCAGAACCTTTCATGAGCGTATCAATTTTTTCCTCCGCCTTTCGCTTCAGATTTTCGCCAGACTCGCGTAGACGCGTTTTGAACGCTTCTCTTGGTCGTACACCATTGTCCATTATATCAGTGGCAACATTAACACCGGCACGCAGAGCCTCCTTGCCGACAGCCCGTGCTCCATTCTTCAAAAGAGGTATAATACGGCGGAAAAGACCCCCGAGAAAGCTGCCAATCCCGTGGCCCCTTTGATTCGGTGAGCCTATGTACACGTTACTGATACCCCCATATCCGGTCCGAGCACCGCCCGTTTGCATATCAAAGTATTCATCGTAATAAGTCATTGCGATGACTTCTCTAATCCATACGCTTGAACTGTAATGTCACCGTCAGCGTCCCGTACTCAAATGGTATCGGCTGCCCAAACTCATCCCTTATATCGATATCGATCGATTGAAAGTTTGTATGAAGCAGAGGTACGTAGCGTGGTGGCGAAAAACCTCTAATCTTCACAGAGCCGTAATTGTTGCTATCCGCGGTATAAGATGGTACAACACGTAACAGAGGTGCATGCACATCACCGGTAATGTAGGGTTCACAAATATCCGTATAAACGAATAACATATCGGGGATAGCATTAGTTAGGCTGGCAGGTCGTGCGCCTCTATAACCAACATCTCTGAATGCAGGCGGGAGCGCCACACTGCTGGGTGTGGTAAATCCTAAAATCTTGTTGAGCCTTGGTGAGAAATGGAAAGCATGAATTAAACTTTCGCAAGAATCGCAGATACGGGTCACTTGGACGTAGCCATTGCGAGCGCGCTGAAATAGTAAATGACCAGCAACGCCCTGTAGTTCATTTATTACTTCGAGCAATGAGTCTATACTCTTATATACACCGGGTGGAACATACACACAGCTCTTTTCAATGTCAATAGCAGAATCGTGAATACCCGATTGTACTTTATACGGTGCGGTCTTGATGAAGTTCTGCTCGTCTTCCTGAGGTATATGCAGAATCGTCATGGGTATATGTATTTCTGTAAGTCCAACGGCCCAATTGCCTTGCAAAGATACGCGCTGTGGCAATCGTGTGGTATAACGCGTTGTCGTATTTTCCGGGTAATATTTCATACTGCTGTTGCTCGGTAAAACGATATAAAATTCGTCTCTCATCGTGATTTTTTATTTTTTTCGGTAATAGTACGAACTCTCGATAACTCGGCCTCGTAAAAAATGCCGTCAATATCTTCGCCGTGAAGATCGCGTAAAAAGTACACCGTCGGCCAACTAGTTGTCGATATGCGATGAATTTTGAACAGCTCGCTGCTCCAGCCGCTCTCGTAACCTTTTGAAAAGGCCGCTTTTGCACTACTGATTCGTACAACATCACCGATCCCGTATTTAGGGATGTGTTCTCGCTCCGAATCCTTGTAACGCTGCATCAAATTAGCACGAGCTTGAGCTGCAGTGGCAAGAGTCACCGTTACCGGGGCCATTTTTATGCTGCTATGCCGGGCATTATTATATGCAGACACTATATTTTGCAACACATTGATGTATCGCTTCGCGCGAGTATACGTAAAGTATCGCCACATTCTTTCTTTCAATGTTCGATTAAATCTTTCCACAATTGAGGCTTTTATATCAGGATTCCGTGCAGTTCGAAACTGAATATCTTTCTTCTTTAGGAGCTCTTGAAATGCAGCACCCATGAATTCTTTGCCTCGATCCGATTGCAGGCATACGGGTGATCGGCTATTAGTGGCTTTTTGCGTGAGTATCCGCGTAAAAGCCTTAGCCACAGACGCAGCAGTCTTGTCGCGTAAAGGCTCGACCCATGCATATTTACTAAGCACATCTATGACTACGAGGAGATAGGTATGACCATCGTTGTAATCTTTGATCGAGCGAAGATCTACGAGATCAGCCTCCCAGACATCGTCAATGTTTCGCACGCTGTAATGGCGTCGTGGAAATCGATGTTTTACAAGGCGATGTTTCGTGTAAGCATCCTGTGTCTCCAACCACTGCACGGTCTTTTCGCTAGAAATTTTTTTTCGCGTTGCGCGTAATAATTTTGCAGCGCCCGAGAACGATGCTTCGTGGGAGGGATTATAGTACAGCTTTTCCAATGTTTTCATGGTTTAGAGTTTTAGGTTAGCCCAAATTACACGATTCTTCTTCTTCTTTTTACACTGGCCAGCGCCTGTTTGCTCCCTCTCAGAGGTACTGAAGAGCTCATAAATACTGGGATCGGTGGATTCGTCGCTGCTGTGATTGGCTCCCGCGTCGCTCAACGACAAGTCGTGGGAGTGCACAGGTATTTTTCTTTTTTTCCGAAAAGGCGTCGAGGTGGGCACCTCGGACCTCCACAGATCCTGGTTCCCAACAAACTCGCGTGGAATTTTTGCCGCTTTTAAAAATCCTGCAAATGCATGACGACCCGCCGGCGTTGAGATTTTCCTCGCGCGCATAGCATCGTTTATAAGATCGACAATATTGGAGTCCTTGATTTCTTTGCCTGCGATGGAGACGGTGCCTGTAGGATCCCAGCAAAACTCTGTTACTGGTACAAGGCGTAAACGACGAAGCAATAGTTTTGCTTTATTGCGATATTTTGTCGGGACACTCTCAACGATCATAGAGTCGTTTATGCGTGGAATTTCAGCGCCTTTTCCACTATTCCCCTCCTCCTCTATAGGTGTCGTGATGTAATCATCATTTTTTGCGAGTGCACGATGCTGCTGCACTCGCTCATTATCGGCAAAATGAAGATAACGCTGCAACACCGCGAAATACGCCGACCACTTTTCCCTCTCATCCTTGTACGAATTAGAATTCAGAATATCGTTCATCTCAGTGTCCAATCTACTCAGTGTCGTACCAAGGGTTTGCACTGTTTGCTGCTGTTGCCGTTGACCAGATTCCGTTTGTCGATTATTCTGCACGCCTATATGCTGAAGATTCTCTTCAGGCACGAGCACCATTTTTCTCGCATGCTCCATTATCCACTGCCGCCGATCAAACGTGACAAGAGCGTACCCAGTACGGGGGCGAGCAGCAGCGGTAGAAATCCACCGTTTTGAACCACAAAACGTTTCTTGCTCTTCCAACTACCGCTTTTCGCAGCTAGTCGTCGAAGAATAGATGCGTGGCGACGCAACTTTTTTCTTTGTTCAGGCTTCAAAGGCACGTTACCACGTAGAATGTTTAACGCACACTCACAAATACAACGAATTATTCGTGGATCGGCTTTACGCAAAACGGCGTCTCGCTGCTCCTTGTTGAGATGCTGGAGTGCGTGCAATATTGCAACGTGCTTCTTGCAGAGAGAGGACATGTTACCCGCCATCACAGCCGCAAGACTGGTACTTCTCCGGCTGTGTCGGTGCTTTTTAACTTTTTTCGCGGAACGTAAACGAAATGCTGTGGGTCATCGGGGAAAATACACGTTCGAAATCTACAGTTATCGGGAGTCGATTGTTTCAAGTCCAAGAGCAGATAACCGTGTGGTTTGCTCGTCGCGTCGTAATAAACTTCCTGCAGAAATCGGGGGTTTTCGGGGTAAACCTGACGCGCCAGGTGCTGTATTTGAGCGCGATCTCGCGGATTTTTGAAAACTACTATATAATTAGCGTTCAGCGATATATCCCGTTGCCCGTGGCCCTGATGAAATAAATTTTGCGTTATAAAAAACACGCTCAAATTCTTATGATGACTACCCTTGGTGAAGAGGTCGACAACGCTATTGTTCGATGCCTCGCGCATCAAATCGTCAATAATTATAAGTTTTGCACGCGGATCGTTTGCATAATCCGAGGCTTGTGGTAAGCCTTCGCGAAACTCTATCGAAGAACCGTACTCCATATACGCTTGTTGCCACTCAGAATAATAGAAAATAATTCGTTGAAACGGTTCACTATTCAAATGCGAAATGAATTTCAAAAACTTTTTCACAAAGTATGTTTTACCGCAGCCCGTGGGCCCGCAAACCATCGCCGTCCAAGGATGTTTCCACCGCACATCCATTTTTGCGAATGAGCACAATCTTCGTATTAGCTGAAACATATATAGGGTTCGAAAAGACGAATATACATAAGAACATAAAGTTTTATTTATATACATTATTTACAAAGTAGTGCGAGGTCTATATCTGTATACATTATTCTTTATAACCGTAAGGAAGAGTGCCATATTCGCCATCTCGTCTCCGTTTGACGCTCGATGGTTTGCATGATTTTGTTTCAGGACGTGTGACGACCTGATGAAATGCCCTGCGTCGTATAGCGTCATACTTTAGCACAACAGGCTCGTCTCTCTCACCGGTTATAAAGGAGCGCACTGAGTTATAATTAATTAATCCCTTGTTCGCAAAATTAAGCGTTATCCCTTTTACTTTACATACTTCTTTTTCCTCTCCATTGGGAGTGCATACGATAAAAGAATAAAATTTTGGTCCGCCTGAAATGAAACTTCTAATATAACTACCTTCCCCATAAGAGCTCAGCTCGTCTGTGAGATCCCCTAAGAGCTGTCCCGTTGGAGGCTCGTACCCGTCTTTTTCTTCGTGCGATACGTAAATTACGGAATCGGTATCGCAGTACAAAGCACGACGACCCAGCCGCTCTAGGTAACTATAAAGTTTTAGGCGGGCCTGGGCTGTGGTGTATGCTGCTACTACGGCGTTCGCTATGCTGGATGGTATAACAGCGTCACTGATTTTCGTGTAGCTTACATACAATATTTCGTTATTTACGGGTAAAATACCCGTGATCTCGTGCTCAGGGCTAGTCAATAGTTCCATAAGTTTTTTACGCGTCGAAACTATTTCTGTCTGCGGTAGATTTTCCCGCTGCCCAAACTTCCCCCAAAATGAATTAAGGCACAGCTTTGCAACAGATCGCAGCCCCGGATTTTTAGCTATGGAGTCGCGATTTAGCTTGATTCCTTCCGATCGTTCGAAATCGGCTATATAGAGATCTTGTGCGGCTTTATCTTCGGAGCAATTGTCGGGCCATCCACTGGCTTCTTGTTTGATTTTTAAAAACGTGTTAATATATTCGACAAAATGCCCCCCTGTCTGTGTATCGCGATTGAACTGCGTCGTTTCATATTGCCAAATTTCAGTCACGTCTATCACTCTGTACCCACACGACACGGCTTTTCGCAACTCGTCGACAACCCATGTACCCTTGAACACGCGCTCTACAGGATCTTCGTGTGTACATACACCCTGATTCATAATCTCACAGCAGCTGCGGCATAGAGCAAATAATAATCGATTATGCATACGCACTGGTAATACGGGGTGGTAAAGATTACGAGGCGGCAATACGGTACATTTTACGAGACCCTCAACGAGAGCGAGATCGGTGTTATCAGGACCTGTCAATTCCATGCACTCGTTACCCACGTATACTTTCGGATGGCCCACGGGATATTTACCGAACTTACATATATATGGGTACAGAGAGCAAACGTCTACATATCGTATTTTTTCCGTAGCGTTAACGTCATAGAGCGTAACCATGTTTTCTGTCCGTCCGCCGAAAAAAGCATCACGCGGATTGAGAGGCTCTGCTGTAGCTAAAGGGTTATCTTGCAGGAAAGTCCTCATCTCGGCTGTCGAATTTAACAAGCGATCGTAATCGCACTCCCAAATTTCCGTGAGCAAATACCCTCCCGTTCGAATCCTCTCAGTTACAGCAGTAGCTCTCTCGAAACGTTCGTGCATGGATATTCCATCGCTTTGTCGGTTGTCTCTGTTTGTGGGATAGCAACGTGGGCAACCGTGCCAGTAGCAACCGTGAAACTGCAATACATGCGCCCCGTTAGGAGTCTCGTAGTACCCGTCTACCAAGAGATTTTGAGGTATTCTGAATTCGCGTGTTCGGCCCGCATGAATAATACGAACACCCAGCGAGTTCTCTATCCACGATAGCCATGAAACCGCTTTTTTCGATTGATTTTGCGCCCATCTGTATCCCCCCGTAGGTATAATGCCTATTGAGTTATCTTTCAAGAAATTTTTTCGAAAAACTCTGAAGCACGCTGATGCTATTGTTGTACTTTCATCAAACGGGCAGACGCGACCACTGATAATGAACATATTCCGAAAAGCCATACACGCACGTCGTAAAATCGTGACATCTGTCTTACAATAGCTAATAAGCTCTTCCGAAAAAATGAATACGTAATTGTTGTCTTTTGTTTCGCGATACCAATCGAGAAATTTTCGGCGCTCATCGGCGCGCATCGTGTCCGGAGAATAATGCTCGAGAGGCGGTAATTCGCCTACGTAATTTTGATTTTCCGGTCGGTTAAACAAGTGCGGATAAGTGCCTTTAACGATAGCACCGGTAAGTCCGAAGGCTTTCGGTAAACCACTCAGAGGCATGTGAAAGTAATTCAGACTATCGAGAAATACGAGCTTTCCGATGCGCATCGTAATAATTTTCGTAGCGTTCATGATTAGTGTGGGGAGCTGAGTTTTTTTCTCTTCGATGAAATAACGCAGGATGAATTGAGCGTCGAAACCCCCTGCATTATGAGCGATACAGATAGTACGCGAAAAACCTTCGAGCGGCTGCATGGCTAGTTCGACAAGCTGGGCTACGGGGCTGTGACTAAACACAAATTCGTGTTCCCCGCAATGCTCGCACGGTTCGGTTATAGAGTCGTTAACGCAGCAAAACGTGCAAACGCGCTGTGCCACGCAAAGATTTGGTTCGTGTACAAGAGTAGTCGCATCACCCTTCACAGGTGTGTTCTGCTGTGTTTCAAAATCATAAAAAATGAATAGTATTTTTTTCAAGTCTGGAGTACTACGAATCGGTTTCATGAAACACAAATGGTTATTCGGTTGATCGGATTTGCACGTTTTGCAGTACCCTACTCCGCATTTATGCTTCTCTGATTTCTCCAAAGGCCTTATTGCTCGAAAGCAGTTCCGGCATCGTTTCAGAGCTTCACAAACGCTAGGCTTTCTACGCCTCATGGTCACGATCGGTACCTTATGTCTCTGAAAGCAGTCCTCTCCAAAAAAATCGCGATTGCACGCCTCACATCTGATTATATCGCGCGAGCGCGTATTGCACGCCTGCAGACCCCAGCATCGAGGACCTTTTTTCTTTAAACATCTATGACCGAGTCGACGATAAGCCATATTACACGAGGAACAAAAATCTCTACTACCGACAGCTGCTCTGAGATTTAGAATAGGTTCGAAATGGTGTGAACGCTCGTAATACAAAATGTATAGGGTGTGGTGAATTGTGCCTACGCTGTTCAGAACACCCTGTCTACCGTCAAATAGTGGCTCCTCCCCGCGACCCAGAGTTAAAAACTCGTAAACGACAATAGCAAAGCCGTCTCGTGCCAAATAATCTTGATAGCGCGTAATCTCGTATACACCACAACCCTCTACAGGTACGCGAACATTTGCTTCTCTCGTAAGTTCGAGTGCCGCTTGTTTTTGTACAGTCCCGTTAATTTGTCTAATACGCTGCCATTTATTATGTAGAGTACCCGACCGTATTTCACCTCGTTCTGCGTATGCTCGAGCCACCACCAGCGAGCGCGGTAAGCATAGATTGTCGGTGTTTCGGATCGAGAGAATAGATCGTTTTGCGACAGCCTCGTGTGTGAGACCTTTCCGACCGCACCCTTCGACCCCCTTGACAGCGCACATTTTTATCGTGCACGAGTCATCGATGTTCAAAGATGACGCACTTTGTGCCACGCTGCTTATTAATTTCCATATATCTTCGAATACATAATCTCGGGCCGGTCGGAAAGATAACCACACGAGCCCGTGCGGCAAGCTATTCGCTGTAAACGAAACGCCTACATAATCGCCGCCCTCGCAGGAGCTCATGATGTGCGTTAAGAGATCACGAAACGCACCGTTGAGCCAGTCCACCACGCTAACTCCAGAGACTGGCTGCCGAATTCGCAACGACGTTTCACGTCCCCGTATTTTGAAGCGCTTGAAGTACCTCGTGTAATCACCGATGATCTCAAAATGCTTTCCCGGCGGGTGTATTTCATGGAGCGGCTCGCTCCTTGCTGCAGTACGTTGCCTGCCTGACCCTCTTTGCAACTCTGGAAAAAGAGGCATGTATTAGATTCTAGAGCTGATCAATATGAAATTATTAAATTTTATCAATATTTGTACCTCTCGCGCATCATAGTACTGCTTAAATAGACCGATATCATCATTCAAACAAAGATGCTGACGAGTACCCTGTTACAAAAGGACCCACTTACTTACATGCTTAATTAATTTTTTCATGTGTAAGAAAAATTATTTACCAGAGTCGTCATCAGTCACGAGCATTTGAAGCCAATCGTCAGCTCTTTGAAATGCTATTTCCTCGTCTCTCTCGTTCTCGATCGGATATTCCCACAGCTGATTTTCGCGATGGTCAAAAACATCATCAGGGTCAGAGATTGGGGTTGCTCGTCGTCCAGAATGGCATAGGCCTGATGGGCCTGGTACAGCAGCGTCTGTTACCCTCTCCCTATCTATGCCCTCTGGATAAATTTATAATTTAAAATTGACGCCACACCAATTTTTAATTTTTTTAATTTTTTTTGCACCTTAATTTCAACTTACGTTCGAAAATCGACGAATTAGAAAATATGTCCGAAAGATGCTCGATACTTGAAACCGTACTCGTAGGTCGCTCATCATTCAGCTCGGTGCATGACAGGTGCTGGCTCGTTGCGCTCCTCTGCTGGCATGCTAATTCCACAGCACAAGCCCCTTCTATAAGAGCTGCTTCTTCATTCGGCGATGCATCCAAGAGCTGTCGATATACTATATTAGGTGCACAACCATTAAAAATAATATCCCTCTTTTAATAGAAGTAGTGCTTTCAACTCATAATTTTTCCAGTAAGCGAACCGTGTTAAAATTTCATATAAATGTTTTTCTTACGATAATAATGTAAGGAGAGAGAAAAAGAGGAGATTGGTGAATAAGAATACATTTTTTAAATATATCATATTGAAATTCGTAAAATATTTTTTCTAACGATAACAGGCGCTCTGTACCCCTTTAATGAAAGAGAGAGAGACAGCGAGAGGTAGAGAGCGCGGAACCACGCGAAGCATAGCACAAAGAGTAGAGCTCGATAAATAACGATTATCTCTGCTTACGCAAACAGGTGCTCTGCATCGTGCTCATGAAAAAAGAGCGAGAGATGAGAGAATTGCAAAGAATGCGGAACCACGCGAAGCATGGCACAAAGAGTAGAACTCGATAAATAGGGTTTGACCATACTATCGAAATAACAGCCGTGAAAATATTTTTTCAATACGCTTTAAGATCCATACCGCTTTAACGAAAGAGAGAGAGAGAGAGAGAGAGAAAGAGGAAATTGATCAATAAGAATACTTTTTGAATATTTCGCGTTGAAATTCGTAAAATTTTCTAACGATAACAGAAGCTCTGTATCGCTTTCATGAAAGAGAGCTAGCGAGAGGTAGAGAGAGAGAGAGAGAGAGAGAGAGAGAGCTCGGGACCACGCGAAGCATGACACAAAGAGAAGAGCTCGATAAATAAGGCTTGCCCGTGCTAGCGTAATAATGGCATCGTGAAAAAAATTTCAATACGTGCTGGCGTAATAATGGCGTCGTGAAAAAATTTTTCAATACAGTTCAAGTATTACAAATATAAATGATTATTTTTTATGATAGAACAGAACTTACTTCTGATTTCATCGACAATACCGCGGACACATGGCGCGTTTTCCAATCCTCGACGCTGCAGCTCTTCAAACACACACGCTAGCACTTGTTGACCATTTAGTATGCCTCTGTTGTAGGCTGCCGCTATGATTCGCAAGGGCGCCCACCATACAATATATTTTAGGCGTCTTATAAGTCTATCGCCCGATAATCGATTTAATTCGTTGCACCATTGCTCGTTACACCGACGACGAAGCTGAGAGCTATGTAATATGGCCAAGCGCAAAAGATTTAATATACACTCGCGAAGTGCTCGATCTGCCATAATTGATAACGATACGTGATAATACCCTGCTGGATTGAGACTGATTAACATTGCATCTTGTTCTTTCCATATAAATACTTAGCGCTAGCGCTAGCCTTCTGAGCGAATTTACTTATTTACTTAAATTGCAGTGCCATCAAAAATCGATGCCCCTTGCGACACAAAAATATGCATGATGAGGTATCAAGATATCAAGATATCAAGATTTCAAGACTCGCCACATATGTATATAAGCATTCCAAGTGCTCTTATTGTTTCAATGTAACATTATATAGCGAGACTCTGATCAAATTTTTTAGCGCTAGCCTTCTGAGCGAGTTTACTCATTTACTTAAATTGCAGCGCCATCAAAAATCGATGCCCCTTGCGACACAAAAATATGCATGATGAGGTATCAAGATATCAAGATATCAAGATTTCAAGATCTCGCCACATATGTATATAAGCATTCCAAATTCTCTTATTGTTTCAATGTAACATGATATAGCGAGACACTGATCAAATTTTTTAAACAGCGACTTCTTCGAAAAGCGCAACGAAGTGGAGATCGCTTAGCTTTGATATGCATTTTAAAACTTGATATCATTTTTCAAAAAATATACTTTTACAAACGAGAAATAAGTAGGTGGTCTCAATAATTTTCATAAGTCTTAATGGGTCTTGAGGCCTAAATATATTAAAATTATATTACTATAAAGAGCAATGAGCAAAGAAGGCATGCAGTCTGCTGATGCTCCGCTGATGGTGCGTTTCACGCACCTCGAGAAATCGAGAAATCCCGTAGTGTTATACCCGAATACTCGGTGTACATCGAAAAATATAAAAAAAGCCCGCTATTGCTTCGATAGAAAGATTCGAGGCATGGAAAAAGATATGCATCAGAAAAAGAGAGAGAGAAAGAGAGACAGAGTTAGCGAATATTCGCACAAAGAGGAGAGCTCGATAACTATGCTCGTGATCTCTCAAAAGAATTTCCGAAGTTTTTCTCCCGAGAGGCAAAATTTTTTTCCGTGTAGAGAAAAATTTTTAACTTATAATTTTTCTTACATAGCTCGAATCAGACTTATACATCGCTTTTATATAAAGCATCATGATATTGATACTCTGTTTTCGTCAAAACAAAGTAAACCTTGGCGCGTGCAAGTTAGCTGACATCCTCTTATACACGCCAGTGTGTATGTGTAGCGGCGAGAGCTATGCAACTTTTCTCTCCGGGTGGAAAAAAAATTTGAAAAATACAATCGCAAAGGAGAACAGTATCAGTCATCGCTATACTCTTGCAGATGGGCCATTCGATGCTAAAGCGCCCCTGCTTGCCTGTGATCTGTACAATTTTAATTCATTCTTCGCCCTATATGTAAAAGAACTGCTGCTGCTGAACGATACCGCGTGAGCATGCCCATAGTTATTGACTCTCGAGCGCTACGGAGCGGTACCTCGTTAACTTACCTATGTATATTCGCAGCGTATACCTATTGTGTCTGTAAGTATACTCGCGTTGCATCTCCAGACCACATTATATACATTAAATATATTATCCTCCATACGAATAAAAAAATGAGCGAATTCGAGCAAGCTTGGGCGACGATGAGACATGCACGTGGTGCTGACGGTGCATTTCGCGCGCGCCGAGAAGTCTTCATAATATTATCCCTAAAGGCGTGTGGAGCTTGCTTCCAAGCATCTGTAGAGCTCAGTAATCGTCGTTCTTTTAATCGTGTAACATCGGGAAAACGTTCTCGCAATGTCAATCGGTTGAAATATTATTCGTTTAAATAATTTATGTGCCCTCAGGATTAACGTGTGTGCTCGTGCTAATAAAAATATTTCACAAAGACGGGTCTCACGGAGATAAGTATAACGAATATATCTGTGCGTGTTTGCATTCTATCGTTTTTCAAAATAATTCCTGCTGTAGATCGCTCAAAACCTTATTCGTAGGAATGTCGGAAAAAATTTTGGAGTGCTAGTACGAGTGTTTTTAAACTCCTTCGCAATTCTACTGTGCGGTGATTTTTTTTCACGGATTCGGAATGAATTTTAGTTACCGAAATAACGAGGGAGAATAGTGAGAGAGAGATAAAATGTGCGCGAAAAACAGAGAGTGTGTGCGAGAGAAGGAGAAAGAGAGGAAAAACCTAAGTGACAGGAGCGAGAGAGAGAGAGAGAGAGATGCGCCTAATAGCCTCGGAAGAAGCACAAGTAAAAAATAATCATAAATCGGAGAGAGAGTGGAAATATTAAAAATAATAATAAAAATAATAATAATTATTAAAGTAAAAAATAATAATCCAGAGAGAGAGAGAGAGAGAGAGAGAGAGAGAGAGAGAGAGAGAGAATATTGAAAATAATAAAAATAAATATTAATAATAATAATAATAATAATAATAATAATAATAATAATAATAATAATAATAATAATAATAATAATAATAATAATAATAATCGGACCACTATGGCGAGCTCTCAGAACTCTTCCCCCACCACCTCTCCCCACCATTACCCCCACCACGCTCGGAAAGAGGCTCCAGCGCGGGGGAAAGTGGAGGGGATAGGAGTGGGGATAGGAGTGGGGGTCGCCATAGTGGTCCATATACTACTCCTATTCGTTTTGTCCTTAAACATCGCATAACAATTAGTTCTGTAGCGGTTTATACTTACAGACCATAACGTTTCGAAAAATCTAAAAATAAACCTTTTAAGGGGTGGCTTACACCTTTGCGACAAGGGTGCATGGGAATTGGAATATGTAAATGTCATTCCTAAGTATCAGAAACATTTTGCAATGAAATAAAAATATTTGAGTGCATGAAAATCTTCCTTCTGAGGGGCAGTTACCCCTCTATTTTAGTTTTTCGAAAAAATCAAAAACCCATGGACTTCATTTTTTTTGCTCTTTAAATTGGTTTTTTTTATTGAAATCGGTCAATAATCCACAATTATACATGAAAAAAAAACGTATAAAAATAGAAGTTATGATGGGTGGTGCGCCCCTTTGCAACAAGGATACATGAAAATTCGGACAATTAAACTCCATTATTAAATCCTTTGAGGAGCGGTGTATCATATATGATACACCTATTCATCGTTAGTATTTTCTTCATCATGGATGTATTACGACAGTTATATGGATACAATTAAATTTCTAGGACATCTGATTACCTACATAATGTGATATCTTATCACTTTTCCACCAAGGGGTTGATAATAGTTCATTAATAAATAATTAATGTGTAAAGCACTAGTTTTTCGGGAAAAAATCGGTTTTGAAAATAGGTCTTGTTGAATTAACCTAACATTTCACGTATGCATTTTTTCGGGGTCGCTGATCACGAATCCGACTTCGGTTTTTTAAATTCAAGATGGCGAATCCAATATGGCGAACGTCAAATCGTATAATGATACGATTTTTCCTAAATTCTTATCTAGGAGGTTTTTGGGGTCACTGATTAATTCCCGAAAGTCTGTACTCCCGTCTCGCTCGAAATGTAAGCGGGTCTCTCAATAAGAGCGCTGCGACTCTCCTCCTTTTTAGCACGTAACGCTTCAGGACAATAAACAACAATAATTCTAATTTATTAAAGAAATAATAATTTTTAAAAAAATGTAGACAATAATTCTAAGTTATGAATAAAAATCTCAAACATTTATGTTATGAATATTTTATTGAATCCAAAATCAACTTTTCTTACACTTCAACGATTACCATTTCAAAAAATTGTTCACATCATAACATGTAATTTGCAACTACATATTCGTGTCAAATAATTTTTTCAATATGGCTGTACATGAATGTATTGTTTCTAAAAAATTGCGATCAAAACTTTAAAATTAAATCGAAAAATACACTGAAATCGAAACTAGCTATCGCTAAAAAAGATTGCACGGATCGATAAATGAAAAACAATGCACTTTTGATTATTATTTTCTTTAAATCATCGCGTTAACAAAACGACAAAGTCATTAATTATTATCAAACTTTACCGACGCTCTTCTTAAGAAAGCTTGTTGAAATGAATCCGGTGGCATTCAAAACAAGCACGGTGGTGGGGGTATTGCTCGAGCACCGATGAGAGGAGGCGCTCTTATTGAGAACCCTCGTATTGAGAAGCTCGTATATCGAAAAAAAATAAAACGCCTATACTTTATTTTCTTATGCTCTTTAATTTAGTTTTTCTTTAATCGAAATCGATCCATAATCCAATTTCTTACATAAAAAAACGTATAAAAATGAACATTTCTAGGGCTGGTTCAGCCCCTTACGACGAGGGTGCATGAAAAGTCGGACATGTGTATTTCATTATTTAGCATCAGACACATTTTGCAATCGAATGAAAATAGTCCAGTGAACAAAATACATTTCCTTCTGCGTGATAGTTTACCCCTTTATTTCGGTTTTTCGAAAAAATCAAACAACGTTAGCGTTATTTTTTTTTTTTGCTATTCAATGTGATTTTTATTTCATTAAAATTGATCAATAATCCAATTCGTCACATCAAAAAGCGTATAAAAAAATCGTTATAAAGGTTGGTTCAACCCTTGCAACAAGGGTGCATGAAAAGTCGGACATGTAATCTTCATTATCCAACACAAGTAACATTTTGCAATTGGTTTTATGTTGATCGGAGCACTGCGTCTGTTTAAAACAACGAAATCACCAGCTGTAATGCATAACTTAAGAGGCTGATATTATTCCTTAAATCGGTTTAAGAGCACGCATAACAAATTTTGTGTCTTATTTTATCAAGGACTACATCATGTCTAAAGCTCATCAAAATCTGAGGCGGACACCTGTGAATGTTTCCTTGTCAGTATCATAGTTTCTTTAAAAATAATAACGTGGGCGTGACGAAGCTCTAGGTACATGCGTTATATGCACGTACTATTACGTGTATATATCATGTGTAAATTACTAACAAATTGAATAATATATTTTCGTTTTGGGTCGGTTTTCGCAAAAAAAAATTGAATTTGAGAAATTCAACAAACCACATTCGGAAAAATTCAATCATCTATTGATTCGGACAGAATAAATAAAATTCGTCAAGAATTGCGGACGTGCAAGAAAAAAACGTGCAGGGGTGAAAAAGCAGGTAGACCGGCGAATGCGGGGCAAATGTGGGTAAATAGGGATAAATACGGTATCCAATAGAAGATTATATACAGGGATGAAATCCCTTCTAAAATAAATTTATTTCGCATCCCCTGGGTTAGGAGGAGGCCACAGAAGCGAAAATTTTTCTTCAGGGCTAGCACGAAAATTTCTCGACAGATGTTGGTGTTTTTCTAAGGAGGGATTTTTTGCAAGGTACTAGAACTTTATGAAAGAAAAATCACGAACGCCTTGCCTGGAAATTCCTGGAAATGCAGGGCATGTGCATGTGCAACCTTCAACATAAAGATCTCGATGCTTTTCTCGACAATTCTAAACCCTTGATCCTCGCCAAATTAGAAGCTGCATCTCGGCGGCATGGTAGTTTGAAGGTTAACGTAATATTAGCATGCAAGTTTCATCTGAAAAAAATAAGTGAAACTGTGTTGGAGGATAAATTTTTCAACACGCGGAATGAAGCAATTCTTCCCTCTACGAACATCGACATGTGGTTCCAGGAGCATGTAAAGGATCAGTTGTTGGAAAAAATTAAGGAATTTCATGGGAAAGAGTCTGGCTGGTTACTGCACGAAGTATCCAACCTAACTGTGAATTTTAATAAATACGTGCCACTCCGGGGAGGTACATACGTCAGTGTTCCGAAAGATATTCAGCGAAAGCGTGCTGTAGTCAACATAGAGAGCAATGACGAATTTTGCTTCTTATGGGCAGTCACTGCTGCACTTTCTCCGCCAGTTATAATGAAACGTTTCGTGAAATTTCTTCATTTTAATATTGAAGGATTTCACGATTTTTAGTCTGATTTATGTAATGTTATATTGTTTTGTGTGTTCGTCTGTCGTCCCTTCGTTTCGTCCGGGCGAACAGAAGGTTCGACACAGGCCCGATGTCAGTGACGTTTACTGTAGGAGAGAGGTTTGCCGAATTAATGTGAGAATTATTATTGGTTTTTCGAGAATGCCTCAGATTGGTAGTTATAGTTATTTCCCATTGATCATGTATGACCTGGGGATAACATGACCCTTCATCATAGGCGTGTAAAAAGTGGGTTACTTAAAGGAGAGGAGAACCTTGAGAAGCAAGGTCTCCTTTGGGGCACGCAAAAGTTAAATCCAGCGGCAACTGGGCGATAAGGAGTTGAACGGTTGATGAATAGGTGTGATATTAATTGGGACTGCAATATAGGATAAATGAATCTAAGATGTTAAGGAACAGTCTGCGTTCGTATGTCTGACTCGAATCGTCGTTTTGTCCTCGTTCGTACGTCAGTCGTTATAGTCTCGATTCGCCAGTTACGTGGCGCGAGACTGTACGTAATGTTTCGAGACTCGGTGTGCTTTGAGAAGTGACGTCTCTCTATTGTTATGCCTGGTTGCCCGTGTGAATTTTCGTTGTTTTTGTGTGTGTATGCGCGTGTGTGTGTGTGTTTTCGCAAGTTTCACGGTGTTTCCAATCGGGAAGCGATTGGAAACACTAAATCAATTTTTCGTTATATTTCGAAAATTGAAATCTTATTGTCGGCTGACTGAAACTGATGCGTTTAACCAGCGTCCTGGGAGTGGAGGGCCACTCGCCTAAATTTAAATGATTTTAGAAGATTCTCAAAAGAATTTCAATTTTATATGGACTGAAGGTCAAAAGATTCAAGAATTGATGTTAATGTTTCACGAGGATAAGTGAAGTTTATCACTCGTGTAGGGTTTTCTCGGCAATGCACCTTCTTCCTTGTTCCCGCCCTCAGCCACAGTGCTGAGGGTTTTTCCAAGGATTCTGGTTCCCTACCTCGAGGTCTTGTTTTCTGAGACGTACACCTGGTTAGCTATCCAACTTCCCGACGCAGTGTGGGGGCTTCAAGCAAACCAGGCTCCCTAGCACCTGAAATCTTTTATTGAATATGAATGAACGAGAGTTGTGATTTGCTTTGTCTTGAGATGAAAAAGACAAAGCAAATTTTTTTTTTTTTAGACTAGTACCGCTACTCCACACATGATAAATGCCACGATCTTCAACTAAAAAAACAAAAGAGACCCCCTACGCCGACGTGCCCTGTTTCTTCATAACGTTTATAGTCTGTCATTCCAAAACAAGGGTCGGGATAAGATTATTGGGTCTTATCTATATAATCTCGGGTGGGTCCTTATCATTCGAACGAGACTCTTCATATAATTACGATCGAACTTCACAACAGGTAAGTTCGTTTGATCGTTCAATTATATTCGAGTCTCGTTCTCATGATAACTATGTAGATGTTTAGAGAAAACCTCTAATTATTGTTTTCTGATATTCAAGTATAAGGTTTCTTTATTATTTAAACACAGAATACAATATTATTATTGATATTAATATCATTATTATTTTCACCATAACAATGGTCGCAGCATGTTCCATTGAACATACTCGAAACTTAATCAATGATCGCGCTCGCAAAAGCGCTTCTATCTGGTACAATCGGTCGATTATAAAATTGAGCAAAGATCTGAGAATCTTTCGACCAACCAGCGATACTCTTAATTACACTGATATCAATGCCTTTCTTTAAGGCCGCTGATGTAGCTTTTTTTTAATCTTGAGACGATCGCCCGTCTCAAGATCCAACTTCTGGGTGCAATGCCCAGGGCTTCACTTGAGACGGGTTCCCTGGTATCTGGAATTCTTTATTAAAAGAGTTGTCAAATGATTCGTCTTGAGAAAGACGAATCCCGTTCACGTTATAGCTGAATCGTCTTTAAAAAGACGATTCAGTGGTCGATTCGAATCGTCTTTAAAAAGACGATTCAGTGGTCGATTCGAATCGTCTTTAAAAAGACGATTCGAGATTGGAGACACGATGTAGATTGCGTTGGTTGGCGGGTGTGCCTTGAAGTCCTCGATGAGACGTCGGGTCTCTCCGGGCTTCAATAATGGTATAAGATGTCGAGAGTTTTGGCAGAGCAACGTCTGCCACGTGGAACGCTCACAAGAGGTGACTACTTAATGAGAGCGAGTCTTGCTCGTCTCGTTGTTAAATATTATTTCGTGTACTGACCAGCGCAATGATCTGATTGGCTGGTCAGTATTGAGTGGGATTTTTGGTAAAGAGCGTCGCGATATTCTCCGAATTGTTTTCGGTTATAATTTCGGGGAATTTGCGTATATGGATAAATCTGGAAATTAGAGTGATGATTCATCATATCCAGTTTTATCCGGTTTACGTCGGTTCCTTGTGCTCGCGCGCTCCTTACATACTCTCTCTCCTTACTCGGATCCTAGCGCACTCTCTCCCCCCGTACTCTCTCTGATGTACCGAGTGAGAGACCGAATGAGAGACCTGTACCGAGAGAGAGTTAGCCCCACGTAATTAGGAGGTTCCTTCGGTTGTCTGCGGGATTTGCCCGCCTTTATCCGGGGCCGGATAAATAGGCGGGCCTTACTGCGACGTTCCGGCCCTCCGTGCGCATGATATGTCGCTCGGATGGTCGTACCGTCACAATATATATATATTTTTTTATATTTTTTAAAATGATTATTGTTATAATTTATTTGTGTGAAATTTACAAGGGTAGCCCTGCAGGGGGTAGCGTCGTGGATGGTTGAAAAATCTAGCGCTCCAGTTTGCTGTTTACCTGACAGAAATAGTGGCATTCCAATGCCACCGTCAAAAGAAGCCCCCCCCCCCCCGCCCCTCTTGACCCGCAAAAGATTAGGTGCACTCCGGTTGTTACTGCCCCCCCCCCGTGTATGGGCTAAGTGCATTCCGGCTCTTAGAGATAGCCCGCCCGCCCCCGGGGTTTGTGTCTCGGCTAAGTGGTTCATGTCTGAGCTAAAAAATGTCTGTAAATGTCGGGTTAGGGATCTTGAGTTAGAACTGTCCATGTAACACTAGTCGTCTTCGAAGAATTCCTCATAATACGCAATCGATAGTCTTCAGGAGTCTTTGGAATTTTTTGGAAGTCTTCGGAAGTCCTTAGAAGTCTATGAAAGTCTTCGGAAGTCTTTGGAAGTCTTTGGGAGGCTCTGAGAGTCTCTGGAAGTCTTCAAACATTTTCTCATAACACGCAATTGATAGTCTTCAGAAGTCTTCGGAAGTCTTTTGGAGGCTATAGGAGTCTTCGGAAGGTTTCAGAAGTCTTCGGAAGTCATTGGATGTCTTCGGAAATCTTTAAAAGACTTTGGAAAGCTTTGAAAATTTTCAGAATTCTATGGAAGTCTTTAGAAGTTTTCGGAATTCTTCGGAAGTCGTTGGAAGTCTTTGGAAACCTTTGGAAGTCTTCGGAATTTTTTTGGAGGCTTTGGGAGTCTTCAGAAGGTTTCAGAAGTCTTCGGAAGTCATTGGATGTCTTCGGAAGTCTTTAGAAGACTTTGGAAAGCTTTAAAAGTTCTCAGAATTCTATGGTAGTATTTCAGAGTTTTTAGAATTCTTCGGAAGTCTTTGGAAGTCGTTTGGACCCAAACCCAAGGGTTATACTCCAAACTGGACATCGGAAATATTTACAATACACTAAGTGAAAAATACGAACCCTGTGACGTTCAGTCTGAAAGATTATCAAGATGAACCCATCGTCGGTGGTTTTTATGAGCAAGAGCTACTTAGAGTTGAAAATACCGATATTTATTTGAATATTTATATTTATTTGATTGAACGGGTATTGAAAAAACGCGGAAATAAAATGTTTGTAGAATTGCTGGGTTTCGACAACTCCCACAATAGCTGGGTAAAGAAATCTGATGTGTAATAAAATATTTCAAAAAATGAACATTATTGATCTTTTCAATCGCCACCTTCTATCCCATCTCTCGGAGGATTATTTTGTTGGACAGGATATTAATTAAGAAAAAGTCAGTTTCAATATATGTTTTTTTTTAATAGATTTTTCTCCAGCGTACCAATTTTATTAGTCCATTTACAATGTATTCACAATTTTCATACCATTCACAGTTTACCACGTCATTTATCGCATTACAATTTTTTTTTATTTTTTTTTTTAAACTACAAACATTCTTTCGTGTTGTGCTCATAACCCCAAGGTAGAGTATCAGTCGTATGAGTGGAGAGAACTCTTTTATCATCGTTCCAGCTTAAAGCGACTTTTCTTTGCCTAACAGTTTGCCTACATGCCTACATGCTTCTTCGACTGAATTAAATTTTGTATTTTAACAAGATTCTCATGCTGAAAAAGACAATTTTTATAATCATTGAATCCAATTATTTTTAACGTAGACCCTCGAACACTTTTAGCACGCTTTTTTTCCACATCATCGTCTCGAACGTTGTAAACGTATAGTTTGGCGCGCAGGCCCACGAATTCTTCCATGATCTGGCCATTATTCTCATCCTTCATTAACCCTAACACCTTTTTATTCGCTAAAGGCATCCCATAAGGATTGTCAACAGGATAATCGGAGGTATCAAATTTGTTTATGTCGAGCTTCATAACACCATATATATTAGGCACTGTAATATTATATATAAGACTATCAGTGTCGGTGTACATTCATTAAGCTTTTTGCCCAAACTGTTTTTTTATATACTCATAATGGAAATCGTAGATGTAAATTTTTGATGAGTCAAGGATTGAAAACCCGGCAAACAATGGCTTATTAAATTTCACCTTTGCTCTGTTGAGCTCGATGATGACCATATCATCGTCAAATACAGTGCAGCTGTGGAACTTAGCCTTAGTGATTAGAGCTCGAGCTCCGTACCGACCACTCCACACAGTAACAAGCTTTACTTCTCGATGCTTTCTCACATTCTCCATTGTTTTCCCGAAAACTTCATTATTGAGTAGTTTATACAAGTTTTTATGAAACGCATTGGTAGCTTTTTGTCTCAACCCAGTATTTAAATCAATGTATGGCTTCATCCATGGCTTCTGTTGAAATTTCAAAACTCTGAATTTTCTTTAATTTCAAGCTCAAGTTGAGACACTGCTGCAAGTTTCAATAATGAATTATATATTTTTCTTTCGCTAATAGCGTTGTCATTAATTTTATATTTTTGGAGGTGGGTGGCCTGTAATGGTGAGGACAAAGTCTTTAGGAGATTCGTACAGCTCCTTGGGGTATTCGAAAGCAGCCTCGAATATGTATCCTGTTTGAGAATCGGCAGGAATATTGTCAGTATCCGATTTATCAAAGTTTTCCACCCACTCGAATCCAGCGTATGGCAATGCCTGAACCATAGCTGCACCATAAAGATTGTTTACGTCGAAATACATTAAGTACGATTCAAGCTTCGATGGGTCAAAGTCCTCCCTCATGTATCGATTATTTGCTTTTGCATAGCGATTTGAGCATTGAGCAAGACCTCCTCTGATACCTTTCTCAATAAACAATAGTATATCAACGTCAGTGATGAGTTCGAGTTCAATTCCTGTTAACTTAAGCATCGCATCGAAAGCGGTCATTTTGTGCGAGCCGGCGAGACGCTGATTCTCACCGGCTTCCAACATCTGTGGGAGCTTGATGATAACGCGCGACATACGCTGGTTCGTCACTCACGCGCCTTCTCCCCGCGACGAGCTCCGTTCGTTAAAGGCTGAAATTTCGTGTGTTAGGTGTGTTGCATGCTCGCAGGCATACTTCGCGCTCGGCGGGTTGCATGCCCGCAGGCATGCCTCACGCGTAGCGGGTTGCATGCTCGCAGGCATACTTCGTGCTTGACGGGAGAACTCCGGCAATGAGGGTCACCCCTGGTCATTCGTGTTTTTCCCGTGAATAAATGAGAGATTAAATATTTCTACTGCGGATCATACGGATCCGGTTTTATGTTTGATAAATGGTATATGAAATGAAATTTTAAAATTTATTTGTGTTTTTTTCGACCCAGGACGTTACAATTCCCTATTATTTTTTTCGTTTAACTTTAACTTCCTGAAAAATCAAGCGATTCGAAAAAATGAGGGGGTCGAAATTTTTGTTTTGAAATACTCTTCCATTTAAGATTATTTTAAAAATTATTCATGTTTTAATTCA
Source organism: Rhorus exstirpatorius (assembly GCA_963564615.1). Classification (NCBI taxonomy): domain Eukaryota; kingdom Metazoa; phylum Arthropoda; class Insecta; order Hymenoptera; family Ichneumonidae; genus Rhorus; species Rhorus exstirpatorius. Next base: position 8,848,682 of record OY751314.1, on the reverse strand, counting down.
ATCAGTAGTATGTGGACCACTAGGGTGACCCCCACTCCTATCCCCACTCCTATCCCCTCCACTTTGCCCCGCGCTAGAGCCTCTTTCCGAGCGTTTTGTGGGTAATGGTGGGGAGAGGTGGTGGGGAAGAGTTATGAGGGCTCGCGATAGTGGTCCGATTATTATTATTATTTATTTTTATTATTTTTAATATTTTCTCTCTCTCTCTCTCTCTCTCACTCTTTCTCTTTGAAACTCCACAGTGGTGCACGTTGTTTTTTTCAAAATATTATTACTATTGTTTGAAATATTCTCTCTCTCTCTCTCTCTCTCTCTCTCTCTCTGTGATTCTCTGTGAGTACTACTGGTTGACTTTCATATCGCTCTCCAATATTCCACTCGATTTTGCTTCGTACTGCCTTCGGGCGACTCTTGTTTCAGAGCTAAAGCACGCACAAAATTTATTTTTGTAACGCATGCACGATTTCTGCGTTTTTTGTACCTATTAAGCGGGTGTAAAGTGACCCTTTTTTGACCGGCTCGAAAAAGCGGGCAATAATGAATTCGTTATTGCCCGGTTTTTGAATAAGCGGGCTATAATGAAAATAAGCGGGCTATAATGAAAAAAGCGGGCTATAATGAAAATAAGCGGGCTATAATGAAAATAAGCGGGCTATAATGAATCCATTATAGCCCGCTTATTTTTATTATAGCCCGCTTATTTTCATTATAGCCCGCTTTCTGAAATTCGTAAAAACGACCGTGTGCGTACATATACAATATATGATATTGTATTTCCCTGTTGAAAAAATCTATAAAACCTTATAAAACCCCATAAAAAATCCCAGAGAACCCCACAAAAAACCCATAGAACCCCAGAAAAAATCTCATTGAATCCCACTCAGGTAGGGTTCAGACCCTATGTTCACTTTAGGTCACTATAGGTCACTTTACGCCCACTTATAGGCACAAAAACACAGAAATCTATACATGCATTACAAAAAATATGGTGTGCACCAAGGGCTCAGTGGACTTTTTTACCTCGTGTGTTTGCAGTACTCGTCTTCGGCTCGCACACGCACTCGTCTTCGGCTCGCAGACGCACTCGTCTTCGGCTCGCTCCTGCACTCGCCTTCGGCTCGTGCGAGCTCACCCTCGACTCGTGCTAGCTCACCTTCGACTCGTGCTAGCTCGCCTTCGACTTGTACTGCAAATTCCACACTCGGTCTAAAAAAGCCCACTTTACGCCCTAGGTGCACAATATACTATTTCATCGGCCTCTCTATCTGCATCTCTGCAATTCAGTATTCAACGCTGAGGATTAGATGAAAAGTACAACGTAACTTTCAATTTTTCCTTGGTCTTGGCTGTCACAACGATTCTTCACTTGCTTTGGACAATCTGCGCATGGGCAAGTTCCACCTCTCTTTCTCGATCTGTCACTGTGTGCTCACCTACTCTTCAACTACGATCGGCGGTGTGATTACCCTTGTCATCATAACCAGCGCATGCGCTCTCTTCACCCGTCTGGCTACATCGTTCATCGATACCATCGATAGCATGTGATAACATACTCACTAAAATCTATTGCCTACGAGTTGAGCCGCTCTCGCCATCTACCGCAAATCGACCGCCGCACAGTCCATCTTCGCTATTATCGATCATCTAGTATCATTGAGTACCATGACTCCATTTATCCATCGATCTTATTCTGGGACTGTGGTGCGTATCGATTATAAATTAAGATTGGATTCTTTGCCACGGAGTTTAGATGTCGCAACGGTGCGCTCCATGTGGCTGTCTCGCGGGGAGAGGAGGTGAGATTATCGGATGTACTGGTAGCTGCGGTGAGATCTTTCACATAACTTGCGCGGTTGAAAAATTTAATAACGATCCCAACGATGAAATGTCAAATTTTCGCTGTGACCCCTGCGCGATGCACCGATCAGGCATTACGCCTCGCACACCTCCGCATAATACTAGTGTGCCCTTCAGACTTACTAACCCAGCTAGTCCCCCCCTCGCTGGTCAGGGGAAAATGTATTTGGTGCACGATCAATCTCTCGATTCCTCAGACAGAGAACTTTTATTAACGATGAATAAAAATCTTTCGGCTTTTATTGCACAACAGACCGGGGTGAATACTGATCATACAAGCAAACTGGTTAATATTCAGAATCATACTCGGTTACTTCAGGCGCACGATGAAAGAATCACGCGATTAGAAGCAAGCAATGCAAAACTGATCGAGCAAAACGCTGAATTATCTCGCGATCTTTATTTGTTACAAGCGGGAAACCCGGCTACACTTATCTCCCTCCCTCTCTCTACCTAGATCACGATTACTGGTGTACCCCTTTCTATTGTCGATACGCCAGAAGAGATTATTGACAGGGTCTTTTTTGCACTCGAGATTCCTGACCTGGTCAGCGATATTTTAGAGATTCGTAGTTTAGAGAAAAAATCAAATTTAGCGGCGAGCGACGTTGCCACTTCGACTCCATCGGGCCCCAGCGGCAATATAAAAAAATCGTTTATTCTCACATTGAAGTCCCAACAGATTAGAGATTTTATATTAAGTAAAAAACGCACCATCAAAGCGCTATCGATCAAGGACGTTTTTTGCTCGGATGAATACGGTAACATCTTTCTAAATGAATTCCTTCCAGCAGCGGTATACAAGCTGCTCCGCCTCATCAAAGCTCGTGCGAAAAGTCATAAATACAATTACGTGTGGCACAAAAACGGTGTAATTTATGTGCGCAAAGAAAACGGTCAATCAACAATTACTATTTCCTCGGCCGACGATCTCTCAAAACTTGTCTGACTACCCGCTCTTGATCAAATTTCGTCGCGCAACGAAAATATCCGAACATCTCGCTCTGAAGAATCGTCCTTGCACCTTAAGGTAGCCCAGTTTAACGCTAACTTATTGCTCGCGCATATTGACTTAATCAGGCTTTATTTTCATACAAATTTTTTTAATGTTATGTCCATATCCGAAACTTGGCTACATTCAGGTATTCTAGATGATCTAATCAATATTAAGGACTATTTTATAATACGAAATGATCGCGAGGGCAAAGTTGGAGGAGGCGTGGCTTGCTAAATTCACTGTTCTCTTACAGCAAAATTACTCGATGCCTCGCCCAGTCGTTTTTCGAATACGCCGGAATTTATCATCGTCAAGATTTCGGTCCCGAACGGTGAATCTATTTTATTTACTTCAATGTATAGGCAGCCTAAATGCCAGCTTTTTCAAGATTATTCAATTAGCTTTAATCGCCTCGCGCACGCCTACAAAAATATTATTATAGCGGGAGACTTGGATTATAACTTGCTCACCAATAATTTCGAATCACAATTTCTCAACGATCTAGTTTTTTCTCTTTCCCTTTTCCTTGTCTCATCAGGTGCTACCTATCACACCTCGTACTGCGACACTAGGCTCGACGTTATTATCCTCGACTCTGAAGACAAACTTCTGTCCTTCAATAAATCCTCTGCTCCGTTTATAGCCGAACATGATTCACTCAAGCTCTCTTATGCTTTCAACATACCATCTAACATCGCACAAGCGATCAAAAGACGTTCCATAAACCGATTAAATGACAGGGAATTCTGCGTTTTTCCAGACGCCGTTCCCAAAAAGTCGTAACGAGGCTAAAACCTCCCATATTTCGGAGCGAGGAAAAAAATAAAAACAACAAAGATTTAAAGAAGAATTCTCTTCTCTTCGACCAATTTCGATTCATGGAAATCCCGACCTAGTTTAAAATAAAATTGAAAATTTAAATGCAATAATCTATAATTTAACGCCACCTTTACCATCACCGATGACCTGACCCAGGTACCCATGCTCATTCTTGATTTTCATTTTTACATCCGTTCACTCACGTACTTTCGGGAATTCAGTTCATAAAGTCTTCATTCGGGGATAAGGAAAAAGAGGATCACCGGTCACTTAGCTTTAGATGAGCCATACACGCTCTGTCTCTCCTGCTGTCCTTCTCACACACACCCAAAGAGACCGCCTGTGGTTCTCACGAAGGCAAAGACTTTGCACTCAACCTGTATTAGTGTCCCATGCACATTGCTTTTCGTTGTGCACAAAGGCCCACCACTTCTGAGTAATCTGATGCCATGGCCAAAGATTTCTTCAGCATCGACGGATGTTTTTCTTCACGCCCGACGATGGACGTTTTGTTATAAAGAGCTGCGATATCGACGCCGCCATGGCGTCACCTCTCGATAATTTATGCTCACTTGAGACTATATTCGTGTCGACGGCTTGATTTGAAGACAGCCCGAACTATCCAAGTTCTCTAAAGAAAAAAAAAACGTTTCTCTCGTATGACCGGGTCCCTTTCCTCGTATTGAATTTTATTGAGAATTACAAGATATAAGTAATCTCAAATCGATGCAAAAGTCCCGAAAGTCGCGGGACGTAACAGTAATCAACAAGATTTTTTTACCTATGTATAATTCGAAAATGTAATTTATATCATTTCCCAAGCTAATTACAACAACTTTTGATTGTCTTTAAAGATTTTTATCGAGATAATTAAAAATCACAAGTTTTATTTCTTAGACCATATAGGTATTTCTGACTATTTGGGTCATTGCGAGGACAATCACACCACAGCTGGCATCCAGGTCGGTCGCACCATAGTTCTTGCTGTCCAGGTCGATCGCACCATAGTTCTTGACGTCCAGGTCAATCGCGCCATAGTTCTTAAGGTCCAGGCTTATCACGTTATAGTTCTCGGATTTCAGGTCAATAGAGCCATAGTTCTTGGCGTCCAGGTCAATCGCACCATAGTTCTTAGCGTGAAGGTTGATCGCGCCATGGTTCATGGCATCCAGGTTGATCGCGCCATAGTTTTTAGCGTCCAGGTCGATCGCGCCACACTTCTTGGCGTCCAGCTCGATCGCACCATAGTTCTTGCTGTCCAGGTCAATCGCGTCATAGTTATGGTGTCCAGGTTGATCGCGTCATAGTTTTTGGCGTCCAGGTTGATAGCACCATAGTTCTTGGCATCCAGATCGATCACACTATAGTTCTTAGTGTCCAGGTTGATCGCGTCATAGTTTTTGCCATCCAGGATGATCGCGCCATAGTTTTTGGCGTCCAGGTCGATCGTGCCATAATTCTTGGTGTCCAGGTCGATCGCACCGTAGTTATTGGTGTCCAGGTTGATCCCGTCATAGTTGTTGGTATCCAGGTTGATCGTGGCATACTTTTTGGCGTCCAGGTTGATCGGACCACGGTTCTTGGCGTCCAGGTTGATCGCACCATAGTTCTTGGCATCCAGGTCGATATCACCATAATTCTTGGTGTCCAGGTCGATCGCACCGTACTTATTGGTGTCCAGGTTGATCGCTTTTGTTTAATTAATTTGGACGGAGAAAAAAAAATAAAAAATTCAAATGGAATATCTATGTTTTGCCTAACGTTGAAATAGAGAGATCGAGTTGATGGAGTAACTGAGTCGCTCAATCACAAGGGCTCGCAGAATCATAAAATTCTTTCGCTTATTTTGTACAAAATTTTATATTATAATAGATTTTGAAATATTTAATGGTACTTACATTACCGCGATGAAAAGAATGGCGATTTTCATATGGTTTTCGAGATTTCCGTGAGCGATATTTTCTCTTTCTTCCTTCCTTCCTTCCTTCTTTTCGATTATTTCCTTTTGTATATTTCTTAAATTCGGTCTCGATGGTGTGTATTGTTAAATATGTGTTGCTTTAATCTTCTTGTTTTTCGAATCAGGTTTTTTTTTTTTTTTCTTCACTTTCACACCTATATTATTTCCTTTGTATTTTTGAATGTCGTTGAATATATCGTTGTTCGCTTGTATTGTCTTTGATTTTTTTTTTCTTTTCGGGTGAGATTTTTTTTCACTTCCAGGTTCACTTTCGTATGTTTTTGAGTAATTCCTCGATATTTTTTCAATATTATTAAAAAAAAAAAAAATTGGTTGTGCGCGTGTTGATGGATCGAACTTCTGACACCAATTTGTGATGGGCGAACGGGTTAAATGAAGTGAAAATGGAGTTAGACTTGAAATATTTTAGACTGATCGTTTATTGGCACGTTGGTATATTCGGGAGTGCACGTCTGAACTGATTGACTGTTAATGATGAACTGAAGTGCTAATGAGGTGAAGGAAGGAGCGGACTTAATGAGAGTGGAGGGGATGTCGTCAAGACAGAGGAACAAGGCCCGTGGGACCAAGGGCAAACTGGAGCTAAGGTGCTGACGGTTGTGAGATTGGCCGGAAAGGAGTATTAGGTTAGCTGATATTTAAGGTTTAAGCGTGCGAGTGGGCTGGTGGCGAGAGTGAAGTTGATGAGCTGGCATGGGAAAGGAAAAGAGTTTTTTAGGCTATAGGACGGGACCGTTACATTATCTTTCAATTAATCTTTTAATTTATCGTATTATAATCTTATTATCATTTTATTTATCTTATTATTATTTAATTATTTATTTTTTTTAATTTATCTTTTTTTAAATTCTCAATTTATCTTTTCATATGTTTAGTCCGTAAAATTTTCCCGAAAGACATTTTTCATAAAATATGAATTTATTGTGCGTAATAGGAGTGTCATTAGCGATCCACACCACCGACTGCAGCGCTCGTGTAACCCTAAAAAATGTGGCTACTGGAGTGCATGTGATGACTGCTACTGATATTCGCGATACCAGGAACCCACAAATTGGTTTTTGGCTATAAATTAATTAATTATAATTAATTAATTTTTAATTTATAATTAATTAAATAATTTATAATGAAAATAATTATTTTCCCAAATCCCTCATATTTCCAGAATACTAAGGCCAAGTCATTGTTTCTTGTATATAATGTCAAGCATAAAAAATTTACTGTGTTTATATTTTATAAAAAATGTCTTTCGTGTAAATTTTACGGATTTCACAATTGCATTCGAAAAGATACATTTTTGGTCTCTTATCCATACGCTTCGTTCGATTTTTCACTGAATTACAGACAATTTGGAATTACTAATTTAATTTAATTTAATTTAATTTGAGAAAAAAAACAACAAAATATTTTTATTTAAATAGAAAAAATGAATTGCCCACTACGAGACTAGGCTTAAAATTCTTTAAATAAATAACAGTTTTCCATTTTAAAAAATGAAAAAAATCGAAGGATATAAACAATGTAGAAATGCGATTTTATGTTTAAGATTGAAAAAACTGATTGAATTAAAACATGAATGATTTTTAAATAATCTTAAACGAAAGAGTATTTCAAAACAAAAATTTTAACCCCTTATTTTTTCGAATCGCTTGATTTTTCAGGAAGTTATAGTTAAACGAAAAAAATAGAAATTTTTTGAAAAAATCCTACTGGGTGCAATTGTTGAGATAAAAGTTAAAAAAAAATCAGGTGAATTCTTTATCGTGAACTTAAAATGAGAAAAAAAAAATAGCAAATTTAAAAGTGCAAAGGTCCAGCAGTGGCTTATTTGGCGTGGAATGACCCATATATATATATATATATATATATATATATATATATATATATATATTGAAACGTTTCGTGAAATTCCTCAAGTTATTGTCGCAAGGAATTCACAATTTCAATTTGATTTATTTTATTTATTATGTTGTTTTGTGTGCTCGTCTGTCGTCCCGTTATTTCATCCGGGTGAAAAGATGGTTCGGCACAGGCCCGAGTTCAGTGACGTTTGGTATAGGAGATAGGTTTGCCGAATTGATTTTATAAATTTTATTGGTTTTTTGGAAATGCCTCAGATTAGGTATTCGATTTATTTCCCATTGGCCATGGATGACCTGGGTATAACGTGACCCTTCATCATCGGCGATAGAAAAGTGGGCCACTTAAGGGGGGTGGGGAAGAACCTTGAGAAGCAAGGTTCTTCCTTAAGGATAAGAAAACTCGAATCCCGTGGCAACTGGGCAGTCCACTATTATGCTACCACTATTATGCTCCTATTATGCTTACGAGTCCACAGCGACTTTACACACGGTAATTATATTATCTGAACCCAAGCGCAATACTTTTACGAGATCGCCAACGATTTTATACATAACAATCATATCGCATGATATAATTAAACCTACAATACACATACACATCCGTAAGTTATTTCCGACTGTAGATTTCACCTTCACAATAATTATCACGCGAAAGATATTTTATAACCTAAAAGACTGTATCGATTGTAAATACATCATTCGCGAGAGGTTTTTTTCTCTGAGGTTTACACCTCGGAGATTTTTCCTCCCTGAGCCATAATTAACCGAAGAACTTGTATGGCTCAAAAAATATGTGTTGATTTATTTTATCCCTACCCCCTTAATCCTTATTCATAAAATCAGAATTATATTTTATCAACATCGAGATTTACTATTTTTCGAAATTTAAATACGCGCCCTCTTTTTTAGTAAGGAGGACGCGCCCCACAAAACAATTATGATCTGCCTGGTTGCCTGTGTGAAAGTTGGTATGTGCGTGTGCGTGTGTGTATGAGCGTGTGCGTGTGTTTTCCCAAGTTTTCACGATACTTCCCGACGCAGTGTGGGGGCTTCAAGCAAACCAGGCTCCCTATCACCTGAAATCTTTTATTGGATAAGAATGAACGAGAGTTGTGATTTGCTTTGTCTTGAGAAAGACAAGCAAGTACGTTATAATAGATTCGCCCTAAAAAGGACGAATCAACGATGATCACGAAGAGTCTTAAAAACGACTATTGGAGATAGTTGAAGTTGCCGGATGTCGTTCGATTCGTAGTCCTTGATGCACGATGTAATACGAATTCGTTGAGAATCTTGGAGAGTGATTACACGAAGTGGATATCGAGAGATGACGAGATTACGTCGTAGAGAAAGAATCTCAAGAAATTGCTTGACGCGAATAATGCTCACCGATAACGTTGATCAAAGTGAGGACGAGGCTTGCTCGTCAGGATCTTAAATACTTTTCCACGAACAACCGGCGCCGTGATTTGATTGGTCGAAGGTTTTGTAGTAGGGCAATTTTGCCAAGCTTCTAGAGCTTTTGCACACGGTACGATGGTGACGTCATGGGCTTCTCGGAAGGAGAGATTCTATTTTGGGATTTCGGGGAATCGCGAAATTGATCAAATATGGATATAAACAATGGATGACGAAATATGCTATATTGTAACGGTAGGCTGCCTAGTCTGTCCCGTTACAATATATTAGGGTGCGGAAATAAAAAAAAAAATTTTTCGGTTGCATCCACCAAAAAAAGGTAAAGTAAGGTAAAAAAAGAAGAATCCTAAAATGTGAGGTAAAAAAAAAATCATTTCGAACGGCGCATTGCATTTGAATATTTTCCATAAGAATAACACAGGAAAATATTGGGATTTCTGAATGTGGTAGTGCAACTCGTCAGAAAAAAATCATAAAAAGATGTCATTAACATATTCTTACGAAGAATCAAATTCCCTACAAAAAAAGTTCTCACGAAAAATAAGCTCAGAACAACCGTTCAAGTGGAATATAACGCGAATGAATATAGTGGAAATAACGCTGTCTGAAATTAAATTGATAGAAAAAAAAAAATTCAAAAGGCTATAAAAATCGAATTTTTCGCTTTACGAAAAAACTTTTTGGGGGTTTTTTGTAGAGAATGTGCTCCTCTAACATACTTGCATGAAATTGTTCTAAAATATTTCTCTAATACAAAAAAAAAAAATCAAGTACAACAAGAAATATAAAAGAATCAACGTTCATCATTGATCGTGTTTCGAAAAGCTTTATCCAATGAATTTGGTTTCATAAGATAGAATATGTTTTTTTTTACATTATAATGCTTAATAATCATCGTTTCTTTTTTTAAGAGTCTGTTTGTTGCAATTAGGGTATTTCTGTCGATAATTTTGCACTATGCCCAATAAATATTGTAGCTGCTCTTCGTTTTTTGTTAATGAACCGTTATATGCTACTATCAATGCGACACCACGTTCGGCTACGTCATTAACGACTTTTAGATTTTTTAAAAAATCTAAGCAACTCAAATAACTCGCGTTTTCAGGCCATAATTCAATATTTACTCTAAAAAAATCATAAGGTTAATTGAATTGCTCAAAAAGCAATAAGGGTTCTGGAGTAACGAAATCGCTTTTGTCTTTTTTCAGCAACATTTCCCAATCATTTCTTTTAACAATTACTTGCTCCGAAGTATTTTTGGATTTTTCTCGAGATTGCAGAGCTTGAACCATTTTTGCCTTCACACTTATCGGCATAGTTTGTAATTTTTGACTAACACGATCAATGATTAATGATAAACGTCGTTTCTTTTATATTTCTTGTTGTACTTGATTTTTTTTTGTATTAGAGAAATATATTGAGAACAATTTCATGCAAGTATGTTAGAGGAGAACATTCTCTACAAAAACCGCCAAAAAGTTTTTTCGTAAAGCGAAAAATTCGATTTTTACAGCCATTTGAATTATTTTTTTTTCTATCAATTCAATTTCAGACAGCTCTATTTCCACTATATTCATTCGCGTTATATTCCACTTGAACGGTTGTTCTGAGCTAATTTTTCGTAAGAACTTTTTTGTAGGGAATTTGATTCTCCGTGAGAATATGTTAATGACATCTTTGTGTGATTTTCTTCTGATGAGTTGCACTACCACATTCAGGAATCCGAATATTTTCCTGTGTTATTCTTATGGAAAATATTCAAATGCAATGCGCCGTTCAAAATAATTTTTTTTTACCTCACGTTTTAGGATTCTTCTTTTTTTACCTTACTTTACCTTTTTTTGGTTGATGCAACCGAAAAAAACAAAATTTTTTTTTTCCGCACACCCTAATATATATATATATATATATATATACTCCCATGGATAAGGAAGATGTGTGACGTATAAGAGGCTATAGTGCCTCTTGACATGTCGGTAAGGAGGAAATGTACTTGTCTTGAGGCACGACCGTGCCTCTTGCATTTCGTAATCCAGATCTCGTGGTAAACACTCAGCTGATCGCTGCAATCCGTACGTTTTTTAGATTACACCAAAGATATTCATAGCTCCCGACGTATTTATATTTTTTCGCGTACGTATAGTAATTATAACGAGTCAGATATTTTTATTTATTTACGTACGTACATGCGTGCATGCAATTTATTGAAAAATATTTTTAGTTGATTACGGTTTTTTTTTAAGTTCTTAATATGCGTCTATGCTATGGAGCATACTAAACATATTTTTAGTTTTTTTTTTGCATTTGCTAGTTTTGCGTTCCGTTTTGATATAAGACATACTATAATACTTTAAGTTTAGTTTGGGATATTCTTTAAGCGTTAAAAATATCACGAGTTAAGAATAAGAATAAAAGTATATTAGTTGAAATAACCGTGATAATAGTAATAAAAACGGTACGATAACAGACACACATACAATGAAAAATATCTATGCATTATAAATGTGTCTATGCTACTAAATTAGAATCATTATGCGACAAAATAAATATTTTTACACAAGGGAAGTACCTATACTTTTTTGCTACGTAATAAAAAATTTGTCGCCGTTGGTCAGGGAAAACTGTAAAAATTTCGCCTGGAAAACCTCGAAAAGTCAGGGAATTTCGAGCTCGAGATTTAGTGGCCATCGTGATCCCGCAAACTTGGCGGTCGCTATTAGAAAAGTCGTTTGTGATGCAATTTTTTTGTTTTGCGCCACAGGTCGTCCCGGCCAGTGTTTTGCAATGATTTTCGATTAATTTAGAGTGATTTTAGCTATTAGTGTGTAAGTCCATTTTTCCGGTTTTGCTTTATCGTAATTCCTCGTTTCATTTGTGGTCAGATCATTGTGAATTAAGACACCGAGTTACCGTTAATAGGGGCCGAAGTAATGAGACACCCGGTACACTCGGTCTCGAAGAGAGTAATTTGAGGGAGTCCAGAGGTTCGAGTGTGTTTTTCGACGCTTCAAGAAAAAGAGTAGTGGAAGAGAACGGCTGTTTCTGAGTTACGTACGGGAGGCCGTTACCGGCTATGATTGCGATCGCCCAGCCGTCACGGATTGCCCGATCGCAGTTATCGTAGGTTTAGTTTGAGGTTCCGTTACGTTTACGTATGGAAGGCCGTTGCCGGCTGGGATTGCGATCACCCAGCCGTCGCGGATTGCCCTATCGCAGTTATCGTAGGTTCAGTTATAGGTAGTCCCGGGTCTCCCGTACCAGAAGAAGACCTCATGAATGACTATCATCGCGAGCCACAGGATTCACCCGCAGTGACATCTCAGCGTGTCTACATTATGCGATTAGAAAATAGTTGTTTTTCAATTGAGTTCAGTGTTATCGTTTGAATTTCCCGGCTTATTTTTCGAGTTTTGATAAGGCGTTCGCGTTCCGTGTGACGTCCGGAGAAGAGGGGATTTTAAGCTTTTATTGTGCGTGCGCTTATGGGTCGCTCTCTCCGAATTAGCTTTTCAAGCGGATTACCTGCCGGAATCGCCCGCTTACGATCCAGCTCTCGATCCGATCGGTTCGCCGCTTGGAGTTCGCTCTCTTTTTGCGCTGCTCTCGACCCGAGCGGTTCGCTGCTCGGGAAGCTCCCGTCCTGTTACCATTTTTGCTCTCGTAACGCTACCTATCGTTTGTCCTCGAGCTACCTTTTGGCGTTCTCGTCTTCTCTGATACCGTTTGTTACCGAATTTGCTATCGATTCGTTATCATTATGCTGCCGCTGCTTTCTAACTACTTTTTTTGGCGATCTCGTTTGCGATGTATGTCTGTTCTCGATTTATCGTAATTATGTTCGTTATTGTCATGCTATTGTACTTTCGAGCACTCTGTTCACGCTCTCGTTTCCGGATTTATCGTTGTTACGAATCTATCTTTAAGCATTGAAGTTACCGTCGTTACCGAATCTATCTTTAAGTGTCGAAGTTACCGTCGCTTTCGAATTTATTTCCAGTTACCGAATTTATCGTCGCTATCGCCTGCGTTGCCGCGATTTCTTTTCGTTTGCATATGGGTTGTCGACATTTGGGGTGACTGGTAATTTCTTGTAAGCTATCGATTTATAAATAAATTAGCCTGAACCAAGGCCCTATACGTTGTTTTTCGAGTTTAGTTTCATCATTTCAGTCTACGTTTTTGAAGGCACTCGAGAGTTGGCCAGCCGTCCACACCCTCTCACCACAACCTACATCCTGAGCTAATCAGGTATATCGTCACCGTTCTCGCCATCCGACACGCCGGCGTCCCCTTTTTTTTCGTTTCGTTTCCGTTTATTTCAGTCCCGATTAAATTTAGCGGGTTTGGTAATTCCCGCCGTTGAATTAAAAAGATTACCTGGCGCTCAACGAATCTCCCGGTGTGGAGGATGGTGGGATAGGCTAAGGGTAGCGCGAATCGCGAGATTCCCGTTACAAGTTATACGTGTGTTTCGAATCTTATTTGATCCGATGGCAAATTATAATTTTCGGGGTGCGACGTGACACTTGATTTCACATTTAAAATTTATTTTCAGGCTCGGCTCGTTCAGATAGTGTTGAAAACCTCAGATTTTTGAATTTAATAAGAAAATAAATGGAATAAACTTCACAAGTAAGTAGAGCAGCAAGGTTCCATGGATTATTGCAAGTTTTGTCGAAATTTATAAAAAGTTCAGATTTCATGGAATTGTTAATTTTTAAAAAAAGTTTATGGCTCAAACTTCTTTGAATTTCGGCTATCAGACAAAAAATACTGCCCTACTATTCTAGTCGACCAGGATTTATGTATTAAATTTTCCGCACTTTGATAAAGGGGTTAAGATTTTACGAAACTATGAATTTTGTAAATTTTAAATATTTTTTTTTTCAATAGCAAGGTCACTAACTTTTATAAATTCGCCACTCCGTAGCTGGTACTTACCACATAAACAGGCTAGAAAACAGCCATGTACCACATGAAGCTGGAAAAGAAACGGTGGGAGGTTCAGGTTTTGAACAATTTTGAGATGCTTAAATAAAAAAGTCTAAAAAAAGGTCCAAATGGGCAAAAAGCTTGAACAAAAAGCTTGCAAATCACAAACTTCCTGTTTGAGGCATTCTTCAAAACCCTCATATTTATAAAACATGCTTCCTCAGCCAGAACAAGCAATACAGCAGCAAGTGAAATTATTTTAAATGAATGGTTTTTCAGTTAAAAAATATCCATTGCCAACTTAAGCAAAACGATTTTTATTACAGATTTGGCGAGATATCATGAATACTGTCATACAAGATGCTCGCGTAATGTCAGTCGTCGAGATCGACAAGATGCTGGATCGTTTGAAAAAATGCACGGGCCTTCTTGATCTTATTCAGAAAGGTCTGAACGAATACCTCGAGAAAAAAAGACTCTTCTTTCCGCGGTTTTTCTTCTTGTCAAACGACGAATTGTTGGAAATTTTATCAGAAACCAAAGATCCGACGAGAGTTCAGCCACATCTTAAAAAGTGTTTTGAGGGTATTGATAAACTCGGGTTTACAGAACCAATGGAAGTTAAAAGTATTATGTCTTCTGAAGATGAAAATATAGATCTTGAAGATATAATAGATACCGTCGCCGCCCGAGGACAAGTGGAAAAGTGGCTAATTGAATTGGAAACTTCCATGAAAAAAAGTGTCCGCGCACAGGTAAGCAATCTTTGACGAGTGGAATAAGTTTAAAAAGTATCTAGCCACAATTTAAAATGAAAAAAACTTGTTTAAGATTATTCGGGCCAAAGAGGCGTATTTAACGAAAGCAAGAAGCCAATGGGTACTAAATTGGCCAGGTCAGACCGTCTTGTGCGTAAGCCAACTATTTTGGACCGCTGATACGGCAAAAGCGTTTCCAAGAGCTCCTAATGGTCTGAAGGAATACATTGATTTGTGGAACCAGGAACTCAATGAAATAATAAAACTAGTGAGAGGAATACTGTCTACACAAAATCGGACGACTTTGGGTACATTTTTCAATTCTAAAAATAAGTTCATGCAAACTGAAATATAACGTTAGAGGGCAGGAGCTTAACGTGATAGCACAAGGGGAAAAGGTTTTTTCAGAGGTTGGGAAAATTATTAAAGAGCAGAGGTGAGATGTACTTAACGATAACAATAAAGCGTTTATTGAAATGGAAAATGAACTAGTAATGTAATGCAATCGTATTATAAGTAAGATCCTACGCGAGTAACCGGAATAATGACTTGAGAGACTCCACCTTTTTTCGGCTATTTCGAGATGCAAGGTGAGGAGATGTAAGGTGAGGCAGAATTCGAGAGATTATTATTGGTAACAATAAATACTAGGATCTTCATTAGAGCGACTCTGGCACGATCAAAAAAAGAATATGGGGTATTTCGCACGCATTACGTACAAATTGTTTTGAGTATATAAAATACGACAAGCGTGCATTTAATGAATATGTGACGTAACGTATCATTGATGGCAGATATGTTCAGTATAAATGCATAAGAAAACAATTTTTGCCAGTTTTATAATCATTGAAGATTTCGTTGAAATCGGTAAATGTGTCTTAACAGAACGCTGGAAGCAATCAGTCAAGAGGTCTCCCGTGTTAGTCGCAAGTAGAGTCGCGTACTTAAAGAAACGTTTCCAGGTGTCCCTCTCCGATTTTAATGAGCTTTGGATATATTATAGTCCTTGACAAAATGAAATACCCTTTTATTTTATACGTGCCCTTAAGGGGTAACACCACTGTAAAAACAAAAGTGAAGCGCTATTTTGACCATTTTTTTTTTATAGAAGAAAAGGTAATAGGATAATAATATTTAAGGAAGTTATTAGGCATATATTTAAGTATAATACGAAAATTTATTTTCATCAGATTTTTAAAAATGGCGACATTCTAGCCATTCTCGCGAGACTGAATGAATTCTGCGGCACGCAGTGCCGCAGAGTTTAAGATGCAAACCAAAATCTAGAAAAAAAGTACTTAATCTACATGTTTATAGCTAGAGAAATACGTAGGGAATTTTGAAAATATTGATTTTTGTGTAATTGGTGAGTATTTGTATGAAAATGTTCAACTTTCGACCAAAGAGAGGGCGCTTATTTGTGAATAAATAATGATTAATAAACTTCTCGTATATCCCCTACGTATTTCTGTAGCTATTGTTACGTCCTGGGTTTTAAGAATTGTTATTTCGCAGTCATCGAAATAAAAACATTTTGATTAAAATAATATTTCAACGATTCGAAGACGAAGCGACGTCTCAAAATGTAATATTATCCGAATAATCAGCGTGCGAGCGAATTACCAGTGAAGATCTCACAGTCACAGCGTCTGTCAATTTTGCTGACACTGGGGATCTCACGGTAACGGGCCGGACGCTGGGCACCTCTGAGATGTGCAGCGCCCGACTCGGGTACTTTTTCTCGCGGAGCAATCAAAAAGATGCTCCGCACTATAAAAAATTATAAAGCGAGTTCAGTTAGACTACGACTCTCGACCAACATGGTCGAGGTCAAGGAAATTTTATAAGTTCTACTCCGGCCCCCGACCAGCAGAATGGTCGGGGTCGTCAATAAATTGAACATTCGCATAAAAATTAAAATCATCAAATATAAAAATTGTAAATGTATAGTTAAAAAGGGGTGTTTTAAATAAATTATTGTTTATTATTAAAGTTTTAAGACAACTGTAATTCGGACAATTATTATAAAAATGTAACCTCCCACGATCACCACTCTAGCTCCAGTCCTTGGCGGGCACATTCCCGCCTCAAAGGGAGCAACAAAACCTCAAACTTCGTTACGTCAACGAGGTAAGTGAAAATAAAATAAAATCACAAAAACCCGGGACGTAACACTATTAATACATAGGTTAAGTGTTTTTTTTTTCAAATTCAAATTTGTGACAGTTACACTGCGTGCCGCGTGTCTCGCGAGAATGGCTCCAGTGTCACCATTTTTTAACATGTGTTGATAATAATTTTTTGTATTGTACTTGAATATATACCTTATAACTTCCTCAAATGTTATTATCTTATTACTTTTACTTTCATCCGAATTGAAATTGTACATTCTTAGGTTTTTATAGTGGTGTCACCCCTTAAGCCGATTTAAGGGATGAAATCAGCGCCCAAAGTTAGGGATTGCAGCTGAAAATTTTGCTGTTTCACGTAGAAGTAGTTATCCGATCTACATTAAACCAAATACAAAATGTTTCTCATATTAAATAATGAAGATTACATGTTCGACCTTTCGTGCACCTCTGTTGCAAAGGGGTGAACCACCCCTTAAAAAATTTATTTTTAAACGTTTTTTGATGTAACAAATCGGATTATTGACCGATTTTAATGAAACGAAAATCAAATTCAAGTGCACAAAAGAATGAAGTTTATGTATTTTCGATTTTTTTCGAATAACCAAAATAAAGGGGCAAACTACCCTTTGGAAGGAAATTTTTTTGTACTGTGTTACGTCCTGGGCGAGGATTAATACGTCTTGCCCGTGGTGTATGATTAACAGTCACAATGAAATAAGGGGCCTCTCGTTTCGCCCTAAATGTGCCGGTCGGGGATAGAGGCTTGCGGTAATGAGATTGGTAAATTTTTACTTACTTTTTGGGCGTAGCGAGTTTTAATTCCAACGTGATGATTTCTTCGTTGTCGTCGGAGTCCACGCTGTCGGAGTCTGCTGCTAATGTTGACACGTCAATGATACTGTCTCTGTGTGGCCGGTGAACGGGTCCCGGAAGAATGACGTCGGGGATAATGTACGGGGCCGTCCCCTCGGGAATTCTGAATATCGTGGCTACCCCCACAGGGCGCTCCTTGACACTTAGTGATCCGAAAGGAAAATCGGGTTTCGTTAAAGGACCCGGTAGGGGTTGGGTCACAATTTTCGCTGTCATTTCGGCAACCGGTATAATAACCCGCACTTCACTGTTTTGTTGGGTCGGTGTGTTATTTCCGCTTACAAAATGTCGTTCGCCAAGAGCGAGGCGTTTTAATTTTTTCTCCTCGCCACTGCGGCGTCTACCCATATAAATCTAAATAAAAAAATTTGATGATCTCTCTTTGAGTGAGCCCCAACTCTCGGGCAGAACTCTCATATGGTAGGGTTGGAACCTCCACCACAGTGCGTGCATCTAGCGCACGGATTTGTGGTTGGCTGGTTAGAGTACAGAGCGTGCATCTGGCGCACGGGACTGTCCCCGGAGGGAGGAATAAGTAACTACGTAAGCACGTGCATCTAGCGCACAGCACTGTAGTTAGGGGGTGTGAGAAAATAACAGTAGTATGTGGACCACTATGGCGACCCCCACTCCTATCCCCACTCCTATCCCCTCCACTTTCCCCCCACGTCGGAGCCTCTTTCCGAGCGTGGTGGGGGTAATGGTGGGGAGAGGTGGTGGGGGAAGAGTTCTGACGGCTCGCCATAGTGGTCCGATTATTATCATTATTCAAATAATAATAATCCATACTTTTTTTCTCTTTATTTAATTTTATATACATTTTCACTTAATTATACGTAATGCTTTTATATAATGAGAAAAGGATTTATCTTTTAAGGGCTATAACAGTTTTAACTATGTGATCCAAATGATGCGTCAGTAAATTGTCAATTATCGTTGTTTTTGTACAAGTAGGTAATTCGTTATATGAATTATTCGGCGATGTTCGTTTTTGGGTAGCTCTCTCTCGTATGTTCGCACGCTTCGTGCGAATATTACGGCGTATGCAGCTCGTTGTAAAAATGGATGTTTCTGATGTTATTGCATCTACAAGAGAGTCTCTGCACTGTGTTACCTCGTTGCAAACACGACGAAGCCACGAGATATTTCTGTTTATACTGGCTTGTAATAATGACAGTATAATGAATTGCTCTTTTGTAAAACAGAATATCGGTAAAGAGCGATGTGCAGGGTCTTCTTCATCCTCTATGTTGAAATGATTTTGAAAATCGTGCCAAGAACGACCGTCCATAGTTAAACAACCATGGATATAACATTTGAAGCTAATCACAGGCCGTAACGTACCGTTCCGACAAATATCAAGGCCCACCCACACAGATTTCGTCCCCAAATTATTTAGCTTATAGGCGAACGGTAGCAGTAGCGCACGTAGATTCTTAGCACGTTTCGCATACATCGCAGGACTTAATGATTTGCTGACGGTTTAAATTCCAGATTATTGAATTTTGTGCCGCGATATTCCATGGCCAAATTATTTTCACGGGCTGCGGCTATCATCTGCTGAAATAGCTGATCGTCTTTTTCGAACAGTTGGACGAATCTGGCTGGTAGGAAGCACGCAAATGTGTTTTCCACGTCGATGACGATACGCGTGCCCCATTTAGTTTGAACGGTTCTTATGTCGCCGATGCTGTAGTCTTTTTTGAGCTCTAGTTCCGATAACTTTTTCACAGGTAGAAATGCGGCCGTTTGTCCCACTTTGTTGATTCGTGCGAAATCCATCGTAAATATCGAGTTCGTCAAATTTTCGTGTTAAAGAGAGAAATTGCGATCTCGCTTGTATTACTGCTTTGATACTCGCAATGTCGTGTGAAAGTGCTTCTATTCGCCGCTTCAATTCGCGTCGTTTTCTCTGCATACACCTCAAATGACAGCAAATGAAAGTATTTAAGAGTTTTTGAAGATTCTTCGATATCTGACCACGGTTTGATCGCGAATGATGGTCGTTCTCCATGGGTCTAACTTATACTCTGCAGTCGCCTCTCCACTAGACCTCCCCCCCACTATAAAGATTACTTATTTTATTAGAAATACCAAAGACAAAAAGAAATCTGATCGTCTACATATGATACCCTATAATGATGACTCATTTCCTTCGACATAACAAAGGCAAAAAGAATTTTTTTCCTACCGATTCGAAGAATCGACGGTTTGATGCACATTCCGCTTGAAATATGATAGTCGCTAAAAGTGACTTTTGTACCCAAAGAATGCTGACTCCAAGGCGCGTGATCGCAGTTCAAGGATAGGTAGAAAAAATAAAACGTGAAAAATTTCAATGTCGATTTTATTTCTTATATTAAAATTAGATTCATTATTGCCGTACACGGGAACAACAGTTCTGTATACAGTGTAAGTTTTTATGATTAAAATCATTTGTACCACAGCCACCACCAACCGCAGAGTCCATATTGAAAACTTTGTCCCGAGGCTTATACTTTTCGCGTTTTTTTATATACGCATTATAATAATCGTTCACTGTTTTATCGTTTCGGGATAAATCATCTGAAAATACGCTTCGAAACTTATTAATACCAAAGCCAGTAGACATATAATGAAGAAACATAATGCAATACTGTCCGCAACACTGCGAATCTGGACCCTGAAGCTGAGTAGCGTTGCATCGGAAAAGCTTGCAGTTTCTTCGGAGTCGGATGAGATGCTGCGGGACGATTGGAGGGATCCCGTAGCTGTCAAAGTATCGTCCTTCTCCAGTTCGATCGACGTACATGGCGACCCAGTGGGATCCGGGTAATTTGTGGCCATCGGTATTAACGACAAAAGCTGTCGGCCACGTCCACACCTTCGGGATACGATCGGCTGGGTATACGCCTATCGTGTGGTTTGGTATGTTCCGCAAGGCCTGCAGAATTTCTAGACTGTTCATAGCAGCCTGAAGCAGAAGGTTTCTTTTTCTTTTCCTCGCGAGGCCCGTCTAAGCTCCAGCTCGTGGTCGTTCTATATTCCCATAAGGAGTCGATGCGATCTTTATGACAGAGCCAATCTTTTATTTGTTTCGCATTATTCAGCGCACATTTGTACGTGAGATTGTTATGTAGCGATCCGTGGTATATGCAACGAGTGTCGTCCCGATGAAGATAGCGGAATGAGGGAGCCTCCTCCTCCTCCTCTAAATTTATAATGAAGCAACCTGTAAGCTGCGCCAGGTACTCTGATTTTATTGAACCCCTTGTGAATATTCGATCAGATTGTTCCGCAATATTTTTCAAAATTAATTCCATATGTTGTGACGTTGTATCGCCCTCACGCCATTGTAAACCATGATGATTTCTAGTCAACCAGGAATTCTGACGCTTCAGCGCCGGTGATAGATCCTCATTATCGTGAGGTGAAGACACAAGCCAATGAGCGGTGTACGGCCCGTGTAGGCAAATGATCGCAACTTCTTTCGGCACAAAACGATTGTTTTTATCTCGCAAACCCTGTATATCGATTGCGATATTCATGATGCTTTCTCGTTGCTCTCTCTGATAATACTGTTCAGCTCTTTGTGTCACGGAGACCTAGCTCGGCGGATACAAATTCTGCTGACTATCCAGAAAAGTCAACGATTACTTGTCTGGATGAGTCAATCTCCAACACATTATCATACTCGGCGTACACAATACAATTTACCGTTGATGCGAGAGCCTTTTCGAATCGTACTTCTATTCTAACACTGCCGTGTTTTACCAAATTCCAATGAGTACTGCTGTTTGCTGATAAATCGGGCGTAAGATCAAACGCGAAAAGGCAATACCCTTCGGGGTAGGCCTCCCGTGAAATACAATTACCTTCATTGAGAAAGTGAATACCCGTTCCGGAGAACAGAGTATGATACGCGTCTACGTAAAGCTTCGATTTTGTAAAGTCGGGCTGCAGAGCCTTTGACGGTATTTGCATACCATCCACATACAACGATAGATAATTGATTTGATAATTTTTAAAATTAAACGGGTTTTTATCGAGGCAGCCATTGAACGCTTTATTATCGACGAAACCAATGATGATACGTTTTGGTAGCTGGCCGAGGATTACATTATCGAGAGTTTCGCCATGTACTCCGCTATGCATGGATATAGCCTTTACCTCCACGCGTGTCAGGGGGTATTTTGCCGTAGCTTTACACAGAGTTCTTGCATGTGCTAAAAGTATACCAGGTGCTATCTTGGCGCGACGTACGAGAAGTGACGCTTCGACAATATGTATTTTATAGTCTGCCGTCCCGCCCATAAGGCAAAATGAATTATTCGTGCGTACGAGTCGCAGACGCATTTCAACACCGTTCAATAAGAATCTCTCTTGATTAAAGACATCGCAGTGAAGATGACCGAGGAGAACAATAGTTTTTCCACTGCTAAGAAGGTCTCTGCGGCTAACAAGCCCACCGTTGGCTGTATCCGTATCCTCCATTTTTCCCGGTGTATCGGCGAACCAGAGCACACTCGTAAGATGAGAGTTTTTTGCGCCGTCTCCATAATTTAGCAGTGTTTCAATGTATGCTCTGTATGCATACGCGTTATTCGGGGGCGATACAAGTTTCTGATTGAAAAACACATCTACTTGATTGAACATTGAATGCATCAGATTATTGACGGGGCCTATTTTAATCGTTGAATCAGGCTTCTCAGCCAAACACTGTATTTGAACGCGCATGCTTAGCATGGTGTGAGCAAGATCAATGTATTCATCACCCTGACCAGGTACCACAAACTCAATTGGTGAATCATCCGTTAAAGATGAGATCGGTTTGTAGTACACCCATTGTGTTCCCTCGATGGTGGTTTGTGTAGGAGGCAGTGTAAATAGCTCGAGCTCTGACTTTAAACACTCGCAAGAGTGTGTGTGTAAGAAAGCCATATTTACCTCTCTCTCTCTCTCTCTATGCGAAAATATCAGCCACCGTTCGTAGAGCCTTCCTCTTCTTGGTTGTCCTTCTCTTATTTATCCTTCTCTTTGCCGTTGCCCGCTTTCTCGGTTTTCTCGACGAAGATGTAGCTTTCTTTCTTTTTTTCACACTATGGATACGTCGCACACCGCGGCCGGAAATGGAATGCCGAGATCGATTAATTTTTGCCATTTTATAGCCAGAACCCTTCATGAGCGTATCAATTTTTTCCTCCGCCTTTCGCTTCAGATTTTCGCCAGACTCGCGTAGACGCGTTTTGAACGCTTCTCTTGGTCGTACACCATTGTCCATTATATCGGTGGCAACATTAACACCGGCACGCAGAGCCTCCTTGCCGACAGCCCGTGCTCCATTCTTCAAAAGAGGTATAATACGGCGGAAAAGACCCCCGAGAAAGCTGCCAATCCCGTGGCCCCTTTGATTCGGTGAGCCTATGTACACGTTACTGATACCCCCATATCCGGTCCGAGCACCGCCCGTTTGCATATCAAAGTATTCATCGTAATAAGTCATTGCGATGACTTCTCTAATCCATACGCTTGAACTGTAATGTCACCGTCAGCGTCCCGTACTCAAATGGTATCGGCTGCCCAAACTCATCCCTTATATCGATATCGATCGATTGAAAGTTTGTATGAAGCAGAGGTACGTAGCGTGGTGGCGAAAAACCTCTAATCTTCACAGAGCCGTAATTGTTGCTATCCGCGGTATAAGATGGTACAACACGTAACAGAGGTGCATGTACATCACCGGTAATGTAGGGTTCACAAATATCCGTATAAACGAATAACATATCGGGGATAGCATTAGTTAGGCTGGCAGGTCGTGCGCCTCTATAACCAATATCTCTGAATGCAGGCGGGAGCGCCACACTGCTGGGTGTGGTAAATCCTAAAATCTTGTTGAGCCTTGGTGAGAAATGGAAAGCATGAATTAAATTTTCGCAAGAATCGCAGATACGGGTCACTTGGACGTAGCCATTGCGAGCGCGCTGAAATAGTAAATGACCAGCAACGCCCTGTAGTTCATTTATTACTTCGAGCAATGAGTCTATACTCTTATATACACCGGGTGGAACATACACACAGCTCTTTTCAATGTCAATAGCAGAATCGTGAATACCCGATTGTACTTTATACGGTGCGGTCTTGATGAAGTTCTGCTCGTCTTCCTGAGGTATATGCAGAATCGTCATGGGTATATGTATTTCTGTAAGTCCAACGGCCCAATTGCCTTGCAAAGATACGCGCTGTGGCAATCGTGTGGTATAATGCGTTGTCGTATTTTCCGGGTAATATTTCATACTGCTGTTGCTTGGTAAAACGATATAAAATTCGTCTCTCATCGTGATTTTTTATTTTTTTCGGTAATAGTACGAACTCTCGATAACTCGGCCTCGTAAAAAATGCCGTCAATATCTTCGCCGTGAAGATCGCGTAAAAAGTACACCGTCGGCCAACTAGTTGTCGATATGCGATGAATTTTGAACAGCTCGCTGCTCCAGCCGCTCTCGTAACCTTTTGCAAAGGCCGCTTTTGCACTACTGATTCGTACAACGTCACCGATCCCGTATTTAGGGATGTGTTCTCGCTCCGAATCCTTGTAACGCTGCATCAAATTAGCACGAGCTTGAGCTGCAGTGGCAAGAGTCACCGTTACCGGGGCCATTTTTATGCTGCTATGCCGGGCATTATTATATGCAGACACTATATTTTGCAACACATTGATGTATCGCTTCGCGCGAGTATACGTAAAGTATCGCCACATTCTTTCTTTCAATGTTCGATTAAATCTTTCCACAATTGAGGCTTTTATATCAGGATTCCGTGCAGTTCGAAACTGAATATCTTTCTTCTTTAGGAGCTCTTGAAATGCAGCACCCATGAATTCTTTGCCTCGATCCGATTGCAGGCATACGGGTGATCGGCTATTAGTGGCTTTTTGCGTGAGTATCCGCGTAAAAGCCTTAGCTACAGACGCAGCAGTCTTGTCGCGTAAAGGTTCGACCCATGCATATTTACTAAGCACATCTATGACTACGAGGAGATAGGTATGACCATCGTTGTAATCTTTGATCGAGCGAAGATCTACGAGATCAGCCTCCCACACATCGTCAATGTTTCGCACGCTGTAATGACGTCGTGGAAATCGATGTTTTACAGGACGATGTTTCGTGTAAGCATCCTGTGTCTCCAACCACTGCACGGTCTTTTCGTTAGAAATTTTTTTTCGCGTTGCGCGTAATAATTTTGCAGCGCCCGAGAACGATGCTTCGTGGGAGGGGTTATAGTACAGCTTTTCCAATGTTTTCATGGTTTAGAGTTTTAGGTTAGCCCAAATTACACGATTCTTCTTCTTCTTTTTACACTGGCCAGCGCCTGTTTGTTCCCTCTCAGAGGCACTGAAGAGCTCATAAATACTGGGATCGGTGGATTCGTCGCTGCTGTGATTGGCTCCCGCGTCGCTCAACGACAAGTCGTGGGAGTGCACAGGTATTTTTCTTTTTTTCCGAAAAGGCGTCGAGGTGGGCACCTCGGACCTCCACAGATCCTGGTTCCCAACAAACTCGCGTGGAATTTTTGCCGCTTTTAAAAATCCTGCAAATGCATGACGACCCGCCGGCGTTGAGATTTTCCTCGCGCGCATAGCATCGTTTATAAGATCGACAATATTGGAGTCCTTGATTTCTTTGCCTGCGATGGAGACGGTGCCTGTAGGATCCCAGCAAAACTCTGTTACTGGTACAAGGCGTAAACGACGGAGCAATAGTTTTGCTTTATTGCGATATTTTGTCGGGACACTCTCAACGATCATAGAGTCGTTTATGCGTGGAATTTCAGCGCCTTTTCCACTATTCCCCTCCTCCTCTATAGGTGCCGTGATGTAATCATCATTTTTTGCGAGTGCACGATGCTGCTGCGCTCGCTCATTATCGGCAAAATGAAGATAACGCTGCAACACCGCGAAATACGCCGACCACTTTTCCCTCTCATCCTTGTACGAATTAGAATTCAGAATATCGTTCATCTCAGTGTCCAATCTACTCAGTGTCGTACCAAGGGTTTGCACTGTTTGCTGCTGTTGCCGTTGAACAGATTCCGTTTGTCGATTATTCTGCACGCCTATATGCTGAAGATTCTCTTCAGGCACGAGCACCATTTTTCTCGCATGCTCCATTATCCACTGCCGCCGATCAAACGTGACAAGAGCGTACCCAGTACGGGGGCGAGCAGCAGCGGTAGGAATCCACCGTTTTGAACCACAAAACGTTTCTTGCTCTTCCAACTACCGCTTTTCGCAGCTAGTCGTCGAAGAATAGATGCGTGGCGACGCAACTTTTTTCTTTGTTCAGGCTTCAAAGGCACGTTACCACGTAGAATGTTTAACGCACACTCACAAATACAACGAATTATTCGTGGATCGGCTTTACGCAAAACGGCGTCTCGCTGCTCCTTGTTGAGATGCTGGAGTGCGTGCAATATTGCAACGTGCTTCTTGCAGAGAGAGGACCTGTTACCCGCCATCACAGCCGCAAGACTGGTACTTCTCCGGCTGTGTCGGTGCTTTTTAACTTTTTTCGCGGCACGTAAACGAAATGCTGTGGGTCATCGGGGAAAATACACGTTCGAAATCTACAGTTATCGGGAGTCGATTGTTTCAAGTCCAAGAGCAGATAACCGTGTGGTTTGCTCGTCGCGTCGTAATAAACCTCCTGCAGAAATCGGGGGTTTTCGGGGTAAACCTGACGCGCCAGGTGCTGTATTTGAGCGCGATCTCGCGGATTTTTAAAAACTACTATATAATTAGCGTTCAGCGATATATCCCGTTGCCCGTGACCCTGATGAAATAAATTTTGCGTTATAAAAAACACGCTCAAATTCTTATGATGACTACCCTTGGTGAAGAGGTCGACAACGCTATTGTTCGATGCCTCGCGCATCAAATCGTCAATAATTATAAGTTTTGCACGCGGATCGTTTGCATAATCCGAGGCTTGTGGTAAACCTTCGCGAAACTCTATCGAAGAACCGTACTCCATATACGCTTGTTGCCACTCGGAATAATAGAAAATAATTCGTTGAAACGGTTCACTATTCAAATGCGAAATGAATTTCAAAAACTTTTTCACAAAGTATGTTTTACCGCAGCCCGTGGGCCCGCAAACCATCGCCGTCCAAGGATGTTTCCACCGCACATCCATTTTTGCGAATGAGCACAATCTTCGTATTAGCTGAAACATATATAGGGTTCGAAAAGACGAATATACATAAGAACATAAAGTTTTATTTATATACATTATTTACAAAGTAGTGCGAGGTCTATATCTATATACATTATTCTTTATAACCGTAAGGAAGAGTGCCATATTCGCCATCTCGTCTCCGTTTGACGCTCGATGGTTTGCATGATTTGGTTTCAGGACGTGTGACGACCTGATGAAACGCCGTGCGCCGTATAGCGTCATACTTTAGCACAATAGGCTCGTCTCTCTCACCGGTTATAAAGGAGCGCACTGAGTTATAATTAATTAATCCCTTGTTCGCAAAATTAAGCGTTATCCCTTTTACTTTACATACTTCTTTTTCCTCTCCATTGGGAGTGCATACGATAAAAGAATAAAATTTTGGTCCGCCTGAAATGAAACTTCTAATATAACTACCTTCCCCATAAGAGCTCAGCTCGTCTGTGAGATCCCCTAAGAGCTGTCCCGTTGGAGGCTCGTACTCGTCTTTTTCTTCGTGCGATACGTAAATTACGGAATCGGTATCGCAGTACAAAGCACGATGACCCAGACACTCTAGGTAACTATAAAGTTTCAGGCGGGCCTGGGCTGTGGTGTATGCTGCTACTACGGCGTTCGCTATGCTGGATGGTATAACAGCGTCACTGATTTTCGTGTAGCTTACATACAATATGTCATTATTTACGGGTAAAATCCCCGTGATTTCGTACTCAGGGCTAGTCAATAGTTCCATAAGCTTTTTACGCGTCGAAACTATTTCTGTCTGCGGTAGATTTTCCCGCTGCCCAAACTTCCCCCAAAATGAGTTGAGGCATAGTTTTGCGACAGATCGCAGCCCCGGATTTTTAGCTATGGAGTCGCGATTTAGCTTGATTCCTTCCGATCGTTCGAATTCGGCTATATAGAGATCTTGCGCGGCTTTATCTTCGGAGCAATTGTCGGGCCATCCACTGGCTTCTTGTTTGATTTTTAAAAACGTGTTAATGTATTCGACAAAATGCCCCCCTGTCTGTGTATCGCGATTGAATTGCGTCGTTTCATATTGCCAAATTTCAGTCACGTCTATCACTCTGTACCCGCACGACACGGCTTTTCGCAACTCGTCGACCACCCATGTACCCTTGAACACGCGCTCTACAGGATCTTCGTGTGTACATACACCCTGATTCATAATCTCACAGCAGCTGCGGCATAGAGCAAATAATAACCGGTTATGCATACGCACTGGTAATACGGGGTGATAAAGATTACGAGGCGGCAAAACGGTACATTTTACGAGACCCTCGACGAGAGTTAGATCGGTGTTATCAGGACCTGTCAATTCCATGCACTCGTTACCCACGTATACTTTCGGATGGCCCACGGGGTATTTACCGAATTTACAGATATATGGATACAGAGAGCAAACGTCTACGTAACGTATTTTTTCCGTAGCGTCAACGTCGTAGAGCGTAACCATATTTTCTGTTCGTCCTCCGAAAAAAGCATCACGAGGATTGAGAGGCTCTGCTGTAACTAAAGGGTTATCTTGCAAGAAAGTCCTCAGCTCGGCTGTCGAATTTAACAAGCGATCGTAATCACACTCCCAAATTTCCGTGAGCAAATACCCTCCCGTTCGAATCCTCTCAGTTACAGCAGTAGTTCTCTCGAAACGCTCGTGCATGGATATTCCATCGCTTTGTCGACTGTCTCTGTTTGTGGGATAGCAACGGGGGCAACCGTGCCAATAACAACCGTGAAACTGTAATACATGTGCCCCGTTAGGAGTCTCGTAGTATCCGTCTACCAAGAGATTTTGAGGTATTCTGAATTCACGTGTTCTGCCCGCATGAATAATACGAACACCCCGCGAATGCTCTACCCACGATAGCCACGAAACCGCTTTTTTCGATTGATTTTGCGCCCATCTGTATCCCCCCGTGGGTATAATGCCTATTGAATTATCTTTCAAGAAATTTTTTCGAAAAACTCTGAAGCAGGCTGATGCTATTGTTGTACTTTCATCAAAAGGGCAGACGCGACCGCTGGTAATGAACATATTGCGAAAAGCCATACACGCGCGTCGCAAAATCGTGACATCTGTCTTACAATAGCTGATAAGCTCTTCCGAAAAAACGAATACGTAATTTTTGTCTTTTGTTTCGCGATACCAATCGAGAAATTTCCGGCGCTCATCGGCGCGCATCGTGTCCGGAGAATAATGCTCGAGAGGCGGCAATTCGCCTACGTAATTTTGATTTTCAGGCCTGTTAAACAAATGTGGAAAAGTGCCTTTAATGATAGCACCGGTAAGCCCGAAGGCTTTCGGTAAACCGCTCAAAGCCATATGGAAGTAATTTAGACTGTCGAGAAATACGAGTTTTCCGACGCGCATCGTAATAATTTTCGTACCGTTCATGATTAGAGTGGGGAGCTGAGTTTTTTTCTCTTCGATGAAATAACGCAGGATGAATTGAGCGTCGAAACCCCCTGCATTATGAGCGATACAGATGGTACGCGAAAAACCTTCGAGCGGTTGCATGGCTAATTCGACAAGCTGGGCTACGGGGCTGTGGCTAAACACAAATTCGTGTTCCCCGCAATGCTCGCACGGTTCGTCTATAGAGTCGTTAACACAGCAAAACGTGCAAACTCGTTGAGCCACGCAAAGATTTGGCTCGTGTACATGAGTAGTCGCATCACCCTTCACTGGTGTGCTCTGCTGTGTTTCAAAATCATAAAAAATGAATAGTATTTTTTTCAAGTCCGGAGTACTACGAATCGGTTTCATGAAACACAGATGATTACTCGGCTGATGAGATTTGCACGTTTTGCAGAAGCCTACCCCGCATTTATGCTTCTCTTTTTTTTCTAAGGGCCTTATTGCTCGAAAGCAGTTACGGCATCGTTTGAGAGATTCGCAAACGCTAGCCTTTCTACGCCTCATGGTCACCAGCGGTGCCTTATGCCTCTGTAAACACGCCTCTCCGAAAAAATCGCGGTTGCATGCTTCGCATCTGATTATATTGCGCGATTGCGTATCGCACGTCTGTAGCCCCCAGCACCGAGGACATTTTTTTTTTGAACATCTATGACCGAATCGCCGATATGCTGTGTTACACGATGAACAGAAATCTCTACTGCCGACAGCTGCTCTGAGATTTAGAATAGGTTCGAAATGATGTGAACGCTCGTAATACAAAATGTACAGGGTGTGGTGAATTGTACCTACGCTGTTCAGAACACCCTGTCTACCGTCAAATAGTGGCTCCTCCCCGCGACCCAGAGTTAAAAACTCGTAAACGACAATAGCAAAGCCGTCTCGTGCCAAATAATCTTGATAGCGCGTAATCTCGTATACACCACAGCCCTCTACAGGTACGCGAACATTTGCTTCTCTCGTAAGTTCGAGTGCCGCTTGTTTTTGTACAGACCCGTTAATTTGTCTAATACGCTGCCATTTATTATGTAGAGTACCCGACCGTATTTCACCTCGTTCTGCGTATGCTCGAGCCACCACCAGTGAGCGCGGTAAGCATAGATTGTCGGTGTTTCGGATCGAGAGAATAGATCGTTTTGCGACAGCCTCGTGTGTGAGACCTTTCCGACCGCGCCCTTCGACCCCCTTGACAGCGCACATTTTTATCGTGCACGAATCATCGATGTTCAAAGATGATGCACTTTGTGCCACGCTGCTTATTAATTTCCAAATATCTTCGAAAACATAATCTCGGGCCGGTCGGAAAGATAACCACACGGGCCCGTGCGGCAAGCTATTCGCTGTAAACGAAACGCCTACATAATCGCCGCCCTCACAGGAGCTCATGATGTGCGTTAAGAGATCACGAAATGCACCGTTGAGCCAATCTACCACACTAATGCCGGAGTCTGGCTGGCGAATTCTTAACGAGGTTTCACGCCCTCGTAGTTTAAATCGCTTAAAATATCGAGTGTAATCACTGATGATTTCGAAATGTTTTCCGGGTGGATGTATTTCTTCGAGAGGCCCGCTCCTTGGTACAGTAAGTCGCCAGCCTGCTCCTTTTTGCACCTCTGGAAAAGAGTCTCGTATTAGATTCTAAAATGGTTAAATGCAAAAATTATTGTGTTTTATCAATATTTGTACCTCTCACGAGTCATAGCACTGCTTAAATAGTTCGATATCACCACTCAAACAAAGATGCTGACGAATACCCTGTTACAAAAGGACCCACTTACTTACATGCTTAATTAATTTTTCATATATAAGAAAAATTATTTACCAGAGTCGTCATCAGTCACGAGCATTTGAAGCCATTCGTCAGCTCTTTGAAATGCTATTCCCTCGTCTCTCTCGTTCTCGATCGGATATTCCCACAGCTGATTTTCGCGATGGTCAAAAACATCATCAGGGTCAGAGGCTGGGATTGTTCGTCGTCCAGAATGGCATAGACCTGACGGGCCTGGTACAGCAGCGTCAGTTACCCTCTCCCTATCTATACCCTCTGGATAAATTTATAATTTAAAATTGACGCCACACCAATTTTTTTTTTTATTCTTTATTTTTTTTTGCACCTTAATTTCAACTTACGTTCGAAAATCGACGAATTAGTAAATATTTCCGAAGGATGCTCGATGCTGGAAACAGTACTCATAGGCTGCTCATCATTCAGCTCGGTGCATGACAGGTGCTGACTCGTTATGCTTCTCTGCTGGCATGCTAATTCCGCAGCACAAGCCCCTTCTATAAGAGCTGCTTCTTCATCCGGCGATGCATCCAAGAGCTGTCGATATACTATATTAGGTGCACAACCATTAAAAATATTGCCCCTCTTTTAATAGAAGTACTGCTTTCAGCTCATAATTTTTTCCGGTAAACGAACCGTGTTAAAATTTCATAATATAAATGTTTTTCTTACGATGATAATGTAAGGAGAGAGAGAGCTCATATCAATTTAATAAGACAGAGAAAGAGGAGATTGGTGAATAAGAATATATTTTTTAAATATATCATGTTGAAATTCGTAAAATATTTTTTCTAACGATAACAGGCTCTCTGTACCACTTTAATGAAAGAGAGAGACAGCGAGAGGTAGAGAGCACGGAACCACGCGAAGCATAGCACAAAGAGTAGAGCTCGATAAATAACGATTATCTCTGCTTACGCAAACAGGTGCTCTGCATCGTGCTCATGAAAAAAAGAGCGAGAGAGTGAGAGAATGGCAAAGAATGCGGAACCACGCGAAGCATATGGCACAAAGAGTAGAGCTCAATAAAAAGGGTTTGGCCATACTATCGTAATAACAGCCGTGAAAATATTTTTTCAATACGCTTTAAGATCCATACCGCTTTAACGAGAGAGAGAGAGGAAATTGATCAATAAGAATACTTTTTGAACCCGTGAAAATATTTTTTCAATACGCTTTAAGATCCATACCGCTTTAACGAGAGAGAGAGAGAGAGAGAGAGAGGAAATTGATCAATAATAATACTTTTTGAATATTTCGCGTTGAAATTCGTAAAAAATTTCTAACGATAACAGGAGCTCTGTATCGCTTTCATGAAAGAGAGCCAACGAGAGAGAGAGAGACAAGGAGCGGTAGAGAGCTCGGGACCACGCGAAGCATGGCACAAAGAGAAGAGCTCGATAAATAAGGCTTGCCCGTGCTAGCGTAATAATGGTACCGTGAAAAAATTTCAATACGTGCTGGCGTAATAATGGCGTCGTGAAAAAATTTTTCAATGCAGTTTAAGTATTACAAATATACATGATTATTTTTTATGATAGAACAGAACTTACTTCTGATTTCATCGACAATACCGCGGACACATGGCGCGTTTTCCAATCCTCGACGCTGCAGCTCTTCAAACACACACGCTAGCACTTGTTGACCATTTAGTATGCCTCTGTTGTAGGCTGCCGCTATGATTCGCAAGGGCGCCCACCATACAATATATTTTAGGCGTCTTATAAGTCTATCGCCCGATAATCGATTTAATTCGTTGCACCATTGCTCGTTACACCGACGACGAAGCTGAGAGCTATGTAATATGGCCAAGCGCAAAAGATTTAATATACACTCGCGAAGTGCTCGATCTGCCATGATTGATAACGATACGTGATAATACCCTGCTGGATTGAGACTGATTAACATTGCATCTTGTTCTTTCCATATAAATACTTAGCGCTAGCGCTAGCCTTCTGAGCGAATTTACTCATTTACTTAAACTGCAGCGCCATCAAAAATCGATGCCCCTTGCGACACAAAAATATGCATGATGAGGTATCAAGATATCAAGATATCAAGATTTCAAGATCTCGCCACAAATGTATATAAATAAGCATTCCAAATGCTCTTATTGTTTCAATGTAACATGATATAGTGAGACTCTGATCAAATTTTTTAAACAGCGACTTCTTCGAAAAGCGCAACGAAGTGGAGATCGCTTAGCTTTGATATGCATTTTAAAACTTAATATCATTTTTCAAAAAATATACTTTTACAAACGAGAAATAAGTAGGTGGTCTCAATAATTTTCATAAGTCTTAATGGGTCTTGAGGCCTAAATATATTAAAATTATATTACTATAAAGAGCATGAAGTACGAAAACACATTAAATGAAGAATAAGGAGAGATTCGCAGCAATGAGCAAAGAAGACATGCAGTCTGCTGATGCTCCGCTGATGGTGCGTTTCACGCACCTCGAGAAATCGAGAAATCTCGTAGTGTTGTACCCGAATACTCGGTGTACATCGAAAAATATAAAAAAAAAAGCCCCGCTATTGCTGCGATAGAAAGATTCGAGGCATGGAAAAAGATATGCATCAGAAAAGAGAGAGAGAGAAAGAGAGACAGAGTTAGCGAATATTCGCACAAAGAGGAGAGCTCGATAACTATGCTCGTGATCTCAGCCGTACCTCTTTGCTGACCCTCGAGCTCATATCTCTCAAAAGAATTTCCGAAGTTTTTCTCCCGAGAGGCAAAATTTTTTCCGTGTAGAGAAAAATTTTTAATTTATAATTTTTCTTACATAGCTCGAATCAGACTTATACACCGCTTTCATATAAAGCATCATGATATTGATACTCTGTTTTCGTCAAAACAAAGTAAACCTTGGCGCGTGCAAGTTAGCTGACATCCTCTTATACACGCCAGTGTGTATGTGTAGCGGCGAGAGCTATGCAGCTTTTCTCTCCGGGTGGAAAAAAAATTTGAAAAATACAATCGCAAAGGAGAACAGTATCAGTCATCGCTATACTCTTGTAGATGGGCCATTCGATGCTAAAGCGCCCCTGCTTGCCTGTGATCTGTACAATTTTAATTCATTCTTCGCCCTATATGTAAAAGAACTGCTGCTGCTGAACGATACCGCGTGAGCATGCCCATAGTTATTGGCTCTCGAGCGCTACGGAACGGTACCTCGTTAACTCACCTATGTACATTCGCAGCGTATACCTATTGTGTCTGTAGGTATACTCGCGTTGCATCTTCAGACCACATTATATACATTAAATATATTATCCTCCATACGAATAAAAAAATGAGCGAATTCGAGCAAGCTTGGGCGACGATGAGACATGCACGTGGTGCTGACGGTGCATTTCGCGCGCGCCGAGAAGTCTTCATAATATTATCCCTAAAGGCGTGTGGAGCTTGCTTCCAAGCATCTGTAGAGCTCAGTAATCGTCGTTCTTTTAATCGTGTAACATCGGGAAAACGTTCTCGCAATGTCAATCGGTTAAAATATTATTCGTTTAAATAATTTATGTGCCCTCAGGATTAACGTGTGTGCTCGTGCTAATAAAAATATTTCACAAAGACGGGTCTCACGGAGATATAACGAATATAACGAATATATCTGTGCGTGTTTGCATTCTATCGTTTTTCAAAATAATTCCTGCTGTAGATCACTCAAAACCTTATTCGTAGGAATATCGGAAAAAATTTTGGAGTGCTAGTACGAGTGTTTTTAAACTCCTTCGCAATTCTACTGTGCGGTGATTTTTTTTCACGGATTCGGAATGAATTTTAGCTACCGAAATAACGAGGGAGAATAGTGAGAGAGAGATAAAATGTGGGCGAAAAACAGAGAGTGTGTGCGAGAGAATGAGAAAGACAGGAAAAACCTAAGTGACAGGAGCGAGAGAGAGAGAGAGAGAGAGATGCGCCTAATAGCCTCGGAAGAAGCATAAGTAAAAAATAATAATCCAGAGAGAGAGAGAGAGAGAGAGAGAGAGAGAGAGAGAGAGAGAAAGAGAAAGAGAAAGAGAGAGAGAGAGAGAAAGAGAATATTGAAAATAATAAAAATAAATAATAATAATAATAATAATAATAATAATAATCGGACCACTATGGCGAGCCCTCAGAACTCTTCCCCCACCACCTCTCCCCACCATTACCCCCACCACGCTCGGAAAGAGGCTCCGACGTGGGGGAAAGTGGAGGGGATAGGAGTGGGGATAGGAGTGGGGGTCGCCATAGTGGTCCACATACTACTAATAACTACGTAAGCACGTGCATCTAGCGCACAGCACTGTAGTTAGAGAGAGTGAGAAAAATAACTACGTAAGCACGTGCATCTAGCGCACAGCACTGTAGTTAGAAAGTGAGAAAAGTAACTACTTAAGCACGTGCATCTAGCGCACAGTACTGTAGTTAGAGAGTGTGAGAAAAGTAAAGTAACTGCGTGAGCACGTGCATCTAGCGCACAGTACTGCAGTTATAAAAAGGTGTTGAAAATACGTGAATTTCGATGGGAGTTCCGCTCGAGAATGTAGACAGCTCGAAGTTTGGTTTTTGTTCAATTTCCCCCTTTTATTTGATGGTCCCTGGTGCACAAATGAAACGCGAATGCTTTTTATTTTTTTATTTTCAATGTTTTCTTAAACTGGTTTGCCGGGGCTACCGTGCTACCGATTTTTATGTTGAAAGAGTACAGTGTTCTAACTTAGTATAAAATTGAATATTACGCGACAGGCTATAAGGCTTGAGTGATTTCGGGTGATCAAGCTCGAAGTTCGACTGACTGTCCTTAATTATTGCTGGTCATTATATAGGCCCTTATTCTGTTGTCGCGTAAGGTGGGAGATGTCGGCGCGTGAGGGAAGAGTTTTTCTCACACCTCGACATTCTGCTGACGATAATCTCCAGACGCATTTCCAATTATGGCGGCTGGTGATATGAAAAATCAGCGTCGAGACATCGATACTCTCTAGACGAAATTCCGACTATTGTTGGTGCCGGGATATCGATATTCTGGAGGCATGCTTGTAGTTTAAGTGATATAAAAAGTCAGCGTCGAGACATCGATATTCTTCAGACGGAATTCCGATTATTGTTAGTGCCGGGACATCGATATTCTCGAGGCGCAACTTTTGTTTATGTTGAGGCTCGTCCCTAGGCGATAAGCGCGGCCGTTTTGTGCGAACCATGCGATAACGTGCGACATATGCCGGTTCGTCACTCACGCGCCTTCTCCCCGCGACGAGCTTCGTTCGTTGAAGGCTGAAATTTTGCGTGTCAGGTGGGTTGCATGCTCGCAGGCATACTTCGTGCTTGGCGGGAGAACTCCGGCAATGAAGGTCACCCCTGGTCTTTTGTGTTTTTCCCGTGATTAAATGAGAGATTGAATATTTCGACTGCGGATCATACGGATCCGGATCTATGTTTGATAAATGGTTCATATAAAATAAATTTTCAATTTTTATTTGTGTATTTCGACTCAGGACGTTACAACTGAAATATTTTTATTTGATTGCAAACTTTCTCTGGTGCTAAATAATTAAATGTACATATCCAACTTTCCATGCACCCTCGTCGCAATGGGAGTGATCACCCCTTGAAACGTCGATTTTTACACGTTTTTTTATCTAAAAAGTTGAATTATCGACCGATTTTAATGGAACAAAAATAAATTAATCAGCATAAACTATAAAGTTTATGTGTTACCGCTATTTTTAAAAAACTAAAACGAAGGCATGAACTCGGGAATATTGCGAGGTGCCCCCTCTGATTTTGATGAGCTTTCCATGTGTCCTTGATATAATGAGTGACAGGTATTTGTATTGTGACGTGACATTTTGCCCCGCACCCACACGGAGTGGTGTCAACCATTGGGTCGGGTTTATGTCCCTACGACGCCACTCCTCGAGTGATTACGGCCCCGAGAAGTTTCGACTCATCTTAGGATATGTTCCGTTTATTATTTTTACTAACTGCCTAAGGGCGTATTGTGATTACGTTATTGGGCAAATTTTGTGCTAATTAATATACTGAATTTTAATTGTGTAATTTAGCATTAGACCAGCCATTTTCCCAATTAAATGTTTGGAAATAGCGTGTCCTACGCTCAAGCTCACTCGCCAGTGTTCAAGAATAAGGGACTCGCGAGAGGCGTTACCTTGTTACGAGGGCGTCTCACCCGTGCTCGGCCCGTGCATCGTTGGCCCAGAATAAGGGTTGGAGCAGGAATTTGCTCATCATGCAGGCGAATATTTACCATCAATATTCGTGGAAAATGGGGATGCCAAAAGAGACATTAGGTATGACCGACGTACAGCATCATCCACTTTTTTTCACTACGCAACCTTGGAGTTTCACCCCTCCCCCAACCCCCTGCTGCCGCCTCAGTCGTCATAGACCGTGAGAATCAGCGCCTCAATTGAGGGAATCCCGGAGACAGAGCGAGCAACGTGGTGCTGTTTCGCCTGGTGGCGTTTATTGTGGGCCCACCGCCTCATCAAGGGACGCTTCGATTTCGCGAGGAAGGCCTCCCCCGTTGCTGGTAATCATCTACCGGATCCTAGGAGGAGGGCGATTAAGAGGCAACCTAGCATAGCTACGAGGAAAGGCTCGTACACAGGTTCGGTCGCGGGAGGGGTCGTCCCTTTGTCATCGTCATGAGTCACTCAGCAAAGAAAGCGAGCAAACGAAGGAAAGTAGGGAGATAAGACACTGGCGGGGCGATGCGAGAGAGTGGGGTGCGTGAGATGAGGAGAGCGAGCAATGATC
This sequence comes from Rhorus exstirpatorius, assembly GCA_963564615.1. Taxonomy (NCBI): domain Eukaryota; kingdom Metazoa; phylum Arthropoda; class Insecta; order Hymenoptera; family Ichneumonidae; genus Rhorus; species Rhorus exstirpatorius. The sequence goes on along the minus strand of OY751314.1, from coordinate 8,810,872 downwards.
CTGTAAGTAGATTGATAGTTGAGCTGTCATAATTTTTCGGGAGTCACGAAAGGACGGAAAATGTAGTGGTCAGTGCGAGAGAGAACAAGCGTTGCCGGTCAGCAAAGGAACTCGGTAAGCCCTACTCTCCTCTCTCATATTTCTGCGTTAATTTAGGAACTCTTTTCTCGTATTATCGATTGTGCATTAATTTTGTAGAGTCCCGGCTACGTTCCATAGTGACAGTCTCGCGTTCGTGGCCGTACGTTATTTTAGTGTATTTGGTAGTTAGAAACCTTTAATCGAGTTTTAGTAATTACGAGTTAGGAGTTTTATATGAGAAATGATCGAAAAGAGAATTCCGTACAAGAACTGATCTGAACGAATAATTATCGGATTTATCGAATCCTTTTTGTCTCATGTTGAGGAGGTTTTTAACTCAGAGAAAAACGGTAAGAATAGTTCTGAAATTTTAGGGGAGGTTTGTACTGGTACTAGGAATACACCGTAATTATTTCAGATTTTTTGAGCACGTAGTTGAGGAGGGAAAACACATGAAAAATGCCGCTTATACGCGGGCTCTTATGGCAGAAGTATTCGACGCTATAATTAGAGATTATTTAAGGTGTGAAAAAATGGTAACATTTCCCCCGAAGAACCGCTTAAACGATAGAGTAGACCTTAATAGATATAATTTGCCCGTATAGAAAGTTTTTCACCGTGCCGATTGCGAAATATACTTGTAAACAGAATTGAGCGTGAGTAGTATGTGGACTATATCCAACCTCACTCCTATCCCCACTCCTATCCCGTCCACTTTCCCCCCACGTCGGAGCCTCTTTCCGAGCGTGGTGGGGGTAATGGTGGAGAGAGGTGGTGGGGGAAGAGTTCCGAGGGCTGGACATAGTGGTCCGATTATTATTATTATTGAAATAATAATAATTCATACTTTTTTATCTTTATTTAATTTTTCTATACATTTTCACTTAAATATACGTAATGTTTTTATACAATGAGAAAAGGATTTATTTTTTACGGCCTATAACAGTTTCAACGATGTGATCGAGATGATGTATCAATAGATTCTCAATTAACGCTGTTTTTGTACAAGTAGGTAATTCACTGTAGGAATTATTCGGCGCTGTTACTTTTTTGACAGCTCTCTCTCGTACTCGTATTCGTGTGCGAATATTACGACGTATGCAGCTCCTCTATGTTGGAATGATTTTGAAAATCGTGCCAAAAAGTGCCGTCCATAGTTAAACAGCCATGGATATAACATTTGAACCTAATCACAGGCCGTAACGTACCGCTCCGCCAAATATCTATGCCCACCCACACAGACTTTGTTCCCAAATTATTTAGCTTATACGCGAATGGCAGCAGTAGAGCACGTAGATTCTTAGCACATTTCACAGACATCGTAGGTCTTAATGATTTGTTGACGGTTTGAATTCCAAATTATTGAATTTTGTGCCGCGATATTGCACCGCCAGATTATGTTCACGGGCCGCGGCTATCAACTGTTGAAATAGTTGTGCGTCTTCTTCGAACAGCTTGACGAATCTGGCTGGTAGGAAACAAGCAAATGCGTTTTCTACGTCGATGACGATACGTGAACCCCATTTAGTTTGAACAGTTCTTATATCGTTGATATTGTAGTCTTTTTCGAGCTCTAGCTCTAATAATTTTTTCACTGGTAGAAAGGCCGCCGCTTGACCCACTTTGTTGATTCGTGCAAAATCTATCGTAAATATTGAGCTCGTCAAATTTTCGTGTTAAAGAGATAAATCGCGATCTCCCTTGTATCACCGTTTTGATAGATGCAATGTCTTGTAAAAGCGCTTCTATTCACCGTTTTAATTTGCGTCGTTTAATTTGCATACACCTCAAATGAGAAAAGGTTTTACTTTGATGTCTGACTACGGTTTGATCGCTAATGATGGTCGTTCTCCAGGGTCTAACTTATACTCTGCAGTCGCCCCTCCCACTAGATCTCCCTAAACTCCTAGATCTCTATAAAGATTACTCATTTTATTAGAAATAACAAAGACAAAAAGAAATCTGGTCGTCTACATATGATACCCTATAAAGATGACTCATTTTCGTAGACATAACAAAAAACAAAAAGAAATTTTTTCATACCGATTCGAAGAAGAATCGATGGTTTGATGCACGTGCCGCTTGAAATATGATAGTCGCTGAAAGTGACTCTTGTACCCAAAGATTGCTAACTCCAAGGCGCGTGATCGCAGTTCAAGGATAGGTAGAAAAAATTTCAATGTCAAATTTTATTTCTTATATTAAAATTAGATTCATTATTGCCGTACACGGGAACAACAGTTCTGTATACAGTGTAAGTTTTTATGATTAAAATTATTTGTACCACCGCCACCACCAACCGCAGAGTCCATATTGAAAACTTTGCCCCGAGGCTTAGACTTTTCGCGTTTTTTTATATACGCATTATAATCATCGTTCACTGTTTTATCGTTTCGGGATAAATCATCTGAAAATACGCTTCGAAACTTATTAATACCAAAGCCAGTAGACATTGTAACACGGTATGAGGACGATTCGGAGACGAATGTGGCAGCGGCTGGATAGCTCAGTTGGGAGAGCACTTGACCGGCAATCGAGAGGTCCCGGGTTCGAATCCCGGTTCAGTTCAAGCCGCATTTTTTTCCGAATCGTTCCTCTATCCCGGTTTTTTCCGGGTTAGAACATATAATGAAGAAACATAATTCAATACTGTCCGCAACACTGCGAATCTGGACCCTGAAGCTGAGTAGCGTTGCATCGGAAAAGCTTGCAGTTTCTTCGGAGTCGGATGAGATGCTGCGGGTCGATTGGAGGGATCCCGTGGCTGTCAAAGTATCGTCCTTCTCCAGTTCGATCGACGTACATGGCGACCCAGTGGGATCCGGGCAATTTGTGGCCATCGGTATTAACGACAAAAGCTGTCGGCCACGTCGATACCTTCGGGATACGATCGGCTGGGTATACGCCTATCGTGTGGTCTGGTATGTTCCGCAAGGCCTGCAGAATTTCTAGACTGTTCATAGGAGCCTAAAGCAGAAGGTTTCTTTTTCTTTTCCTCGAGAGGCCCGTCTAAGCTCCAGCTCGTGGTCGTTCTATAGTTCCATAAGGAGTCGATGCGATCTTTATGACAGAGCCAATCTTTTATTTGTTTCGCATTATTCAGCGCACATTTGTACGTGAGATTGTTATGTAGCGATCCGTGGTATATGCAACGAGTGTCGTCCTGATGAAGATAGCGAAATGAGGAGGCCTTCTTCTCCTCCCCTAAATTTATAATGAAGCAACCTGTGAGTTGCGCCAGGTACTCTGATTTTATTGAACCCCTTGTGAATATTCGATCAGATTGTTCCGCAATATTTTTCATAATTGATTCCATATGTTGCGACGTTGTATCGCCCTCACGCCATTTTAAACCATGATGATTTCTAGTCAACCAGGAATTCTGACGCTTCAGCGCCGGTGATAGATCCTTATTATCGTGAGGTGAAGACACAAGCCAATGAGCGGTGTATGGCCCGTGTAGGCAAATGATCGCAACTTCTTTCGGCACAAAACGATTGTTTTTATCTCGCAAACCCTGTATATCGATTGCGATCTAACCTTGGTCTCCTTTCGTATCCGTTTGTCTCTGGTTCCATTCCCGCTACCGGAGCTTGTCGCGCACCCGCTAGACGTCAGCACCTTGGACAAAAACAGTGATAATTCGTACACCCTGCTTCTGGAGCTACGTCCGAGCCCGTTTGTGCTTCTACCATCAGCTCTGCTACAGTAATGCTTCTCGCTGCCGGAGATTGTCTCGCACATGCTATATGTCAGCACTTTGAGACAGAGGCAGTCGTAGATCATACGCCCTGCTTCTGCAGCTACGTCCGAGCCCACTGTTCTTTCATCTGCCGTGCTGCGGCATCGGGAATCGAACCTGAGACATCTTCGCAGTCATTCGGTCACCAGACCAAGGCGTTGCTTTCCTTTGAACCTACATTTTTTTTGGTGGGTTCCAAACCACCGCAGTCGCAGAAAAAGCACTAAGAAAATTTTTCCATTGATGCCGGCGGTGGGAATCAAAGCCGGCCCCATCGCACACCAATGCGTGTGAGCCCGGAACGTTACCACCGCGCTACTGATTCCCTGCGAAGGTTTCAGTAATTACATACGAATTTTAAGTACTTATCAATAGCATACTATCCGTCCTCCCTATTTCAGTACGTGATGAAAATCTATCAATAATCAAAATCGAGTAAGGGATCATCACAGCGTGGGCGCCCAAAAAAAGCCGATTTTTGCTATTTTGTTTTAGGTGGATATGATGAGCTGATCGGTCTGTTTTTTTTTAACAAATTGAAGCACCAATAAAGAATACAAAATGAATGTTTAAAAATCTCTTCATTCATTGTTTAACATTGTTTTTATTTGCGTAAAATTGCGTGGAAAAAAAATAGTGTTCTATGGTGGCCAGGATTGCGGTCGCAAATTTCATCAGAAACAAAAAATTCAAAATGGTTATAAATCTGTAAGAAAACCGCAATGTTCCTATTGAGGTTTTTTTTTTTTGTGAAATTTGAAAAAATGGTGGTGGTTTGAACAGAAAGTATGAAATTGAGCTTTATTCGACAGTATTTCGTACAAAAAAAAGGAATATTCAAAAAAGAAACTAGGTGTGTGGCAAGCACACGCGTCAGAAGTGAATCTTATGGAAGGTGTATGAGTGATTTCACGTGGCTTCAACCACCCAAAAAAAAACATACATTCAAACAATGATGCTGAGAGAAAGAGATAGATAGATAGATAGAACCGGATTTATTGTACCGCAGCAATAGTGCCAGAGCGTACAAAGGATCGAAGAGAAGAAGATACATGTATATAATAAAAGTATGAATAACGTGGAATAGAGAGGGAGAGATAGTGAGACATAAACCATTATGTCTCACTATTTAAGACATAAACCTTTATTTCTGACAATTTCTCCCTCTCTTTCTCTCACAAGGGGACAGTACGGCAGTCGGATTTTTGTAATTTTTCGTACTCATGGTACGTGAAGTTCAGAGCTCGAATATTAATATCCCAAAGCAGTTAGACGCCATATTCAGAAATTTTCGAAAAAATTGACTTTGAAGTTTTCGAGCGCACTCTTATCCCACAAAGATGCTACGATATTCGAACCGGATTCGTGGCGTACCTGGAAGCGCTCGAGTCTAGTAATCGCGGGGTCGCTGGTTCGAGTCTCACTTCGAATTTTTTTTTTTTTTCCATTTTTCTTTAATTCGCGTACCTCCGTCATTTAAATATCCCGATAAATTTTTGTTGTATATAATCACATATTATTATATATAATTAATATAATATGTCAATATATGTTTATATATTGACAAAATCCATATATAGTTATTTATGTACAAAATTCATTATAGTTATACATAATTATATATTTTCTCATATATGATCATATATGATTTATATATAACAATAGATGATTATTTATAAAAAAATAAATAAATAATCCCGGGATAAAAATCATAAAATCTATGCTAATTCACATATATGTAATTATAATTGTCAATGATAAATGCAAGTCTTATTTTTGATTATCTCTTGCTTGAAATTGCGAATAGGCGACGTAAAAATATCCAGTAATAATATTTACATAAACTCCCTTGTAGATTAATAGGAATATAAATAGAAGAATAAATGTTGAAATATGTGAATATAACGCTTGCTTTAGCAACCGTCGATATTGTGAATAACAGTTCTGCGTACATCGTTTGGGTTTTGTCCTGATCAACTACCTGCGAAGCGGGCACAGCTGCTTGTGCACAAAAGATTTCTTGGAATTCCAGAACGGGTGGAAGAGATACGGCGTCTTCCGCAAGCAATGCCTGTTTGAAGTAGCATTCGACCGTTGGTTTTCGGAGCAGCAAGTACTGTTTTTCGGCGTGGTGCACGATTTTGTAGAATATTCGATAAAAAAAGATCAAAATGTCGGGCGTGGGAGACGACGAGGTGCCTGGACCTTCGACGGCACAAGATGATATTGAATATTCTTTGTGCAGTGAAGTTTCAAAATTACGATTGAAGGATGCCCTCGTATATTACGAGCAAATTCTCACACAAAATAATCTTGTGGCACCAACACCATCGGAGGTAATTACTGAAGAGGGAATGTTACTAGCAGAAGACTTGTTCCATTATACAGTACAAACTTTACACGAAAAAAAGTTTGTAACGGATGAAGAACTAATTATGCTTGATGAATTGGACGAAGAATACGCTTTTGACGAACCTGCATCTGACAACGAAGATTCTTCTGAAAATTATGAGCCAGAGGCGAAAAGGGCGAAATCGTACACGGACAATATTCCGCTGGATTATAAAAGGAAAGTTATCAATATAGTTCGAGCACATCTGACATGGAGCCTAAAAGTTCTGCAAAAAAACGGGTGCAGCCGCTTAAAGCGCATGGAGGAATTGCCAAAATGGGAAAAACATGTAAAAAGCGGAGGAACCATGACAGACAAATACGCGACCATCGATTCGTGGACTTACGATCGCTTTGAGGAAGCGCGACAGAACAACCAACAAGTTACAACCCGGAACTTGCAGCAGTGGGCTTTATCGGCTGCGAGACAATTTGAAAATTTTGATTTCAAAGCTTCCGATAGGTGGGTTGTGAAATTTAAACGGAGACATCGAATTCGCCAAAGAAAAATCACGAAGTTTGTAACGGAACGAGAAACCGCAACGCGGGATGAAATCCTGGCTGCTGCAGAAGATTTTTGTATCCAGGCTCGTGATGTCATACCAAACTTTGGTCCCGATTTCGTCATTAATACAGACCAAACAGGTATTCAAAATTTGTTCTCATTTTCCATAATAAATTAATGTAGACTTTCGTATATAGTATTTTCAATTTATTCCTTTTCTATTTTTTTCAGGATGCCAATACCAGTCGACGTTCGACAGAACTCTGGCGACCAAAGGATCAAAAGTAGTGCTGGTAAAGCGGCAGAATATGAATAAAGTCACCCATTCCTATACTGCGCAGTACTCTGTCACCCTATCAGGAAAATTGTTGCCCCTGGTGTTCGTATGCCTACAAGAAACAACAGGTTCATTTGGTCCCAGAGTTCAAAAATCGGTCGACGAGTACCTAAAAAAATACGGAAACGTCGTAGTCACGTCATCGAAATCGGGAAAATTGACTACAAAGTTGTACAAAGATTTTTTAATCAACGTTTTGAAACCCTACGTAAAAAAAGAAAAGTTTTTCTTAATTATCGATTCCTGGGGAGGCCAAACCGATACCGTGATGTACAATGAGGTGTTTCGAAATGACAGGCGTCTGCCTACTTGCACGGTGCAGGTAATTCCACCAAAATGCACTCCATTAGTGCAACCTTGTGACGTGTATTTTTACCGCCAAGTAAAAAATTTCATAAAGCGTCTGCAGAACTGCGCCTATCTGATTGAACAAGGACGTGAAATTAATGATAGAGAAGATTGCATAAAAATTCATTCTATTGTTCATCATCAGTTGTCTTCTCCGGTCTTCAATAACATGATCAGATATGCGTGGTTTGCTTCGACACTTTGCGATCAAAGAGAAATCTTCATGAATGTGAATGAAGTTTGTTTTCCGATCGATGTATTGAAAAAAAATTGCGAATGTAACAATGCAGCGTTTGTACGGTGTGCGAGATGCCGTGAAAATTACTGTTTTCCTTGTTTTTACGATGGTTATCACTCTGGCTCGTGTAAAATTACACCCGATGTATAAAATAAACGAATACAGACCGAATAATAAAGTATTCAATTCCTTACCCGACGTTTTTAATTTTCATCCTAAAAATGTTGTTGGTTATAAATATTGATACTTGAAAATGTATGTTTATAATCAAGAGATAATTAAAAATATGACTTGCGTTTTTTCATTTAAAAAAAATGAAAAAAAAAAAATGAAAAAAAATCTCGAAGTGAGACTCGAACCAGCGACCCCGCATTTACTAGACACGAGCGCTACCGGGTACGCCACGAGCCCGGTTCGAATATCGTTGCATCTTTGTGGGATAAGACGGCGCTCGAAAACTTCAAAGTCAATTTTCTCGAAAATTTCTGAATATGGCGTCTAACTGCTTTGGGATATTAATATTCGAGCTCTGAACTTCACGTACCATGAGTACGAAAAATTACAAAAATCCGACTGCCGTACTGTCCCCTTGTCAGCCTAATTTTTTGAATGTACGGACTTTTTTGGGTGGTTGAAGCTACGTAAAATCGCTCATACACCTTCCATAAGTTTCACTTCTGACACGTGTGCTTGCCACACACCTAGTTTTTTTTAATTGTATAATTCAAAATTTGTTGGTGTGGGTTTGGGTTTGGGTTTGGGTTGGTCATACTTTTCAAACTGGACACCTGGCATAAGCTCAATTACTGAAACAGCGGCGGCGGCAGCGGCGATATATCTTTATATTATAGAAAGATATGTATAGTATAGTATATATAGTAATATATGAATAGTATAATATATAAATAGTATAGTACTGTGTATTGTGCTCTCTCTCTCTTTCTCTCTCTCTCGCTCTTGCTCTCAACAAGGATACAGCGCGCACAGTGACACGCAGCATATGAACTCAAATATACATAGATATTAGGGTGGTTCAAAATAACGCGACCCGCGAATTTTTCTCTGGAAACCCTCTGAAAAGCTTCACGATGATGAAAAAATATATTTCCCACTGGCTGGGTGCAAATGAATAAAATTTGGAGGTCGCGCAAACGCGTTTTCTGCCTAAATTCGTCATTTTTTTCGTTTTTGCATTTTTATTTTTAAAAAAATTGTTTTAAATTGGAAATAGTTTGAATCAAGGGCTGCCGATTTTTTTCACAATTAAATACACTATAGAAACATGGGAAAAAATTCTAAAACCATTACCGAAACCATAGATGATGAGATAAAAAATTTTTCACGTCATTTTTTTGTGAAAATCACTTTATTTTCGAAAAATTCCAGCCGGCATGATTTTCAAGGGATTCAACTTGTGCCAGTCTGGATTTGTTCATCAAGTGCTATAGTTTCATACAAAAATCAGGAAACAATAGGATGCTTTATTCGTGAATTCATACAACCTCAAACTCATCCACCTTTTTATCTTCGAAAATCATAAAAATTCGCATTTAAATCCGTATATAGTATAACGATCGAAGTTATCTAAACGATTCATTCCTGATTTATTCAATTGAATACAAAAAAGAGATGAAAAATTTATATTTGGCGGGTGCTGCTCGATACGAGGTATAGCTTTGGCCCGCCACCACGAGATCGCGCCCTCGTTCTCTAACCGCGTTACCTACTCCCGCGCGAAGCTTCCGCGAAAACTTGTAGCAAACTTTGAAGTTCTTTAAAATTGTTTTCTAAGACATACGATTAACGATACATTCGTAATTTGGGTACAGTGAATCAGTTTTAACTTCAATATTTCTAAAATAAGAATTCTTCTAAGTAAGTAATACTTTCAAAAATTCTAATAACAATTTAAAATTAATGAAATTGACTTTTTCATGCGTTTTCCTTTTTTTAGGTTATATCACAATATTTTTTTTTATTTCGGTGGCACAACAATCCCTAAGAGAAAGAAAATGGATTTTTGGCTTGTTGGACCAGAACTACCGAACTTTGGAACGGTTGAACTTCCAAACAACCGAAACGTTTTAGCTGCATTTTTATACCATCATCTGAGTAAAAAGGACAGTGTGTCTCAGGCTGCATCTATTGTTGCTGACAAGATTGCGGAAGTTTGGAAAAGTTTTTCTATATCACCGCAGGTTAAACAACATGTCAAAGCTAAAATTGTCACGTTGTTTAACAAGTGGACAAAATTTAAAAAAAAGTGTCAATCAAGCTACAAAGCGTGAAATCCTCAATCGGTCAATGTTCAAAAATAGCCTGGATAAACTTTTCTATATCAGCGCGGCTGGTTGTCCAGCTATATACAGCGATGACGCGAGAATGATTCTCTCAGAACAACGAAATTTACGCAGTATTCGAAAAACCATTATTAATATGAAAAAAAGAAAGGCTCCCGATAATACCTCCATGAGCGATGTACCTCCAGAACAAAGACCTAGCGATTTAGAAACTGATATACCGGTTTCTCAAAATTCTCACGTCACCTCCAAGTCTGCTTCTAGTGATCAAAATGATCCAGCATTTCCATCTCCACAACAATCAATATCGCACGCCGCAAAAAAACCAAAACGCATTCAAATCGTCGATACCGGCATTGCTTCTGTATTAGACCGCACCAAAATGAGTGACAAAAACGGTGCTTTAGTTCTGTCTGTAGTAGCTAATTCTTTGGGACACGATATCAACAATGTTTTCATCAGCCGTTCAACCCTTAAAAGGAAAAGAGAATCAAATCGGGTACATATAACAGCAAAAATAAAAGAATCATTCCATCTAACTGATCCCCTCACTGTTCATTGGGATGGTAAGATTCTGTCCGAAATGACTGGAACGAAAAAAGTAGACCGGTTACCAATTTTAGTTACTTGCAGTAGTGATGAACAGCTTCTTGCTGTTCCAAAACTTGAAAATGGATGTGGCAAAACAATAGGTACTGCTGTGAAAGACTCGCTGTTGGACTGGAATTTGCAGGAAAAAGTCAAAGCTATGTGTTTTGATACGACTCCATCAAACACTGGACATAAAAATGGAGCAGCTGCCTACATTGAGTTGTTACTCGGAAAACAACTCCTTCATCTGAGTTGTAGGCACCATATGCTGGAGATAGTCCTGGAAGATGTTTTCAAAGCCTGCATGGGCCAATCGTCAGGCCCAGATATACTTTTATTTACCAGCTTCAAGATATCTTGGCACTCTTTCAAAGATAAAAAGTTCAAAACTGCTTTGGATGATCAACATACTACTGCGACAACAGCAGAGCTCCGCGAAGTAATAAGATCGTTTTCAACAGAGATGCTACAATCCGGGCAGCCTAGGGATGATTATAAAGAACTGCTACAATTGGTAATCATGTTTCTTGGTAGCTCTGAATTTAATCTGAGAGCACCAGGAGCTACTCACAGTTCTCAGTGGATGGCTAAAGCTATATATGCACTAAAAATTTGGATGTTCCAGGATCATTTTCAGCTCACTCCCAGAGAATTGAAAGGAATTCAAAAGATTTGCATTTTCGTATCGATAGTTTATGTCAGGTTTTAGTACTCAGCAAATATGTCCATATCGGCTCCCAGAAATGACTTAGAGTTTTTAGAAGCCCTGATCTCGTATAAAAACACGGATGAAGAAATTGCAACCAGAGCTATTAATAAATTTAGAGGACACCTGTGGTACTTGTCAGAAGAACTTGTATGCTTGGCACTTTTTGATGATCAAGTTTCTGTTTGTACAAAAATTAAAATTGCACAAGCTTTTAAACGACCAAAAAATCAAAGTCGCACTTTCAAAGCATCAGTTGCAGAAATGCTGCTAAACCAAATGCACTTAGAAGATTTTGCATCTGAAGCAAGCATGGCATTCTTCAGAATCCTGGTACTCGATACCTCTTTTTTGGAAAAGGATCCATTACTACGGGGAGTTGATTCGACTTTTTTGGAAGCAAAAAGAGTTTGCCAGGGATTGAGAGTTGTCAACGATGTTGCTGAACGAGGCGTTGCACTGATGCAAGAATACAATTCCTTGCATACGGCCAACGAGGAACAAAAGAAATATTTGCTTCAGGTCGTACATCGTCATCGAAAAGTGATTACCACGTTGACAAAGAAGGCAATAAATTCCTTCCTGGGAACATGCAATGAAACATAAAGTATTTATTATATAATATATTGCGTAATATATTCATATTCTTCTTAATTATAAAATACGATATTTTCTGAATAATAATGTTCAGTTTGTTTCATCCGTGAATTGACAGTTCCATTTACCTATGCTGTAACGGTACGCTTTTGTCCTCATGACATGTTTTCACGCTACGCGTGAATTCGCGCTTCGTTGATATACGGAGCAGGTGAAAAGAGACTCAAATATGTTTTCATTTCTTGATTTTTCTTTCTTTATTCGTTACAGTCGTTTCTCTCGTATTTCTTATGTTCTATTCATAATATATTTTTTTGTATTGCAAGAGTTTATGGTGTCCTTTTTATATTCAAATTTCCCTAATGATAGAAGAGGTAGATTTTTAATTAGGAGTGAAGAGCCCAACGGCGGGAAATCCGAGATCATCCCAAGGAAATCCGTTGTTGGCACCCGGAATTTAAGTGGAAGATTTTAGGTAGAGCCTAACGGCAGGAAATCCGAGGTCATCTCAAGGAAATCCGTTGCTAGCACTCGGAAATTAAGCGGATATTTTTGGTAGAGCCCAATGGCGGGAAATCCGAGGTCATCCCAAGGAAATCCGTTGCTGGCACTCGGAATAGGATGAGGAAACTTGGATTCTAATACAAATTCTAAATTGCTCAGGTGATTTTAATTTACTAATGGTGTTCTGTTGTTGGGTAGAGTAACTGTCTCGTCGGGACTTCGAGGGTCTTCCCGAGCTAGAGCAGAGTCGGCTGGTTAGAGCTCCGTCCTCTTCTCCGGTCTCGGAGCGAAGTACCTTCCAGTGGCTGAAATTTCTCGTTTTATACCCATCCTGGGCCGTGTCCCAGAATCCTTTGCGCTTCTCCCCTCTCCGCTGTTAAACCCGGATTCTCACGACGCGCGATGCGTCTTCTTGGCGCGCTCGACTCGGTCCCCTCTCCACTATGAAGCCGGATTCTCACGACGCGCGACGCGTCTCCTCGGCGCGTTCGACTTGATCGTCGTAACGTAGTACAAAAATGGGGAAGGGGGCTTTGCGATATCGTTACAATATCTGCATACATCTTTCCTCTTTTATCCCTATCTCTGGATTGTACTTTTTCGGTACATAGACTCCGCGTTTATAAATCAAGCTGTGATCACCGCAAAGCATGTTATCAAATGGATGACGAAGAAAAAATAACTTTAAATGCGGATTTTTATGGTTTTCGAAGATAAAAAGGTGGGTGAGTTTGAGGTCGTACGAATTCGCGAATAAAGTATCCTATTGTTTGCTGATTTTTTTGTATGAAACTATAGCACTTGACGAACAAATATGGACTAGCACAAGTTGAATGCCTTGAAAAACATGCCAGCTGGAATTTTTCAAAAAAAAAGTGATTTTCACAAAAAAATGACGCGAAAGATTTTTTATCTCATCATCTATGGCTTCGGTAACGGTTTTGAAATTTTTTCCCATGTTTCTATAGTGTATTCAATTGTGAAAAAAATCGGCAGCCCTTGATTCAAACTGTTTCCAATTGAACACTTTTTTTTTTTGATAAAAATGCAAAAACGAAAAAAATGACGAATTAAGGCAGAAAATGCGTTTGCGCGACCTCTAAATCTTATTTATTTGCGCCTAGCCAGTGCGAAATATCTTTTTTCATCATCGTGAAGCGTTTCAGAGGGTTTCCCGAAAAAAATTCGGGGGTCGGGTTATTTTGAACCACCCTAATAGATATATATGTATAACCCATACCACTCAAGCCCTTTACACGCAATGTTCAATTACAAAGGAGTGAAGCTACGAAGTTCTGCATAAAGATGAGACCGAGGATTGGGATTTCCGTGTACAGTGAATAGCTGCGTATAGCTGAGTGCGTATGACTGCGTATAGCTCTATCTCATTTATCTCTCGCTAACTCTGTAAGCCTCTGTTCTTACTGTACCAAATTATGTCAGTCGTTACACAGAATTTTCGCTTTACCCTCGCTAAAGAAGTTTCACTTCAAAAAAATTCCATAGAAACATAAGGAATGACGTGAAGAATGTTCCGTGAAATTTCAAACGGATAGCTTGAAAACTCTACCTTTGAGAGTGGCCACCGTTTTTAAAAACACCATGCCAAAAAAACGCGTTTAATGTTAAGCAATGAACAAAGAAATTTTCAAATATTTATTCTCTATTGTTTATCGGTGCTTCTACTTGTTAAAAAAATTAGACCGATTAGCTCATCCTATCCACCTAAAAAAAATAGCGAATAATCGGCTATTTTTCGGGCGGTTACACTGTGATGATCCCTTAAGATTTATATATCCATACAATATATTTATTACAAAACTTTCAACAGTTTTGAGGCTAGCTGAGGCGGAATGATTCAAGGGAATAGTGGAATAGACGACAACATATTAGTCCAAGAGCCGGCTGCACGGAAGGTTCACTGATCGGACGTACGGCCAAATCATATATGAATCGATAGAGACTGTAGTGGTCAATAGGGTGCCAGACTTGATAAGCCCTGTATCTAGGCCTAAGGGTCGACAAAAAGGCCACTTCTGGTCAATTTTTTTGATATAAACTTCCCTTATAGAACGTACGATTGAAACAAGTGCCAATCGATAGGGAAGGTCGAGTACTTCAAGAAAAAACTGGGGTGCCACTCCAAACCTGTCAGGGAGGACGGAACCCACCTCAAAGTGCAACCAATCTTCGTACTTGACCTCCCTCATCGAACGTACGATTTTTTTTAAATTGAAGCCCGAACTTTCGGGAACACGAAAAAACCGAGATGCCATGTCTGGCCTTGACCAAAAAGACTGTCAGCCCGTCCTAAAGTCATTCAACTTTTAGGGCAAAATTTACAACGCAGCCGTACTTCCACATCGAACGTACGATTTTTTCTCGTACTTGACCTCTCTCATCGAACGTACGATTTTTTTTTAAATCAAAGCTCAATCCTTCCCGAGCATGAAAAAACCGGGAAGCCATGTCTGGCCTTCACTGAAAATTTTTCTGCGAGCGAATTATAGCATGAATATTGATTTATATTATTTTGAAGTGGAACGAAGCGGCTCACGAAAAAAAAAATTTTTAATGTTGGTCCAGCGCTAAATTATAAAATAATATTTTTCAATCAGTAAGCGCCGAACAGATTGGTAGAGGCGTGGATTAAAGAAGGTGAGTTTGTATAAGATGAACATTTATGTAGCAAAATGTTTATTTATTTACAATCTTTGAATCATAATGAAAGATATAACGTTTATGCAGCTTAAATGTTTATTCATTTACAATCTTACAATCATTATGGAAGATCTAACAATGTAATGACTTATTCTACTCGGTTTCAGAGTAACAACAATCAACAGCGAAATGCTCAGTTTCATCGATGTCTGCCTGTTGTGTGAGTAGAATATCTTCCACCTTCAATGGGGTTGGATATCCTTTAAACCAAAGAGGTACGGTGCTGGCTGTGAGGCTACAGCGGCATTGTCGCAGTCATGAGACTGCAGAGCACATTGTTTTCTTCAATAATCGACACACAATTTTGAATCAAAATCATGAAGTGTTTTTCATGTGGTGGATGCAACCACGCCATTGATTTTATCGATAAAAAATTACAACGCTGTTCAAATGTAATAGAATTCAGAGAAAGAAAAATTTGTAAACACGGTGAACTCCAAATTTCTCATAAAATTGCCACCGATTATGGTTACCACACCGAGTGGCGGTCCTGTGCAATGAATGTCCTGAAGCAAAAAAAATAAAGAAGAATTCGTCGCACTGTACCTGGCAGTAGTATGTGGATCACTCTGGTGACCCCCACTCCTGTCCCTACTCATATCCCCTCCACTTTCCCCCGTGCTGAAGCCTCTTTCTGAGCGTGATGGGGGCCGTGGGGGAGAAGGTGGTGGTGGAAGAGTTCTGCGGGCTCGACAAAGTGGTCCGATTTTTATTATTATTGAAATAATAATAATTCGTACTTTTTTCTCTTCCTTTAATTTTTGGATATACACTTTCACTTAAATATACCTAATGCTTTATACAATGAGAAAAGGATTTATTCTTTTACATGCTATAACAGTTTCAACGATGTGAGCCAAATGATGTATCAATAGATTGTTAATTAGCGCTGTTTTTGTACACGTAGGTAGTTCGCTATATGAATGATTCGACGCTGTTACTGTTTGGGTAGCTCTTTCTCGCATTTTCGCACGCTTTGTGCAAATATTACGACGTATGCAGCTCTTTGTAAAATTTGATGTTTCTGATGCTATTGCATCTACAAGAGAGTCTCTGAAATTTGTTATCTCGTTGCAAACACGATGAAGCCACGAGATATTTCTGTTTATATTGGCTTGTAATAATTCTGGTATAATGATTTGCTCTTTTGTGAAAAAGAATATCGGTAATAAACGACGCGTTAATGATGCCCCCACATCCGGTCCCAGCACCGCCCGGCTGCATGTGAAAGTATTCATCGGAATAAGCCATTGCGATGACATCTCTAATCCGTACGCTTGAACTGTAATGTCACTGTCAGCGTTCCGTACTCAAATGGTTTCGGTTACCCAAACTCATCCCTTATATCGATATCGATCGGTTGAAAGTTTGTATACAGCAGAGGTATGTAGCGTGGTAGCGATAAACTTATAATCTTCATCGAGCCGTAATTGTTGCTATCCGCGAGGTAGGATGGTACAACACGTAACAAAGGTGTATGTACATCGCCGGTAATGTAGGGTTTACAAATATCCGTATAAACGAACAGCATATAGGGAACAACGGTATTTAGACTAGCAAGTCGCGCTCCCGTGTAACCAGCATCTCTCTGTGCAGGCTGGAGCACCATACCGTCGGTCTTCGTGAAGCCTAAAGTCTTGATGAGTCTAGGGAAAAACGGAAAGTGTGTGCCAAATTCTTGCATGAATGGCAAATACAGGACACCTGGACGTTACCATTGCGAGGGCACGGAAATCGTAAATGGCCGGCACCGCACGGTAGTTAGTTCATTGCTTCGTGCAATGAGTCAATTCTCTTATGCACACCGAGTGGAACACACATGCGATTCTCTTGAAAGTCAACAGCAGAACGGAGGATGCCTCGTTTTACGTTATTCGTCACAACATTGATGTAGTTCTGCTCGTCTTCCTGAGGCACATGCAAAGTCGTCATGGGTATATGTATTTCTGCATGCTCAACGGCCCAATTACCTTGAAAAAATACGCGTTGTAGTAATTGCGTGGTATAGCGCGTTGTTGTATCCTCCGGGTAATGATTTATACTGCTGTTGCTTAGTAAAACGATATTAAATCCGTCCCTAATCGTGATTTTTAATTTTTTCGGCTGTAGTACGAACTATCGATAACTCAGCCTCGTAAAAAACTCCGTTAATACTTTCGCCGTGAAGATCACGTAAAAAGTACACCGTAGGCCAGCTAGTCGTCGATATTCCATGAATTTTAAACAGCTCGCTGCTCAGCCACTCTCGTAACCTTTCGCAAAGGCCGCTTTTGCACTACTGATGCGTACAACATCACCGACCCCGTATTTAGGGATGTGATCTCACTCCGAATCCTTGTAACGTAGCGTCAGATTAGCACGAGCTTGAGCTGCAGTGGCAAAAGTCACCGTTACAGGGGCTATTTTTGAGGTGCTATGCCGAACATTATTATATGCAGACACTATATTTTGCAGCGCACCGATGTATCGTTTTGCGCATGTATACGTGAAGTATCGCCACATTCTTTCTTCCTATGTTCGACTAAATCTTTCCACAATGCCGGCCTTTATATCACGATTCCGTGCAGCTCGAAAGTGAATATCTTTCTTCTTTAGGAGATCTTCAAACGCAGCACCCACGAATTATTTGCCTCGGCCCGATTCCAGACGTACGGGTGATCGGCCATTAGTGGCTTTTTGCGTGAGTATCCGCGTTACTCACAGACATAGCAGTCTTGTCGTGTAGAGGACTTTACCCACAGACGCCTTACCCACAGACGTAGCAGTCTTGTCGTGTAGAGGCCTTTACCCACAGACGCCTTACTCACAGACGTAGCAGTCTTGTCGTGTAAAGGCTCAACCCATGCATATTTACTGAGCACATCTATGTCTACGAGGAGATAGGTATGACCATCGTTGTAATCTTTGATCGAACGAGGATCTACGGGATCAGCCTCCCAGACATCGTCAATGTTTCGCACATGGTAATCGCGTCGTGGAAACCGATGTTTCACGCGTCGATATTCCGTATGAGCATCCTGTGTCTCTAGCCACTGCACGGTCTATTCGCTAGAAATTTTTTTCGGGTTGCGCGTTATAATTTTGCAGCACTCGAGAACGAGACATCGTGGGAGGGATTATAGTACAGCTTTTCCGGTGTTCTCATGATTTAGAGTTCCAAGTTAGCCAAAATTACAGGATTCTTTTTGCTTTAACACTGGCCAGTGCCTGTTTTCTGCTGCTCAGAGGCACTGAAGAGCTCATAAATACTGGGATGGGTAGATTCGTCACAGCTGTGATTGACGCCAACGTCGCTCAAGGACAAGTCGTGGACACGCGCAGCTACTTTTCTTTTTTTCCTAAAAGGCATCAAGATGAGCACATCGGACCTCCACAGATCCTCGTTTCCTACAAACTTTCCTAAGATTTTTGTCGCTTTTAAAAATCCTGCAAAAGCATGTTGGCCCACCAGCGTCGAGATTTTTCTCGCACGCATAGCATTGCTTATAACATCAACAATATTGGAGTCCTCGATTTCTTTGCCGGCAATGTAGATGCACCCCTCTGAAAATTCTCTTTAGGCACGAGTATCATTTTTATCGCATGACCCATTATCCACTACCGCTGATCAAGCGTGACATGAGCGTACCCAGTACCAAGGCGAGCAGCAGAGGTAGGAAGCCACCATTTTGAACCACAACACCTTTCTTGCTATTCCGGCTACCGCTTTTCGCAGCTAGTCATCGAAAAATAGATGCATGGCGACGGAGCTTTTTCCTTCGCTCTGGCTCCAGAAGCACGTTACCACGTAGAATGCTTAACGCCGACTCACAAATGCAACGAATTATGCGTGGATCGACCTCACGTAAAACAGCGTCCCGTTGCTCCTTGTTGAGATGCTAAAGTGCGTGCAATATTGCGACGTGCTTCTTGCAGAGAGAGGACCTGCTACCCGCCATCCAGTCGCAAGACTGGTACTTCTCCGGCTGTGTCGGTGCTTTTTAAATTTTCTCGCAGCACGTAAACGAAATGCTGTGGGTCATCGGGAAAAATTTACCCACGAAATCTACAGTTATCGGGAGTCGATTGTTTCAATTCCAAGAGCAGATAGCCGTGTGGTTTTCTCGTCGCGTCGTAGTAAACTTCCTGCAGCAATCGGGAGTTTTCGGGGTAAACTTGACACGCAAGGTGTTGTATTTAAGCACGATCTTGCGGATTTTTAAAAACTACTATATAATTTGCATTTCACGATATTTCCTGCTGCCCGTGGCCCTGATGGAATATATTTTGCGTTATAAAAATACGCTTAAACTCTGATAATGACTACCCTCAGTGAAGAGATCGACGACGCTAGTGTTCGACGCTTCGCGCATCAAATCATCGAAAATTGTAAGTATTGGGCGTGCGTCGCTTGCATAATCTGAGGATTGTGGTAAACCTTCGCGAAATTTTATTGAAGAACCGTACTCCACATACGTCTGCTGCCACTCGGAATAATAGAAAATAATTCGTTCAAAGGGCACACTATTCGTATGCGAAATGAATTTCAAAAACTTTTCACAAAATATGTTTTACCGCAGCCCGTAGGCCCGCAAACCATCGCTGTCAAAGGATGCTTTCACTGCGCATCCATTTTCGTGAATGAGTAAAATTTTCGTATTACCTGAAACATATATAGGGTTCGAAAAGACATGAGAATATAATGTTTAATTCATTTACATTATTCACACAGTAGTGCGATGTCTATATTTATATACATTATTTACAGAGTAGCATGAGGTCTTTATTTATATACATTTTGTACACAGTTTTCACAGGAAAATTCTTATTCTTTGTAACCATACGGAAGGGTACCATATTCGCCATTTCATCTTCGTTTGACGCTCGATGGTTTGCATGATTTTGTTTCAGGATGCGCGACGACCCGATGAAATGCGGTGCGTCGTATAGCGTCATACCTTAGTACAAGAGACTTGTCTCTCTCGCCGGTTATCAAGGAGCGCAATGAAATGTAATTGATCAGCCTTTTTTTCGCAAAATTAAGCGTTATCCCTTTTACTTTACATACTTCTTATTCCTCGCCATCGGGGGTGCACACGATAAAAGAATAAAATTTACGACCACCTGAAATGAAACTGCTGACATAACTGCGATCTTCGTAAGAGCTCAGCTCATCTGTGAGATCCCCTAAAAGCTGACCTGTTGGAGGTTCGTACTAATCCTTTTTTTCGTTCGATACGTAAATAACGGAATCGGTATCGCAGTACAAAGCACGAGTATCCAACCGCTCTAGGTAACTACAAAGTTGTAGGCGGGCCTGAGCGGTGGTGTATGCTGCTACTACGGCATTGGCTATGCTAGATGGGATAACAGCGTCACTGATTCTGTATAGCTTACATACAATATCTTATCATTTACGGGTAAAATACCCGTGATCTCGTCCTCTGGGTTAGTCAGCAACTCTATGCGTCGAAACTATCTTTACGCGTTTTACGGTTAGAAACTATCTCTGCGGTAGATTTTCCCGCTGCCCAAACTTTCCACAAAATGACATGCCAGATCATGACATTTTTTATCTGATATGACTTTGTAGTCATGTCAGATTTAATAGATTTTCCCGCTGCCCCAACTTCCCACAAAATGACATGCCAGATCATGACATTTTTGATCAGACATGACTTTGCGCCAGATCGTAGTCTTGAATTTTTAGCTATGGAATCGCGGCTTGACTTAATTCCTTCTGTTCGAACGAAACGAACTTCGTCGTTTCGTATTGCCAAATTACAGTAACGTATGCCACTCTATACCCGCACGCCACGGCTTGTCTCAACTCGTACACAACTCCTGTACCATTGAACTCCCGCTCTAGAGGATTTTCGTGTGTAAAGTCACCCTGATCCATATTCTTGTTACGTCCTGCGACTTTCGGGACTTTTGCATCGATTTGAAATTACATATATCTTGTAATTCTCAACAAAATTTAATACGAGGAAAGGGACCCAGTCACACAAGAGAAACATTTTTTTTTTCCTCTGGAGAACTCGGAGAGTTCGGGTTGTCTTGAAATCAAGCCGTCGATACGAATATGGTCTCAAGTGAGCATAAATTATCGAGAGGTGACGCCATGGCGGCGTCGATATCGCAGCTCTTTATAACAAAACGTCAATTGTCGGGCGTGAAGAAAAACATCCGTCGATGCTAACGAAATCTTTGGCAAATTGCATCAGATTACTCGGAAGTGGTGGGCCTTTGTGCACAACGAAAAGCAATGTGCATGGGATACTAATACAGGCCGAGTGCAAAGTCTTTGCCTTCGTGAGAACCACAGGTGGTCTCTTTGGGTGTGCGTGAGAAGGAAAGCAGGAGAGACAGAGAGACAGAGCGTGTATGGCTCATCTAAAGCTAAGTGACCGGTGATCCTCTTGTTCCTTATCCCCGAATGAAGACTATATGAACTGAATTCTCGAAAGTAAGTGAGTGAACGAATGTAAAAAAGTAAAATCAATAATGAGCATGGATACCTGGGTCAGGTCATCGGTGATGGGCAGGTGGTGGTAGATCATAGCTTATTGCATTTTAATATTAGATTTTATTTTTAGAACGAGTCGATATCTCCATGGTTAGAAATTGGTCAGGGAAAACAATTTTCTTCTTTGCATTTTTTTTTGTCGTCTCGTTTTTCTTTTCTCTCCAAATTTATGGGGGGTTGGAGTCTTGCTACGATTTTTTTTTGGGAACAACGTCTTGAGGAAATTAATGGATGGTCTGTATGGAGTGCTGCACATGGCCAGTAAATCACCAATGGCCGAGACAAGGAATTTCGATGGAAAAAAGACTTCGCAGGACCACCCAACCGTCGTCAACCGAAAAAATTAAATAACCTTTTAAGAACATGCCTGGTCCGTTATCGGCCGGATGTGTATATCGTCTCCAATTCAAAAGAACTGAATGTTTATGTAACTCAAAAATACGCTGAGTTCATAGTCGAAGGAAGAAAGGAATTAAGCAACGCGTTGTCTCAAGGGCTGGGTACACGTCACCCGCAACGTGAGAAGCAATAGTTTCCAACAGCGTCCTGGGATTCAGAAGGCGTATGTCCCATCGACATCCAATTCCAAGCTCTCGCCTACGAAGGAGGGGCAACACCAAAATTCAACATCAAGTCCAACAAAGACCCCAAAAGCGTAGCAAGCGCATTATTTAATTAACGTTTTTCTTTTAATTAACCACGACCAAATTCAAAGATTTCAGGAGATTTTGTAATGCATGGATGTAGGATTATGTGGAAATGAAAATTGTAAACGAATCCTTTTTCCTATAATAATTGCGAGATTGATGAACAAACGTTTGTGTGATAGTTGCGTGAACATGAAGATAGATCTTTCCTGTAATGACAAGTAAAAGAAATAATAAAGCCGGAATTGTAAAATCGCACAGGATCAGAAGTATATAGATAGGTAGTTATAACAAACAAGGATCATCAAGATTAAAATCCAAGCTTTAAAGTAGAGTCTGGATAACCGGGTAATAATTTATGACTTGAAATAAATAATTCGGAATTTTGGCAATAGGTATTTCGAGTAATTAAGTAATGCCAAAATGATTTTATTTTGTGTAATTATTGGAAAGTTTATGAATTAATTCTAATCGAGAGTACGAATGAGAAAAGACAAATGGAAATGTATGTGTATGTATGTGTGTGTGTGACATCGAGAGCCTATGACGGGTCAACGCGTGGCCGATAGGAGAAGTCAAATGCAAATATGGAGGGATGAGAGAGAGAGAGAGAGAGAGAGTGACCAGAATGAAGAAGAGGGTTCCTCTGCTGTGGTACCTCCAAAACGAGGGATTGAGTGAGGGAAAGAGTAGATACGAAATATGTAGGTATGAGAGAGATAGGATGAGCGTCTTCATGAAAAGACGGCGTAGTTACGAGAAAAGTCGCTTTTCTCAATTTTAAATAACGGAATAATTATTGCAAAGGAATGCAGGAGTGAATGTTTTGATAAGGATAATTTTTTATTGATTATAAGTATAAATTTGCGATTATATAGATTCTCGGTGGTCATCAGGGATGCGAGTCGGAGGCGGCGGAGGAGCCTGGAGCGTTTTAGGCGTCTAAGGGCGTACCTCCCCACCACCGAAACTAAGCCATCCTGGAAAACCCTATATAAGAGCGGGTAATGAGCCCGCGGTATGTCAGAGAGTCCGGAGAAACTACCTTAAGCAAAATCGCGATTTTTATTTTTTTTTGTTAGCTTCATTTCATTAAAAAATTTCCTGTTGTCTCTGGATAACCGTTCGTAGAGTGCTAAGACCATAGTTTTGATTTTACTTTTGTTTTTTTTTCCTTTCGAATAAAAATTATCAAACCAGTGGAGATTTATTGTGTTGTAACTCTTTTCTTTTTCAGTGCGTATTCCTCGTTCAGTTTTTCCACGAATTTGTTCATTTTCGTTGCCAATTACCACCACCATCTACGTCAGATTATCTCAATTCGCATCCATTTGTCTATCATCGTCTTCGCCTCTCGTTGTAATCTGTAATCATCTCAGTCCACGAGTGCCACTGTCTTCGTCCGTCATCAATGTCAATTCACCTCTGTACCAGTTCCAAAAATCATTGAAGTAGTAAGTGTTTAACAATGTTCTCTCGCATGTATACATATATTTTCGTCCGTGTTGCACGGGGTCTCCAACCCTGGTCCCACACCATGACACCCCAAGACGTCTCGAGGCCCGTAACCGATGCTACCGGGTTACTCGCCCTTTAAAAATTACGATATGTTTTCTGCCGTTGCTTTCCCTGTTCGCGTTATTTTTTTTTGTGTTAAATTAAATTCTATGGGAAATTTAGATTTGTGTTTCAATTCAGTTCTGCGAAAGGTTATGTCGATTTATATTCAATTTAATCGGAACCCGAGATTAATATTAAATTCAGTTTTGTAAAAAGTTATGTCAATTTAACTTCAGTCTTGTGGAAAGTGTCTGATCAAAATTATTTTGCCAATTTTATCTTCCTCGTGTTTAAATTCAATTCTTTTTACGGATTTACTTTCCGTCCGTCAAAATTATTTTTATTTTCTTTTGTGCAGTTACATTATTTTGATGTTCCCCGTAAATCATTCTAGAACAATCCATAGAATTTCGATGTGTTGCAAGACTATTCGTCTTGTGAAATTGTTTTCTCCTAGGTTGTGCTCATGTTCGTAAATTCTGTGAAATGTGCAAGTTAAATTCATTCAAGGAATTCACGGTTTATTCCAGGAAATAATGAATCAATAGTGTTTTTTGTGTTCATAATTCAATCTTAATTTCCGATATAATTTCTATATTTTATCCAGGGTTAAATTCATTTTCGAGCAATTTAGAATTTTTTTGAGTGATTAAATTTAATCGAGTCATGGTCGAATAAATTCTTTGTTGATTTTTATTTTTTTTTTGTGAGAGTTGTCCTCTCTATTGACCATGGAACTCTTCCAGTTAAAAATAGCTGTCATTGTAGTAGCGGTTATTTTAGTGCTCGCAATAATTTCGTTCGTCCTTGCAGTTTGCGTGGATAAGCCCGAGGAGGCTTATCTTGAGGATGGCCCTGTAGTTCATTTTCTCCCACGTCAGTGAAAGTCTAGTTCCCGTTTTTATCAGAATTAATTTAATGTGATCACACCATTTTTCTCCCTTTACATTATCAGTTTCATTTGTCCGATTTTTCCGAGTTACAATTTAGTAGTCTTGTTCGATGTGTCTTGCGAAAATTAAAGAGTTTTGCTCGCGAGAGTTCATTTCAATTTGCCATTGTTACCAAATTATGCACACTCCGCCCATCCTGAGAAATTTTCCGCAAGGTTAGGCTCAAAACAGGGCAATAACCTGGCCAATGCCGATTTGATCTCGAACAACGTGTTAAAGGGAAAGCCACGCTTTTCTTGGCCGAGATGAGAAAAATCGAGGGTCAGGACATAACATTCTCACCGCAGCTGCTGCATAGAGCAAATAATAATCGATTATGCATACGTACGTACTGGTAATAAAGGGTGATAAATATTACGAGGTGCCAATACGTTACATTTTACGAGACCCTCAACAAGAGTGAGATCGGTGGTATCTGGACCTGTCAATTTCATGCACTCATTACCCACGTATACTTACGGATGGTCCAAGGGTTGTTTACCGAATTTACAGATATACAGGTACAGTGAGAAAACGTTTACGTAGTGTATTTTTTCCGTAGTGTCACCGTCGTAGAGCGTAACCATTTTTTCTGTTCGTCCGCCGAAAAAAGCATCACGAGGATTGAGAGGCTCTACTTTAACAAAAGGATTATTCTGCAGGAAAGTCCACATCTCGGCTGTCGAATTTAACAAGCAGTCATATTAACACTCCCACTTTTCTGTGATTAGGTACCCTCCCGTTTTAATTCTATCAGTTACAGCAGTAGTTCTCTCGATACGTTCGTGCATGGATATTCCATCGCTTTATCGACAGTCTGAGTTTGCGGAATAGCTGCGCGGGCAACCGTGTCAATAGCAACCATGAAACTAGAATACATGCGCCTCGTTAGGAGTCTCATAATATCCGTCAACCAAGAGATTTTGGGGAAGTCTAAACTCGCGTGATCGGCCTGCCTGAATAATACGAACATCGAGCGAGTGCTCCATCTACAATAGCCATGAAACCGCTTGTTTCGATTGATTATGTGCCCATCTGTACCCCCCCCCCTCCTCCCGTGGGTATAATACCGATTGAATTGTTGTTCAAGCAATTTTTTCGAAAAACTCTGAAGCAGGCTGATGCTAGTCTTGTGCTTTCATCTAACGTACAGACGTGACCACTGGTAATAAACATATTGCGAAAAGCCATACACACTCGTCGCAATATCGTGACATTTGTCTTGCAATAATTGATATGCACTTCCGCAAAAATGAGCATGTAATCGCTGTCTTTCGTTACGTGATACTAATCGAGGAATTTCCGGCGCTTATCGGCATGCATCGTGTCCGGAAAATAATTCTCGAGGGCGGCAATTCGCCTACGTAATTTTTATTTTCCGGCCTGTTAAACAAATGTGGACAGTGCCTTCAACAATAGCACCGGTGAGCCAGAAGGCTTTCGGTAAGCCGCTCAGAGGCATGTAAAAGTAATTCAGACTGTCGAGAAATATGAGCTTTCCGACGCGAATCATAACAATTTTTGTCCCGTTTATGATCAGGGAGGATAGCTAAGTTTTTTTCTCTCCGATGAAATAACGCAGAATGAATTAAGCATCGAAACCCCCTGCGCTGTGCGCAGGCCTCATGGTCACCAGCGGTGCCTTATGCCTCTGTAAACAGGCCACTCCGAAAAATCGCGGTTACATGCTTCGCATCTTATTATATCGCGCGAGCGTGTATCACACGTCTGCACCCCCCCCCCCCCACCCCCAGTACCGAGGACATTTTTCTTTAACCTTTGTGACCGAATTGATAATATGCTATATTACACGATGAACCGAAATCTCTGCTGCCGACAGCTGCTCTGAGATTTATAATAGGCTCGAAATGACGTGAGCGTTCGTAATACAATACATACAGGGTGTGTTGAATTGTACCTGCGCTGTCCAGAACCGCTGTCTCCCATCAAATAAAGGTTCCTCACCGCGGCCCGAAGTTAAAACTTCGGAAACGACGATTGCAAAACCATCTCGTGCCAAATAATCCTGATAGCGCGCAATCTCATATACACCACAGCCCTCTACAGGTACGCGAACATCTGCCCCTCTCGTAAGCTCAAGTGCCGCCTCTTTTTGTACAGATCCGTTAACCTGCCTAATACATTGCCATTTATTATGTAGGTTACCTAGCCGTATCTCTCCTCGTTCTGCGTATGCTCGGACTGCTACCAGTGAACGTGGTAAGCGCAGATTGTCGGTATTTCGGATCGAGAGAATA
The DNA here is from genome assembly GCA_963564615.1 of Rhorus exstirpatorius. NCBI lineage: Eukaryota > Metazoa > Arthropoda > Insecta > Hymenoptera > Ichneumonidae > Rhorus > Rhorus exstirpatorius. Next base: position 8,783,906 of record OY751314.1, on the reverse strand, counting down.
TATTGTTTTGCAACACCCTCGTGTGTGAGACCATTCCAACCGCGCCCTTCGACCCCCTTGACCGCGTACATTTTTATCATGCAGGAATCGTCAATATGTAAAGATGAATCATTCTGCGCCACGCTGCTTATTAATGGCCAGATATCTTCAAATACAAAATTTCGGGCCATCCGGAAAGATAGCTGCATGGCACCTTGCTGTAAGCTGTTCGCTGTAAATAAAATTCCGACATAATCGCTGCCCTCGCTGGAGCTCATGGTGTGTGTTAAGAGGTCGCGAAATGCACCGTTCAGCCAGTCTACCACGCTAACACCAGAGACAGGTGGGCGAATTCTTAACGAGTTTTCACAGCGTCGTAGTTTAACCTTTACAGGACCTTGACATTTTTTTCGACTATTTACTTTAAAGTCCTAGAACTTTTGGGTATGTATCATTGGGTTGGATCGCGAAAAAGATAACACCACTTTCGCGCCGATATATCGGCTTCCGGGACGGAAAAAATCAAGATTTTAATTTTTTTTATTTTTTAGCCAAATATTGTCAGATATCTTTTGTCAGATCATTTGTTATAAAAAATTTAGCCAATACCATTAATGAAGACATTGTTATAGCATGCGTTGTGAGGTACGAGGTAGTAAAAATACATCAAATCAGTTCAAAACAATTTATTTGGAGATGAATGCGGATAATATGGAGATGATGAAACATGTCATGGTTAAACTAGCAATTTCGTGCACTTGCAATAATTATAATAATGTAGTTTTAGCAGCGTTGAGGCAGCGCGTATCGCTGATCCTTCCTTTTCCCTCCCACAGGTTTTATATCTAAGTATGTATCGACATTGATTCTATCATTTTCAAGACAACAGAAACCTCAAAGACCATGAAATTAGATGAATTCATCTAAACAGATAAAAGCCGATATATTGGCTACCGGTCCTGTAAAGGTTAAAACGCTCAAGATACCGTGTGTAATCGCCGATGAGTTCAAAATGTTTTTCCGGTGGGTGTATTTCTTCAAGTGGCCCACTCCTTGCTGCAGCAAGTCACCTGCCTGCCCCCTCTTTCACCTCTGGAAATAAGTCTCGTATTAGATTCTAGAACGGTTTAATGCCAAAATTATTGAATTTTATTAATATTTGTACCTCTCACGAGTCATAGCACTGCTTAAACACATCAATATTACCAATCGAACAAAGATGCTGACGAATACCCTGTTATTTAAGGATCCACTTACTATCTTGCTCACTTACTTTTTCATTTATAAAAAAAAATTTTTTCCTGAGTCGTCATCAACCACGAGCATTTAAAACCAGAGATCCGCTCTTCGGGAAGGTTTGTTTATCCTATCCTCCGCCTCCTCATCTTTCTCCACCTCCTTTTTAACCGCAACAACAGGAAGCCCATCATCAGCTCTTTGGAAAGTCTTGGCTCTCTCGTTCTCGATAGGATATGACCACAACTGATTTTCACGATGGTCAAAAGCATCCGTCACGATTCTCCAACGTTGACGAGATATAATCAGCGTCGGGTACTGAGATTCCTCGCCGTCCGAAATTGAACAGACCCGACGGAGCTGGTAAAGCGTCTTCTTCTTCGTCCGATGCCTCCCGCCCGACAAGCTCTGGATAAATTTATTTGTTTAAATAGACGCTACACCGAAATTGCTTGACGCCTTAATTTTAACCTACGTTCGAAAATCGATGAGGTAGTCAATATTTCCGAAGGGTAATCGATGCTGGAAATGCTGCTCATCGGCTGCCCATCATTTAGTTCAGTGCATGATAGGTGCTGGCTTGTTACTCTCCTCTGTTGACATTTTAATTCAACAGTACAGGCAGCCTCTATATGAGCCGATTCTTCATCTGGCGAGGTGTCCGAGAGCTGTTGATATCATATATGCGAACAACCGTTAAAATGATACCCTGTTTTTAATAGAAGTAGTGCTTTTAGCTCATGAATAATTTTTCCGGTAAATGCATCGTATTAAAAAATTTCATAGAAATCTTTTTACGATGATAATGTAATGTTGGGCCCGTGAATTTCGTCACGTGGGAATGAAATCGTCGAGGACGGGTTTGTGAGTGATTGTCGAGATTGAGTAAATCTCCAACTCGAGTATTACAAAATTACGGTCTAGTTTATTCGATGATGATGAAGTATTGGTTACAATATTGTTCTTGGTTATTTTGCCTTGAGACCGACTGACTGAAATTTGACCATAGCTTCCGCTAAGGATAGCTCGCTTTATTGAACAGTCCTGTTGCCGACCAAAGACTGCTTATTTATATTATTCCTGTAATGACTTTTCGTTCAATTTTCTGGAGAGGTGGAATCACATGAACGTCGCTTGACGACGTGTGTTGCAAAGTCACCTTTAAACTGCTGACTTTGTACAATTGCAAAGTCACCTTCAAACTGCTGTGTTTGCACAATCAATGGCTAAGTTGAATACAATTTTACATGATGAAATCGGGGCACAACACCCTACCCCCCGTGGGAAGACTAAATTACTAATTTCCGCGTTAATACTTTGCAATGTCGTCTCGTGGCTTACAATGTGTTATTATAATTATTATAATTCCCAAATTCATTTATTTTTTATAGTGTACCCGTTTGTGGCGTATTTATTTTGAATTTAACGTTCATGTTCGGATTTACCCTCCGTTTCGTTGCGCGCGGAAGACTTTCTGCTGCGACAGCAGGGTCGTTTACCTCTGGCGTGGTTCTCGCGCGGCGGCGTCGCACATACATATATATACCCAACAAAATTATTATAGCTACTATTATTATAGCTACTATTATTATAGCTAATACTATCATAGCTACTATTATTATAGCTACTATATGTACCATGCAGCGTATAGCTTCATATAATATGATTAAATGTTGGATCATGTGTGATATCCAAATTTGTATTAAAGTTTTCGATTCTTTCTCCTATTTTGTTTATCTCCGATGAATCCATAATTATTTTATCATTGTAATAATGTGCAATAGAAGGATGAGGTATTTTTATTTTGCTTGATAAAAATGTCAGATTGAACGGTGGTAGGAAGGTCATAACTTCCTCTTGTTTGCTTTCTTTTAACGTTTCTATTCTTAAATTTTCGGAGGTGACGGAACAATTCCCGTCCAAAGCCAGTATGCCTGTATTATATATTGTAACGTATTATATATTGTAAACGCATTTTGTTTGAATTCTATCGTGAGCGTTTCTTTGACGGGCGCTATGTATATCCAGCGTCCGTCTTGTTCCAAAGCGATGAGCATTGTTTTGCTTACGTTTACTATTCATCGTTTACAACTTGTTTTTTCTATACTCTGTCCCTAATATGTATTTATTTCGCAAGGGGTATCTGCCTGTATAAATTATGTTGCGTGTTTTGGGTGACAGAAGTATTTCTTTGCGTCTTGTTTACAATGGAGCAATTCTTTTTCGCTGAAGTATAAATAACTTTTCTGCTTCCGATTAATTATTGCGTATTTTTCCGATGTTTCTATAAATTGAAATGTGTTATTTTCCATCCTTGAGGGTAGTGGATATACTTTGTTGACATGAAATTCAGTATTTTTAATTTGTGGTATTCTTAGAATGAAGATAAGTACCCCTGAATTGCTAAATGCATTTATGCTAGTGATCTTGAGCGAATTGCTTATTTTATGATGATCCAATGGCGTTGGAAAATCAAATCCTCTTGGTAAATGAGGCCACGCTTTTATTAAACATTCTATTAATTCTGTATAAGATATCATTGGGCTAATTATCCCTTGTTTGAGATTTATAAGAAAATGTGTTAGCTCTCTTATCTCGTCCCGTAATGATTTTACCATTATATTTATTTTAGTTATTTTGTTGTTTATTAGTTGTACGGGCGTTATATCTTTTGTCTTATTGCACAGATCACTCTGTAATTCTGATATAAATTGTATCAAATGATATTCGTTTGCCAACATTTCGTTCAATATTTTTGAATTGGAGTGTACAATTTGTAAATTCTCTTTTAGCGCGTCATTTGCAGTCATTTATTTTTTCGAAATTCCGTTTATTTTCTTTTTTATTTCTTGGATGTCACTTGTATCCATGTTTCCATCGATTTTGGTTATTATTTTTTCTATCCAATTAATTAAACCTCATATTCCTATAATTTTATGCGTTCCTGTTATGTCGTACATACTATCTATATCGTCTTCTATATTTTTTATTAGCGTCCGTACTGAATTCATAATGATCTCTTCTTCTATTCCCTGACATATTTCTATTAATTTTATTAATGATCTTTTCATTTTTTGGTCTCTTGCTATGATTGGTTTAAGATCCATTTTTATTGCTAATCTCCAAATATCTCCTGTGATGAATAGTGTTCCAATTTCTTGGTAATAGATTCCTGGTGTTCTTGTAAATTTTTCCACTTGAAATTTTTTTTTTCTTGGTTTACAATTGACACCCTTTGCGAGCATAGTCAATGTAAGCAGGTTCCAGAAAAACGACATGCATTTTCTTCTTTTATTGTTTAAACTTCTTTGAGTGAGTATAACGTTGAGAAATGTGTCGCGATTCCCATGGTTATCCCTACGTTTCTTGTTCGTGCTATGTCAGTGTCTTTGCCGTCGTCTGGTTGATTTTGATAAGACGTGTGCTTCGAACCTTTTATTCTGCTCTGAGCAGCTTCATTAATTGCCATACCGTCTCCGAGGGAACGTCTCTTACCGACATCATTGAAAGTAAGTGTTCCCTTTGTTTTAATTTGTCATTTTCTTGTTCTCTTTTTTATTTATTATTTATTTTTGTGTATTTTAATTGAGCAAATTTTTTATCTTTAGTGTGTTTCAGAATTTCTTTTTTACCAAGGGAAATTGCGTGATTTTCTAAGGGGAAGGTGTCGACCTTCAGTTGGTATGGTTTTCCCCCTTTTTTTTTGTATTTAAGTTTTATTGTATTGTTATCAGTATCTTGCCTATTTTTGCATTCCTTCTTTTTTGTTCTTTATTTCATTTTTTGTTTTAATTCGCTTTTCGTTTATTTTTTATTCCGTTTTTTTTTTTCTATTAATCTTTTAATCGTTGTGCTCTTTTCTAATCCTCTTTATTTATTTATTTTTTTTTTTTCTATTTGCAGAGTTACTCCCGAGTGCCGACGGGGCGGTCACCGAAGCGGGGAACGTGGCTTCCCCAGTTCGTTGCGGTGGCCAAGGGGGTCCGGGCGCGGAGGCGTCGGCTCCGCGCTCTCCTCATCGAGCTGTGGCGGGAGGATTCATTCTCCCGCGAGTGCGATGAGTGGGAGGCCGCTTAGGCCTCCCACTCATCGCACTCAGGCAAGGGGGCCCCTTACGATTTATTTTGCCTGGGGTTATTGTTCGGCGAGGGATCGGCTCCGCCCCAACCCTTAGCCTCGTGGCTGAACTATATTAGATCATTAGAACCATAAACGATGGCATCCATTTTTAAAAGGAGTTTTTTTTTTTTTGTAAATGAATTTATTTAAATGTTAATTTTATGTGTGTTTCGTGTTTTATTTCTGCGATGCCTTTCCCATTATTTATATGAGTTTCTTTTTCTTTATTTTATTTTATTTTATCATTCTCATTGTTTTTTTTTTTTCAATTTAATTTTTCAATATGCTGTTAGCTTTTTCATTATGCTGTTGAGCTTTTTAATTACTTCATTTCTTCTTCTTTTGTTTCCAAATTTTTTACTTGAACGTAATTATATATATTTTTTATTTTATATATTTTATTCTATATATTTTATTTCATATAAATTTTTTTTTTTTTTTTTAATTTAAATTGCCTCGTATGGCTTGATGCGGTTAACGTGCATGTGGATGCGCTTGCGTCCGCGGCCGATAGTACAGTTTACGTCTGTGTCTTTGCTTTTTATTGTGTATGGCCTCGTCCACTTGCGGGTCAGCTTGGCGGACCCCCCGCTGCGTACGGTGGGGTCCAACAGTAATACTTTTTTCCCGGCCGGTATTCTACCTTACCGGTGGTCGTATCGTATCTTTTCTTTGCTTTTTCTTTTTTACCTTTAATTGTTCTTGCGCCACTTCCCATGTGGCCCGTAATCTTTCTCGTAGCTCGGCTACGTACTGGTCTTAATTGTATGTTTGGCGCAATGGCTATTTCAGAGCCGTCGGTAATTCGGCTGCTTTTCCGTATACCAACTCATACGGCGTATAACCTTTCGCTGTATGTGGAGTGGTATTGTATGTGATCATTGCGTATGGTAGCCACTCGTCCCAATCACGTTGATCTTCCCTCATATAATTTTTCAAATATTCCGCCAAAGTCCTGTGTGACCTTTCTAGCGCTCCGTTTGACTGCGGGTGATATGCGCTAGTCTGGATTTTTGTATGCCCAATAGTTGACACATTTCTTTAAATGTTTCGCTTAGAAAATTTGTTCCTTGGTCCGAAAGTATTTCTTTCGGGGTGCCGTATTTGCAAATTGTTTCTGCGACTAATTTTTTCCGCTACTACACGAGCTTCTTGTGTTTGTATAGGTATTGCAGCGCTATATTTTGTAAGTAGGTCTTGAAAAGTGAGTATGTATTTGTGTCGATGATCTGTCTCAGGGAGGGGTCCTACTATGTCGACTGCACATTTTTCGAAAGCTCGTGTGGAAATGTCTGTAATAATCATTGGTGCTGTTTTGATCCTCAGTACTTTGTTTCGCTGGCACTTGTCGCATGCTGCAACAGAATCTTCCATTTATTTTTTCATCTCGGGCCAGTTGTATTCCTGTTTTTTTCGTTCTGTCATTCTTTTTGCTCCGGAATGCCCGCCGAGAACGGCGTCATGATATTCTTTGAATATAGCGTCTATCTCTTTTCCGCTTGGGTACTCATGATTTGCTTCGCTATTTTCTGTCTCGTTGTCGCTCGAGTCTGTGTCTGTGTCACTCTCTCGCAGCGCTTCTCCCTCTGCCATGTCGCTCATTTTGGTCTCGCTGGGACCCTGTGTGTATGCGTTAGGAGGGTTTGCGTCAGCCTCGGGCTGCTTCACGGAGAAACTTTTTCGAGCCCTGCCGTCGCACATGCGAGCGCCGTAGTCGAAAAAGTGGGACGACTACAATCTCAGCTTTGTGCGCGCACCCAGCTCGCAGCACGAGAGCTCGGGATTCGCACAGTGCAAACAGGGCCATCTCACGGGTATGGTAAGGCAGGGCCCTGTTTATGCGGGAGCGTCGGCGTCTCGGCTCGCGCGTGCACAGTACATGCAGCGTCACTGCGCAGCATAGCGTTGATCCTATATCAATAACCTATGCGAGTTATAATACGCGTGCACGAAATATACACCATAATATTTGACCGTTTTCTGTGCATTATTCCACATTGCGCTCTATGAAACTGTTTAATTACACCATTGCGTATTATAGAAAAATAAATCACATTATTAATTTGGAAACTATGCCTCATTAATTATTTCAACCTTTTTCAAATCTCTTTTACAGGTTATATATATCTCGCATTCTACGTCAACTCAGCCACCCCGTTTTTTTTATTGTCTCGAAAAAATGATTCAGTATGGGCATTTCAAAGGACAATATATCCATGACATTTTATCAAAATTTCATCCCCCCACTATTGTTGGTTCTCGAGATGATTAATGAAGTCTCAATTTGGTAAAAATCATAACTTCGTAACTACGGATCGGATTTAAACGATTAAAAAAAGAATCTTTTTTATTTTTTTTGCCCTTTTCGAAAAAAAATATATCATCATTGGATAAAAGCTCATTAGACAGTTTTCGGGGTAAATTAACAAAAAACAATTTTTTCCTCGTCACTGATGCCTTGTTCCATTTTGAAAAAATTTTGCGGAGTTGTGTATTGCCTCCCTCGATTAGAAAAAAAAATACTGAGTATAATTACGATTGGCCCTTTCGTGGAAAAAAAAAAATTGAAAAATTTCCCCGAAAACTGTCTAATGAACTTTTCTCCAATGACGGCATATTTTTTTTTCAAAAAGGGCAAAAAAAGTGAAACGATTCTTTTTTTAGTCGTTAAAATCCGATCAGCCGTTACGAAGTTATGATTTTCTCAAAATTCAGAATTTATTAATCATTATCTCGAGATCCAACAATAGTGGGGGGACGAAATTTTGGTAAAATTTCATGTATATATTGTACTTTGAAATGCCCATACTGAATAATTTTTTCGAGACAAAAAAAAACGGGGTGGCTGAGTTGACGTGGCTGCGTCGACGTGTCGTATTCCACGTTAACTCATCAGCCACCCCGTTTTTTTTTGTCTCGAAAAAATTATTCAGTATAGGCATTTCAAAGTACAATATATCCATGACATTTTACGAAAATTTCATCCTCCCACTATTGTTGGTTCTCGATATAATGATTAATAAATTCTCAATTTTGTAAAAATCATAACTTCGTAACGGCTGATCGGATTTTCACGATTAAAAAACGAATCTTTTTTTTTTTTTGCCCTTTTTGAAAAAAAAAATGCCGTCATTGGAGAAAAGTTCATTAGACGGTTATCGGGGAAATTTTTCGATTTTTTTTTTTTCCACGAAAGGGCCAATCGGAATTCTACTCAGTATTTTTTTTCTGATAGAGAGAGGCAATACACAACTCCGAAGGATTTTTTCAAAATGGAACAAGGCATCAGTGAAGAGGGAAAAATTGTTTTTTGTTAATTTACTCCGAAAAATGTCTAATGAGCTTTTATCCGATGATGACATATTTACTTTCGAAAAAAGCAAAAAAAAAAAAAAAAGATTCTTCTTTTAATCGTTTAAATCTGATCAGTCGTTACGAAGTTATGATTTTTACAAAATTGAGACTTCATTCATCATTATCTCGAGAACCAACGATAGTGGGGGGATGAAATTTTGGTAAAATGTCCTGGATATATTTTCCTTTGAAATGCCCATACTGAATCATTTTTTCCAGACAATGAAAAAAACGGGGTGGCTGAGTTGACGTGGAATGGCCCATATATAGGTATTTTTGTATTTAAAATACTGCCCACTATTAACATGGTTTCATTGCAATCCAGTTTCTTTTGAGGTGATAGAATCAAGTTAAAAATAATTAGTTTCATACTTCTATGTAAGCTTATTAACCTAAAAAGATAGATAAGCTAAAAAAAACATTATTTATCCGTGCATATATTCATGCAAAAATTAATACGCTCGGCATGCAGACGTTTGGTCTAATTCTCTTGCGATGACAGCACGCTCAGAGCTCATATACTGTATTATGGAAGCACGCGCTCTCACTCTCTGCGATCACCCAGCGCGCAGAACCTGCGATCGCCGCACGCTGTAGGTCTTGAGACACTACAGCTCTAAAACTGCGATGGTGGCGCGCTCGGGCTTCTGAGCGTGCAGCCGTATCGCTTGAAATAGAGACTGCGACGGCAGTGCGCGATAAAGTTTTTCCGTGTTCCTCGGCCGTCTTCGCCGTCGAGGGGCCAGCTGTTCGGTGTCGTCGTCTGCCTCGCCGGGTGTGGGTCGGGGCTGGGGAGGGGTCTTCCTTGGGCGTCCTCTCCCGCGCTTCGCGACGTTATCACCGTGCTCTACCTCACTACTCTTTTTCTTCGTCAGCATGATTGTATACATTCTACTAAGGGCATCGGCGTTTGTGCTTTCCTTTCCTGCTTCAAATTCGATGCTATAGTCGTACTCTTGTAATTTTATGCGCCATCTCATGAGCCTTGACCCTGGATCCTTTACGTTTAAAAGCCAGGTAAGTGGTTTATAATCTGTGACTATTGCGAACTTTGTGCCGTATATATATGGTCTGAATTGTGTCACTGCCAGAACTATTGCAAACATTTCTTTTTCCGTAGTAGAATAATTTTTTTTCAGCTTTATTTAATGTTCGACTTGCGTAACATTTCGGTAAATCTTCTTCGACATTTCCTTGTGATAAAATTGCTCCGATTGCTTTGTCGGATGCATCCGTCGTAATTACGAATGGCTTCTCGAAATCCGGATACTATAGTATGGGTGCGGTACTGAGAGCATCTTGCAGTTTTTCGAATGCCTGCTGACATTTTTCTGTCCAGTTGTATTTTGTTTCTTATTTCGTTAGCACTGTTAATGGCTTTGCTATTTTTGAAAAATCTTGAATGAACTTTCTATAATATCCCGCTAATCTCAAAAATGATTGTATCCCTTTTACATTTTTTGGCACAGGAAATTCCTTTACAGGTTTTTTTTTCTGGGTCTGGCTTGACTCCGAATTCTGTTATAATGTGTCCCAGATATTGTGTTTTTTTTTGTAGGAATTGGCATTTTTTCGGCCGTATTTTTAGTTTCGCTTCTCGAAGTCCCTTTAAGACTTCTTGTAGCCTGTTGTTGTGTTCTTTGAAGGATGATCCGTAGATGACGATGTCGTCCAGATATACGTAGCATTTGAGTCCCTGAAGACCTGCTAATACTGCATTCATGAGTCGCTGGAAGGTAGGGGGTGCGTTTTTTCATCCAAATGGCATTCGATTGTACTCGTAATGTCCAAGTGGTGTTGAAAATGCTGTTTTTTGTTTGTCTTTCTCTGCCATCGGAATTCAATGAAATCCTGAGGTAAGATCGAGCGTTGTAAAATATTTAGCTCGGCCCAATCGGTCCAATATTTCGGTAATATTGGGCAATGGGTATAAGTCCCCTTCCGTTACTTCGTTGAGTTTCCAAAAATCCATGACTACTGTTTTTTGTATGTTTCTTTGTGCGTCAGGCTTTTTTGGAACGACGAGTAGAGGGGCGTTGCACGGACTCTTGCTCGGTCGTATTATGCCATTCCTCAGCATTTCTTCGGCTTGCTTCATTACTTCGTTTTTATGAATCTCCGGTAACCTGCATGGACGTACGTTTATTGGTGTGGTTCCATCTTTTATCTGTATTTGATGCTCCACTACATCGGTTGTTCCAAGCATTTCCCCTTCCAGGTGGAAAATGTCGGCGAATTCTTCGATGAATTCTGTGAGAATTTCTTTTTCTTCTTCATTCAATTTGGAAGTGCCATTGACCGCCTTCCATATTTTTTCTTTTTTCTTGATTCTTTCGGCTTTACCGAGGACGCAGATTTTTCTTTCGTTTGTTTCAATGTTATCTTCTTCAATTTTGATTTCTTCTAGTTGTACTGTGGGTCTGTCAATTTCGACCTCTTTTTGGCTCGTATTTCGTACGAGGAAAATGCAGGAATTTCCGTTCGACTTTGTGATACTTCCACCTATCATGATACCTGGCTGTAACTTTATGGTGGCTAGGCATCCTATGGTTGCCGTCAAGGTTTTTGTGTATAGCATTTTTTCAGCGCGAGGTGGGAGTTTAATTTTTTTCGTTCCGTTGATGAGCGGCATACTGTGTCCATATATTTTTATTGTTTTACCACTGAATATGTCGACGTTATGTTCTATCATGAAATCCGGTCCCAGTATATCATCTGTTGTAGTGGTATATTATCGCTAATTACGAAAAATCTATGTTCGATATTTACTGCTGGAGTGTCAATTTCCAGTATAACTTTGCAGATCGCATGAAATTTTTTCCATCGACTCCTTTTAATTCGACTTTTTCGTCGATTACTTCTGTTTCGTCTCGCAATGTACCCTTTTTTATGAGGCAACACTGTGCTCCAGTATCTGCCTTTAATGTCAGAATTTTATCTTTTGCCTGGGGTGATGAGATGTGGAAATTGCTCACCGCCAACTTCTTGTTAGTCGTTGTCTTCATATTGCAAATTTTTTTTGATACGCTGTTACGTCCCCGGGAGCTTATCGGAATTTAGATAAGGACGCAACACGAGAAGGTTGTTATTGACTTCTCTTTCGGGTCAAGACAATTAAGTCCTTCACACCAGGGACGGAAGTCACGTCTTTGATATGGGAAAAATGACCAGAGGGGTGGAGGATTGGAGAGACCGTTGAGCCGAATTTTGATATTAGCTAATATGAGTAGCTGAGTTTAGCGGTAGTGGTTATACTCACTTTGATTATGCACAGCTCGGATGACGGTGAGCTCGTTCGGCTGCGGCGGCGAAGTAGGGGTGATACCAAGTACGTCGCAGGATTCGTTGGTGAAATACGTCAACCGAGGTATTGATTATATACAGGGTGAGGCACTTAACTTGATAATCACGAATAACTTGGAAATGAATAATTTTTTTGAAAAATGTGTCAGACAAAAGTTTCATCATGTTTTGAGCCGGATCTAATGGATACCATGGTTGTGAGGTCAATGGAGGAGATCAAGGTCAAACGAAGGTCAACTTCGTTTTTTTAAATGGATACCCCTTTTTTTTTCCAGATCCGTATTGTGTATAAAAAAATAAACAATTTTTGTTTGAACCGTTTTTTATTAGGTTCAATTTTTCGCTATTAATTAGGCGTTTTCACAATTTATGAATACTACCTCTTAAATGAATATCTTTGCACACATAAACTGAAAACACAAGAAGCCAAATGGTAATGGTCAGTGTAACACATGTGTAATTGACACAAAACAAATCTAGGAAGATGAGGTGATGTTGATCACTCTCCTGTTGCCTTTTACAATGTTTACAAACTTTCAGCATGATGTTGCGGGTCGCGCAAATTATTACAAATTCAAAACAAGGAATCAGACTAATTGTGACAGTTTTGTTCGTCACTTCGCATAGACACAGTTATCGAGAAAAAATTGTTAAATTGTTTATTTACAAAAAAAAAAAAAAAAAAAAAAAAAAAAAATTGTTAAAAAAGAAAAAATTGTTAAATTGTTTATTTACAAAAATTGTTTTTTTTTTTATACACAATACGGATCTGGAAAAAAAAAGGGGTATCCGTTTAAAAAAACGAAGTTGACCTTCGTTTGACCTTGATCTCCTCCATTGACCTCACAACCATGGTATCCATTAGATCCGGCTCAAAACATGATGAAACTTTTGTCTGAAACATTTTTCAAAAAAATTATTCATTTCCAAGTTATTCGTGATTATCAAGTTAAGTGCCTCACCCTGTATATCTTTATTACTCGAATACAACGTAGCGATGATATTATAATCCCTCTATTTGCACTACAACACGGGGGACGATTGAATGTCTCCCCGATATACACTTACTACTGGTTATATAATTCGCTACACACACGCACACAATCTATTCGTCTGATTGACTAGTTGCGAGTAAATTTGACTAGGGAAAACGAATGCGGCCTTTCTTAGAGAGTTCAATGCCGGAACGACTGCGCTTTTAAGATAGGGGATTTCGGATACTCGACTTGGTAGTACACCGTTGCAAAGAGGTTTCGTAACGTGACTCGGTGATGAGCGATACGGAGTTAAGCGCGACTTTGAATATATTTGCTGGTCAAGAGTTTTGACTTGGGTGTGGCACTTGAGATTAAGACTTCGGACAAAGATTCCGCTCCAGTAGGCTCCCGATCTTCGACTGCGGATATTGACTTGTTAGTGCAGAGCTTCTGCTCGATCTGGCTGCTGGCTACCGACTGATTTTGGCTGCTGGATGCCTCCTTTTTATATCCGATCTTGCTGTGCTTTTGGTCCAGGATTTTCGGGTTTGTGGTAGGAAAAACTCCCAAAGAAGGGGTTTGTTTATGACAAACGCCTGACTGTTCATCCCTGTCTTGGCTTTGGCTTCTTTCTCGGGGTGAATCATACGATTGTCCGGCTTAGTTTGGAGTTGCGATCTCGGCTTCGTCACCAGATCTTGTCATGTATCGTATGTTGGTATCTTTGTCTTTTCTTGGTTCTTCTCTCTTACTCTTCATCCTGAGGTGGGAAGTGTATCCGACTTCGTGGCGCCATTGGGTCTTGTTGAAGGTAGCTCTTGGCGAGAGGGGTGCGTACTTGCCATTGAAAGCTGAGATGAGTAGGGATGCTGAGTTTTACGTGTTTCTTGGCGCCAAGGATTGAGTGCGTGTCGTCTGGATACTCCTCTACTTCCTTGCGCGATGCTGGAGGGTATTGATTGCTTCTGTCCTCCCTTCTTGTTCCTTGTTAAGACACATGCGTCTTGCAAGCCTTCCTTATGTGGTTGGTTATGGATTCCTTACTTGTTATCTCCTGTCGCTAACAGTCCTACAGAAATCTGCCTGCAGGGTTTGGTGATGTCGCGGTCAGTTAAGTCTTCCTTGTTGCCTACGTCGGTATGGTAGGATACCGTTGAGGCGTAGAGAAATGATCAGGTGTAGGTTGGCGTATCAGGATTATACTAGGATGTGAGTTGACGTAGTAGGCTTGGGTTAGGATGTAACAACGCCCTGTAGCTGCTCGCTCGCAGCGCTGACGTGTTGTCTTTCAGTACGAGTCTCTGCCCCTATGGTGTTGATTTCAAGGGAGCCTATTTTCTTCCTGCTTCCTCCGTCGTTTCTTGCTTGCCCTCTTGGTGCGTCGCGTTGATGACCGTTCGGTTTCGTCCATCTATATTGATCGGGTTGCCCTTGCAATCCATTTCGTTGCCGATGAGTCCCTTGGCTGCGATCCCTTAATCTTTTTTGACACTCTATGTACATGTGTCGCGGTTTATTACAATAATCGCACGTTACATTGAATTGATTTGCTTTTTTTGTGGGTGCTGGAAAACTGTACCGTCCGTAAGTTTGGAAATTGCTTCGACAATCTTTCGCCATGTGTCCTGATTTGTGATGTTTATGACACATTACTGGCGGACGTTTTTCTTGATGCATCTGCCTATTTATTGATTCATTACTTTGTGCTGTTTTTTCTTCTTCCATTGCACCCTTCATTGCTGTTGCAAGGTCTGAGAGGCCTCGAGCCTTTATAGTAACCTAAAATTCTCGACTGAGTCCTCACTCGAAGTTATGAAGTCCCATTTGGCGTACGTAGCGCTCAATGGATTGTTTTTTTTTTGCGTCGTTTACTTCTGTCCCTGTACTCACGTCTATTAATTCCATCATAATTTTTTCCAACCTTTGACCGCAGGCCAATACTGACTCGTTTATTTTTTGCTTGCTTGTGTTGAACTCTACTTCTAGAGCTACTACCGTTCGTCTTGTGTTATACAAGCCGGTCATTTCTTCTATAAATTTCGCAAAACTGTCTATTTGCTGGTATTTCATTTCTTTTGCAGCTTTACGTACTACTTTTGTTTTTAATACGGCTTTTAAAAGATCATCATTGTCGTGAGTACGATACTCTCGTCAGCGTATTCGTATGCGTTTATTATGTCATCTACTTCCTCGGGCTTTGTCCCGTCGAAACGAGGTATTTAAGTTCTCGCCTCTTTTAGGGTCATGTGTGATTGTGCGTTTTCTGCCATTTCATTGTCTATGTTTAGCAATGTTCCGTTTAATAAAGTAAAGTCAGCTAAATTTATTTCTTTACGGCGCTCGGTATCTACTGCGTCTTCTGAATCTCTTATTATTCTAACGCTTTTTTCGGGTCTATTTTTTTGAGTGGCTGATGAACGATTGGATTCGTCTGAGCTACTAACTCTACGGCGTTTTTATCACTTTGAAGGTCAACTTCCTGTACTCTGTCCTAATTACGTGATTTGTCAAAAATTGATTCTAACGATCTAGAAAGTACGCGCCTACCTGATTAGCGTAAGCGTGTGACTCGCTTGTCTTCCGACATGCAATTTTGTTTATACATACTTTTTTTTCTGGCTTTGGAGGGTTACAAAATTAAATATGTTCCGTCACTTACAGTATGATGCTCTGCTTCATGATGTTCGATGATTTTTCGTAGATGATTTGCCCTTGTACTTTTGCGTTGTCGATCTTTTCCTCTAGTAGTTCTGCGTTGTCGATCTTACCCTTTGTCGAGTCGTCGGACTCGGGTTAATTGGTGTTTATCAACTTCCTGTTCAGTCTCTGGTTGCGTACTCGGTACTGCTTGATGATCCTTGGGATCCACTCGACTATGTTTGTATATATATATATATGTATATATATATATATATATTGTGACACTGCGTCACAGGCGAGGCATGAGCCTCGCCGAAGTCCGTCACCACACGCCAAATACGCCGAAAAATGTAAATTAGCATAAGAACTACCAAGCCTCGAAAAAGCATCGAAAACACCGTCGTCCCTCGTCGCTCTTCTTTCACCATCTCCGTAGTCCCATATCAACCCGATCATGCCCTTAATAATCCCATCGACCCACAAATCCCCGACAAAAAGCATTTAAAGGAAACCCTGTGGACGGCGAATAAGAACGAGCTACAAGGACAACGCCGCATATTATCCCAGTCTTCGCCGAGGCCCTCACACGGATAGAATACCGAGAAAAGCCGAACATCTGCGAAGGCCCGGTCGGATATCGAGCGAGTGGGATTATTGGAAAAATCATCGATGAGCGCGAGCAACGTCACATCATACGCAAATTCGAGAGCCAGTGTCCACAGGGAGCCCCCACCCTTCCCCCTATGAGATTTGTCGCCGAGTCGACCGTCACATTCCATCTTTGGCAGCACCTTACGGGGTATCAATCATCGAAGGCGCTTGCGCCTGTGACGGCGACTCCGGTGACCCAATTAGATATCGATTATTGATCCCTCCCTGATCTACCTTTACATTGCGCAGGCCCTTGATCCCCAAATCATTCCTAGATTCCCCCTACCCTTCCACCCCAAGCTGTACCGGTGAATAAGACGACGAGCTCGTCACTTCGGCGAGAGCATAGCGAGAGAATAGTCAAGCGAAATTACCATTGTATCGAGCCAGCACGAGAGACCATTGTTAAGCGAGAGGGCGAGCACGTGGCTATAACCGCCATTTTCCGGCACCAAGAACCACGAGAGAACATTGTCGAGCGAGAATACGTGTGGAGTCCTGCCATCCGATAAAGTTAGCCCGTTCCATTACCTTTTTCTTTAATATTCTGCTGCCCCATTGAGCATTTTTCGCGACAAAATACCCTTTTTCTTGTATAAAAACCGTGAGCGTGTGGTGACGCAGCGCGACCCACCCCTGTTACACTTCCGCGATTTTTCAAGCCCGTCGCCCCCATTTTCTTTTCTTTTCATTTCGAGTAATTCCCCTGTCTAATTGCGAGTTTGATTAATTTTCAATATTACCGAAAACCTGACGTGGGTAATTATTAAGAGGCCCGCGCGCCGGGAAATCCATTGACCCTGAGATATTATAACCCCCCCGTTTTTTTTCTTTTTGCGTTCGAATCAGTAGAGTTAGAAATTTTGTCGATCAATATCGACTGGCGCCCAAAAACCACTAGTACAGTTTTTTTTTTGCGTTCATTTTTTTTCGATTCTTGTTTAACACGCGTCCTCGCCACGCTCGAAATTGTCGCGTGGGCGAGTCGCCTGATTCCCCGTAATAAATTTCCGTATTCTTTTACTTTGTCTACTCCTTTTTTTACGTAGGGAGATTTTCCTTTTTTTTTTTTGCAAATAACCCACGTTCGCCCGGAAATAACGTCCGGCAAACCGAAGAGTGCCGTGACAATATATATATTGGTTTAATGAGTCCTTCAACTCTTGCGTCTGGTCTCATTTCCGACTCGGTCAGGTTTACACTTTTTTTTTGAAATTCGTCTTTTCAGTTCTTTTCGCGTTCGTTTGTCGTGACTCGGTCACTTACACTCGCGATACTTTGTAGCACTTGCTTCGTTACCGTGAATTTGATTTTATCGAATTTTGACAATCCCACCGCTGCCACCAATGCTGTGCCCGCGAATTTCGTCACGTGGGAATGAAATCATCGAGGACGGGTTTGTGGGTGATTGTCAAGGTTGTGTTACGTCCCGCGACTTTCGGGACTTTTGCATCGATTTGAGATTACTTATATCTTGTAATTCTCAATAAAATTCAATACGCGGAACGGGACCCAGTCATACGAGAGAAACGTTTTTTTTCTCTGGAGAACTCGGATAGTTCGGGCTGTCTTCAAATCAAGCCGTCGACACGAATATGGTCTCAAGTGAGCATAAATTATCGAGAGGTGACGCCATGGCGGCGTCGATATCGCAGCTCTTTATAACAAAACTTCCATCGTCGGGCGTGCAGAAAAACATCCATCGATGCTGAAAAAATCTTTGGCCATGGCATCAGATTACTCAGAAGTGGTGGGCCTTTGTGCACAACGAAAAGCAATGTGCATGGGACACTAACACAGGCTGAGCGCAAAGTTTCTGCTTTCGTGAGAATTACAGGCGGTCTCTTTGGGTGTGTGTGAGAAGGAAAGCAGGAGAGACAGAGCGTGTATGGCTCATCTAAAGCTAAGTGACCGGTGATCCTCTTTTTCCTTATCCCCGAATGAAGACTTTATGAACTGAATTCCCGAAAGTACGTGAGTAAACGAATGTAAAAATGTAAAATCAAGAATAAGCATGGATACCTGGGTCAGGTCATCGGTGATGGTAAAGGTGGCGTTAGATTATAGATTATTGCATTTAAATGTTCAATTTTATTTTAAACTAGGTCGGGATTTCCATGAATCAAAATTGGTCGAAGAGAAGAGAATTCTTCTTTGAATCTTTGTTGTTTTTCTTTTTTTTTCTTGCTCCGAAATTATGGGAGGTTTTAGCCTTGTTACGACTTTTTGGGAACGGCGTCTAGAAAAAGTCATCGGATAATTCTCATGGGCGGTCTACATGAGCTCTGCACGTGATCGATAAATTAACGCAGTGGTCGAGTCGAGGAGACTCGATGGAAGAAAGATTTCGACGAAGCACCCAATCATCGACGACCAAAATTAAACAAACTTTTGAGAATATCTGTTTATGCTTGGACTGTTATTGGACTCCAATTTAAGGCCGTCCTCTAGTTTCTCGGGTCGAAAAAATCGATTTTTTTTTTTTCATAAATCACATCTACAACATGTGTAGAAAATGTGTGGAAGAAGAAGAGGAAGGCCTATTGTATGGTCCAGGCATAGCAGATTGACGGTGAGATGAAATTTTTAGTATAAATCACATGCGCGAACTTTCAAACGCGTTTTTCTCGAAACACCATTTTTCGAAACGGTAACCACGATATTTCAGAAACTATTGCACCGATCTTGTTCAAATTTATACAGCATCTTTAATATATTATAAGCCAGCGATTGAACTAGGATTATCATGATTGCTTCGATAGTTTTTTTTCGTACGAGCGAAAAACTTAAGAAAAAATGAGTAAAAAATAGAATGTAATTTTCAAAAGTGTATAAAAAAGTCAATTTTTGTAATTTAGAATTCACTCTAGTTCAATCGCTAGTCTTGAATATGAAGATTAAAATGCCGTTTGGTTTTTTGATTTCAGATAAGCAGAACAGCCGCAATCTTGGTCACCGTCAAGCACCTCTTTTACTTGATGTCTTCCTGTCGGCCACTATAACTGCTATTCTATTATATATTTTGACTTCAAAAAATTTGTAAAGCTTATTTAAATGTTAATAAAGATTATGCAAAAATAATGAGATTGATTATTTCGATGCTTTGCCCGTAAAAAAATTATTGAAAAAGCCATAAAAAAAACAGCCGAGAAACTAGAGGACGGCCTCAATAAGCACTGAATGTTTATGCTGCACGAAGAGAACGCGAGTCAATAGCCAAAGAAAGGGAGCAAGCAGCGCTTTGTCCCAAGTCCTGGGATTCAGAAGGCGTATGTCCTATCGACATACGAATCCAAATTCTCGCCTACGAAGGAGGGGCGACACCAAAATTCGGCATCGAATCCAACAAAGACCCCAAAAGCGTAGCAAGCGCATTATTTATTTAACGTTTTTCTTTTAACTAACAACGATCAGATTCAAAGATTTCAGGAGATTTCGTAATGCATGGGTAAAGGTTTATGTGGAAATGAAAATTGTGAACGAATCCTTTTCCTATAATAATTACGAGTTTGATGAATAAATGTATGTGTGATAGTTGCGTGAGCATGAAGATAGATCTTTCCTGTAATGACAAGTAAGAGAAATGATAAGCCGGAATTATAAAATTGCATAGGATCCGAAGCATATAGATAGAATTTTCAATTGTTGTAACAAATGCAGAATCTGAATAACTGGTTAATAATTATGAGAATTTTGAGTAGTTTGGATACGCTAAAATAATTTTCTTTAGTATAATTATTGGAAAAAATTAATTCCAATCCAAACGAAAAAGCATGACATACACCATTGCATCCGAACCTCCGCATGGTAAATAATTATAAAGAAATAGGAATGAATAGAATGAGAGGAAAGATCGAACGAAATCCAGAGCGAGAAAGATACAGAGAAACAGAGGAGAAGTTGTCACCAAACGAGAGTACGAATGAGAAAAGACGAATGGAAATATATGTGTATGTATGTGTTTGTGTGTGTGATATCGAGAACCTATGACGGGTCGACGCGTGGCCCATAGGAGAAGTCAAATGCAAGCATGGAGGGATGAGAAGGAGAGAGTGACCAGAATGAAGAAGAGGGGTTTACTACTCCGCTGTGTGGAACCTCCAAAACGAGGCATAGAGTGAGTGAGAAAGCAAATACGAAATATGTAAGTATGAGAGAGACAGAGTGAGCGTCTTCATGAAAAGACGGCGTATGTACGAGAAATTCGTTTTCTGATTATAGGTAATAATGGAATAATTAATATAAAGGAATGCAGGAGTGAATATTATATTATACGGATGAATTCATGTTAATCATGAGTATAAATTTTCGATGATACAGATTCCATGGGATCATCGGGGATGCGAGGTGGAGGCGGCGGAGGAGCCTGGAGCGTCTAAGGCGACTAAGGGCGTACCTCTCCACTGCCGAAACTAAGCCATCCTAGAAGACCCTATATAAGACCGAGTAATGAGCCCGCGGTACGTCAGAGTCGGAAGAAAATTTTAAGTAACGAATCGCTGTCAGAAAATCGGCGGAATTGTAAGTAGACGAATTGCTGGCAGTCGGAGGCCAGAGTAGATCTCAGTTTTGAGTCGTGGTATGTCAGAACGTGCAGAAAGTCCGGAGATATTTTTAAGCAAAATGCTGTCCGTCGTGGCAATTTATGTTTCTTTATATACTTTTCATCATTTTTGACACAGTATCTCAAGTTTATTTTATTTTATTTTATTCGACCGATTTCAATACCGAACAATTTTATTTTTGCGAACAATTTTATTTTTTGCGAACCATTTTATTTTTGTGGACAATATTTTTATTCCTATTTTGTTGTGAACAGACATTTCATTTTCCTTTCGCTGGACATTGTGTTTTAGAGAGCAATATATTTTTTTTTGTGTGAACACTTTGTTTTGTTGGACACTGTTTTCGCCCTGCCACAAATTTACCATCACGTTCAACCTCGTGGTAAATCGCTTCCATCGTCGTCATCGTCCAATTTTTGCCGGCCTTAAACTCTGCTCTGTTTCCGTAATCATCGAAGTAGTAAGTATCTCAAAATGTTTTCTCGCATGTGTCAGTATATCTTCGTTCGTGTTGCGCGGTGCCTCCGACCCCGGTCGACACCCCAAGACGGCTCGAGGCCCGTAACCGAAACTACCGGGTTACTCACCGTTGAAGGTCTATGAAATATTTTCATCGTTGTTTCCCTTTTCGCGTTATTTTTGTCGTTTTAGATTCAGATTTTTGGTGTTAAATTCAGTTTTATGGAAATTTTAATTTTTGTGTTAAAATCACTTTTATGGAAGTTCAGATTTTCGTGTTAAATGCAGTTTTGAGAAAAGGTTATGTTAATTTAACTTCAGTTTGTGAAAAGTGTCTGACCAAAATTATTTTGCCAATTTTATTTTCCTCAGTTTTAAATTGAATTCTTTGTCCGATTTATTTAGCGTCCTTTGAAATTATTTTTATTTTGGTTTTGTGCAATTAGATTATTTCAATGTTCCGAGTAAATCATTCCGGAAAACCTGTTCGTGTTTCAATCAATTGTAGGATTATTTTTTGTGTGAATTTATTTTCTCCTAGGAAGTGCTCATGTTTGTAAATTCAGTAAAATATGTGCGAGTTAAATTCATTTGAGTCATTCACGTTTTGTTCCGGAAAATAATGCATCAATAGTGTTTTTTTTTGTGTTTATCATTTGATATTCTTTTCCAATATAAATTTTATGCATTATCCATGGTTAAATTCATTTTCAAATAATTTGAAATTTCTTTGAGTGATTAAAATTCAATCGAGTCGTGGTCGAGTAAATTCTTTGTTGATTTTTTTTTGTGTGAGTTGTCCTGTCTATTGACCATGGACCTCTTCCAATTAGAAATAGCTGTCGTTGTATCAGTGGTCATCTTAGTCCTTGTGATAATTACGTTTGCCCTTGCAATTCGCGCGGATAAGCCTCAGGAGGTCAATCTTGAGGATGGCCCTGCAGTTAGTTTTCTCCCGTGTCAGTGAAAGTCGAGTTTGCGTATTCTTATCAGAATTTATTTAATGTGATCACACTATTTTTCTCTCTTTATATTATGAGTGCTATTTGTCCGATTTTGCTTAATTACAATTTATTAGTCTTTTCCGATGTATCTCGCGAAAATTAAAGAGTTTTGTTCGCGAGATTTTATTTCAATTTGCCATTGTTACCAAATTATGCACTCTCCGCCCATCCTGAGCAATTTTCCGCAAGGTTAGGCTCAAAACAGGGCAATAACCTGGCCAATGCCGATTTTATCTCGAATAACGTGTTAAAGGGAAAGCCACGCTTTTCTTGGCCGAGATGAGAAAAATCGAGGGTCAGGACGTAACAGTTGAGTAAATCTCCAACTCGAGTGTTACAAAATAAACGGTCTGGTTTATTCGATGATAATAAAGTATTGGTTACAATATTGTTCTTTGTTATTTTTCCTTGAGACCGACTGACTGCAATTAGACCATTGCTTCCGCTAAGGATAGCTCGCTTTATTAAACAGCCCTGTTGCCGACCAAAGACTGCCTTTTTATATTATTTCTTAATGACTTTTCGTTCCATTTTCTGGAGAGGTGGAATCACACGAACGTCGCTTGACGACGTGTGTCGCAAGTCACCTTTAAACTGCTGACTTTGCACAATTGCAAAGTCACCTTCATTCTGCTGTGTTTGCACAATCAATGGCTATGTTAAATATAATTCTACATGATGAAATCGGGGCACAACAGTAAGGAAAAAAAGAAAGTATTAGCATCAACTTAAAGAAAAAGAGAGATACCGAGAGAGAGGCAGAAAATGCGGAACCACGCGAAGCATGGCACAAACAGTAGAGCTCGATAAATAAGGCTTCCCCATGCCAGTGTATTAACAACCGTGGAAAAGTTTTTTTCCAATACAATTTAAGTATTTTTAATATTGTTCCGTCGCTTAAGGTCCTTCCCCTTTAAGCCTCCAACCTGTTTTCCCATTATTCCTCTCCCCTCCCTCTTCGCGATCGTCCGGCTGCAGCCGCATCGCTTTCTTCTCACCCTGCATCGACCCTGTATCACATTGGCCTAGAACGGAGGGAAACTGTAGAAAACCTCCCGTTGACACAGGGCGGACCCTCCTTATAGACCAGGCAATAGAGATTTTTTCGTGATAAAAATGGTAGAAGAAAACGGCGAGTGTGGGGGTGCGTGGGGTGGTCCGTGGATGTTTCGTGGTATGTTTTCGACTACCAAATATGATTACTTTTTTTTTAATTTCCAAAAAACACCAAAAAAACGGTGTTTCTTTAGTTTTTTGCTTGTAAAATCTGAACCAATGGAGCTATGCTGATACATTCAACATACGAATTGTAGAAAATGAAAAGACGAAGAAAATGAGCGCTAGTGCAACTCAATCGGGTCATTATTACCGGAGAAAAACTTGAAAAACCGAAAAAATCAGCGTTTTTTCAAAAATTCATAACTCCGCTATTTTCAAAGTTGTAGCGCTGGCTTTCCGGGTGAAAGTAGTGGTTGATAGGTACTTTGAGTGTGCACAACTCGGACGTTGTCGGATAAATAGTTTTTGCGTAATTGCCATTTGAATTATTTTGGGCACTATTTTGCGGAAGGGCTGGATGCGTCGGAAGTTGTCCGATTTTAATTTTCAAAACGGATATTGAAAGAAGAAGTAAAGTACTACAAAACGTCAATCTTGATTTTTCGTTAAAATGTTGCAAAATAGGTGAAAAACACGTGCAAACGTGACCAAAACCGACCGAGCGCTCGATCGCGGTCGAGTAGTGGGGGGAGCCGGACGTCGCGGGGAAGTGCGTATATATATATAGTATATATATAGTGTATATATATAGTAATACAAGCGCGCTGCGGCCGGGCGTGAATTTTTACATTCGATTATCTCAGCAACTACTGGAGCTATCTTTACGTTTTTTTTTCAATTTGGGGGTAAATTAACCCGTTGAAACTGATACTTCACTCGGTTTGCCTAATATTCACTAGAAAAGCTGCTTTTCGTTTTGCTATGTTTTAATAATCGGGGATCAAGTGTATGTAATACATATTTTTATTATATATATATTTACCCCAAATTATATATATATACATTAAATATATATTTACCCCAAATTAAAAAAAAAACGTAAAGATAGCTTCAGTAGTTGCTGAGATAATCGAATGTAAAGAATCACGCCCGGCCGCAGCGCGCTTGTATTACTATATATACGCACTTCCCCGCGACAGCCGGCTCCCCCCACTACTCGACCGCGATCGAGCGCTCGGCCGGTTTTGGTCACGTTTGCACGTGTTTTTCACCTATTTTGCAATATTTTAACGAAAAATCAAGATTGACGTTTTGTAGTACTTTACTTCTTCTTTCAAAATCCGTTTTGAAAATTAAAATCGGACAACTTCCGACGCATCCAGCCCTTCTGCAAAATAGTGCCCAAAATAATTCAAATTGCAATTACGCAAAAACTATTTATCCGACAACGTCCGGGTTGTGCACACTCAAAATACCTATCAACCACTACTTTCACCCGAAAAGCCAGCGCTACAACTTTGAAAATGGCGGAGTTATGAATTTTTGAAAAAACGCTGATTTTTTCGGTTTTTCCGGTTTTTCTCCGGTAATAATGACCCGATTGAGTTGCACCAGCGCTCATTTTCTTCGTCTTTTTATTTTCTACAATTCGTATGTTAAATGTATCAGCATAGCTCCGTTGGTTCAGATTTTACAAGCAAAAAACTAAAAAAACACCGTTTTTTTGGTGTTTTTTGGAAATTAAAAAAAAAGTAATCATATTTGGTAGTCGAAAACATATCACGAAACATCCACGGACCACCCCACGCACCCCCACACTCGCCGTTTACTTCTACCATTTTTATCACAGAATGAATCTTTATCTGCTTTATTGTTAGTCTTAGTTCTCCCCTGGTGGCCGCGCGAGTAATCCAAGCGTGGCCTCCTGAGGCGCCCTAAGAAGGTCCCTCCTTTGCCGTGATCTAGTGGGTAAGTCAGTGCACGGCTAAGCGGCCACCTTCCGAGCGATAAGAACCGCTACGGAAGTCCTCCAGAGTCGTACCCTGACCACCCACCCATCGCAGAAAGGTGTTTTTGGGCATTTGTTTTGGTGGGATCCGAACCACCGGGATTGCAGATTAAACACATAGAATAAATTTTCCATTGGTGTCCGCCGTGGGGCTTGAACCCGGGTCCGCTGCATGTGAACCCCGAGGCTCACCTACTGAGCCACTGTGCTCCCTCACAATTTAAGTATTAAGCTCTATATCGACCAGAGAGAAAGAGGGGATTGATAAATAAGGATACTTTTTGAATATATTATATTTAAATATTGTAACGGTTCGCTTTTGTCCTTGTGACAGATTTCCACGCTACGCGTGAATTCGCGCTTCGTTAAGATACGGAGCAGGTGAAAAGAGACTAGAATACGTTGTAATTTTCTATTTTTCCTTTGTTTATTCTTTTACAGTCTTGTCTTTACTTATGATCTATTCACAATATTCTTTTTTTTTTTATTTACTTATGGTGATTCGTATTTCACTTTCCCTAAGGGTAGATGAAATTGATTTTAATTTGAGAATGAAGAGTCCAACTGCGGGAAATCCGAGGTCATCCCAAGGAAATCCGTCGTTGCAACTCGGAAATAAAGCGGATGATTTAGGTAAAGCCTAGCTGCGGGAAATCCGAGGTCATCCCAAGGAAATCCGTCGTTGCAACTCGGAAATAAAGCGGATGATTTAGGTAGAGCCTAGCTGCGGGAAATCCGAGGTCATCCCAAGGAAATCCGTCGTTGCAACTCGGAAGTAAAGCGGATGATTTAGGTAGAGCCTAGCTGTGGGAAATCCGAGGTCATCCTAAGGAAATCCGTCGCTAGTGCTCGGAAATAAAGCGGACGATTTAGGTAGAGCCTAGCTGCGGGAAATCCGAGGTCATCCCAAGGAAATCCGTCGCTAGTACTCGGAAATAAAGCGGACGATTTAGGTAGAGCCTAGCTGCGGGAAATCCGAGATCATCCCAAGGAAATCCGTCGCTAGTACTCGGAAATAAAGCGGACGATTTAGGTAGAGCCTAGCTGCGGGAAATCCGAGGTCGTCCCAAGGAAATCCGTCGCTAGTACTTGGAAATAGGAGGGGGTTTTTAGGGAGAGCTCAGCTGCGGGAAATTCGAGGTCATCCCAAGGAAATCCGTCGCTAATACTCGGAATTAGATTGGGAAAGTCTTGCTTCTATTTGTTTTATTCGCCATGAATTAATGCTTTTACTGATTCCATATAATTCTAAATGACTCGAATGATTTTGTTGATAATGGCGTTCTGTCGTTGGGCAGAGTAACAGTGTCGTTCTGACTTCGTGGGTCTTTCCGAGAGAGAATAGAGACGGCTGGTGAGAGCTCCGTTCTCTACTCCGGTCTCGGAGCGAAGTGCCTTTCTAGTGGCCGAAATCCCTCCTTTTATACCCGTCCAGGGTTGTCCCAGAATCCTCTGCGTTTTTCCCCTCTTCGCCGTTAAGGCCGGATTCTCATGAAGCGTCTGTTCGGCGCACTCGACTTCGTCCCCTCTCCACTATCAAGCCGGATCCTGACGACGCGTTGATTCGGAGCGCTTGACTTCGTCGCCGAAGCATCGTAGACAAAAAGGGGGGGGGGGGGCTTTGCGATATCGTTACAATATATTATATTTAAATATATTATATTTTAAATATATTATATTCAAATTCGTAAAATATTTTTATTAAAGATAACAGACGCTCTGTATCGTGTTCATGAAATAAAGAGGATGTTAACAACTTCTTAATAAAAAAGAGAGAGACAGCGAGAGAACGGCAGAGGATGCGGAACCACGCGACGCATGGTACAAACAGTAGAGCTCGATAAATAAGGCTTGACCGTACTAGCGTAATTAGAGCCGTGAAAATATTTTTTCAATACGATTTAAGTATTGAGCTCCGTACCGATTTAACGAGAGATAAAAAGAAAAAGGAAAATGATAAATAAGAATACTTTTTGAATACTAGGACCTCGATTTAACGGCCAGTGGTGGGACCGGCTCCGCATCGCACCTTGTTAAATCGAGGTACCGTATGCCCGCCCATGCTGTATCTGTGCATCGGTACTCCGTGCTACGGGCCTGATCGGGGAGACTTTAAGCGTCCCCCACCATCTCCCACCACGCGAAAAACCGATCGATAAATTCGACATGGTGGGGACTGTCTATTAAATCGAGGGCCATTAAATCGAGGCCCTAGTCTATTTTTACTAGGCGTTGGTATATTTATTTCAGACCGTGGTTTCGTTCGTTTTCCTTCCTCTTGGTGGGGAGATCCGTTTATGCCGGCTGGTTGGTTTGACCCTTTAGGTGGAAAGGCAGGCAATTCTTCCACTTGTGCTACGACGTGTGATGTTTCATTCTGGTTTTGATTAGGAAGTTCGTCGTAGTCAGTGGCGTCTATTTGGTCTGAAGCCAAGTTGGTTTCCGTTGTTACTTCTTCCCTCATTGCTCTGCTCCTAGTTGTTCGTTGTGGGCCAGTTATCATCAACTGATTTCTGTGATATTGAGGTGGTATGAACGTGGTATCAGTTTCGCGGTCATCAGGATCACTATCGGTTGAAGACGGTGTGTCCGGATGTATGGGACTTTTCCGTGTTACTGGCTCAGC
The DNA here is from genome assembly GCA_963564615.1 of Rhorus exstirpatorius. NCBI lineage: Eukaryota > Metazoa > Arthropoda > Insecta > Hymenoptera > Ichneumonidae > Rhorus > Rhorus exstirpatorius. The sequence goes on along the minus strand of OY751314.1, from coordinate 8,755,986 downwards.
CGGTGCATTTTTCCGCGGTCTGCCTGGTCTGCGTTTGGCAACTCGTGATGGTAATGCGGAAGGTGGTTTTTTCCGTGGTCTACCGGGCTTGCGTATTATGACCGGTGATGATAGTTGTGAATGAGGTCTCTTCCGTGGTCTACCTGGTCTGCGTTTGGTGGTTCGTGTTGGGACCGTTTGTATCTCCGGATCCGTATCGCGGACGCGAGATCGGAAGGTTGGTTCGATGTCCTCGTATTTAGCCTGTTTCGACGTACTTGGTTCCGGTTCTCATGAAGAAGTTGGACGTGTGGAGTACGATGTGGAGGCTCCGATTGGAGTCGTTTTTCCAGATCAGCTAGTGATGTCCGTTCCTCTTCTTCTTTCAGGTCCCTTGGTGGTGGTGGTGACCTGAAGTTGGGTTGCGCGTCCGGTTGCTTCGCGCATTCTCTGTCGCTTTCGTGATGTGTTGGTGATCGAAAGTTTGGGACAACCTCCTGTTTTTCGACCTCTTCCTCTTTCGTTGCCGTCTCGTGTTCATTGTTTCTCACGACTCTGGGTCCTCCGTGAGTATTGTAAGTAGCAATGTTATCGTTGCTTGTGGCTCTGGGTCTTCCAAAGCGGTCACTTGCGTCGATAGGGATCCGGGGTGGCGGCTTGGGGCTCGCATCTTTCATTTCCTGCTGTGTTGAGCTTTTTGTATGTTTTCCTTGCTGCGTTGAGCTTTTATCGTTTTCGTCTTGTTGCTGCGTTGAGCTTTTTGTATTTTCTTCTTGCTTCGTTGAGCTTCTTATGTTATCTTCTTTGTCTTTCTTTTCGTATAATTTTGTTGTATCTTTTTCTAATTTGTTTTCCTGTGGGTTATCCCTTGGAATTTGCTGGGTCGGTTCCTGTTCGATTTTTATAGTTTCGATTGGTTCTTCTTCTGACACTGACGAATCGTAGTTGTTGTCATCGAATTTTTGATTGATTTTGGGTCGTGCACTCCCTTTGATTTGTTCTTGATTGTCTGATGTCATTTCTTGATCTGTGTCTGTATCGATGTCTTCGGATTCTTCGGTTTCTTCCGGTAGTAATATTATCTTGTTCGGTGCTGGGTTTCCAGAGGACTGATCCAATAATGATGATCGATTACGTTTGTTTGAATCTTGCGATATTCTTGGCCTTTTTGTTTCGTTTTCCGATTCCTCCGATTATTGTTCTCGGGGTCTGACTGGGAGAATTTTTATCGGGTTCCGTGATAGTGCGTCAGCGACGACGTTAAGGATGTATGAGCACAAGGTGGGGGGAAATGAGCGGAAACGTGGGCGCGGGTGAGCGCGGTGAGCGAGGGGCACGCATGAAACAAGAGAGAGTCGGACCGCTTATTATGCGACGCACGCGAAAAATTTCCTTAAAATCGACAATTGTATGTCAAAAGGTTCGTTGACCCCCATTTTTTATGGAACCTATGTAATCGTGATAGTTTTCTGAACATTTAACAGTTTTAATATTGATCGTATCTGATCGTGAAAGATACGAATTTCTGTTTCAAAGTTGCGTCAGCCCAGAATTCGTATATGGCGTGGGATAAATATCTTAATTTGACGAATTAATTACTCGCGTAAAGAGTCGTTGACCCACTTTGAAATTTTGCAGGTTTTATCCTATAAACTTCTGCTACACCATATAAAAAATTCAGATTTTTATATGATCGTGAAGCTAGTGCTCATACATCCTTAAGTTTTCCTGGTTTGTGGTGGATTTCGTAATCGTAATCGTTGAGGTCTGCCTGCCAACGTTGTAGCTGTTGCGGCGGGTCTGGCTTCTTTACCAAGTATGTGAGTGCTCTGTTATCTGTTATCTTAATGAAGTGTCATCTTAATGAAGTGATGTCCATATAAATAGTGTCTAAAGTGTTGGTTCGCGTTGACTACCGCTAAGAGTTCTTTACGCATTGCGTCGTATACTATTTTTGTTTTTGAAAGGGGTTCGAGAGTAAATGCAACAGGGTGGTCAAATTGTTCGTTTTCGTGGCTAAGGACGGCACCAATTGCAAATTCTGATGCGTCCGTTGTGAGTTTAAATTGTTTTTTGTGATCTGGACAACGAAAAATAGGTTGCTCTGCTAATTTTTGTTTGAGGCAGTCGAATGCTTGTTGGCATTCTTCTGTCCATTTGAATTTTTCCGATGGCTTTAATTGTTTGGTTAACGGGATAGCAATTATTGCAAAATCTTTTATAAAACGTCTGTAGTAATTTGCTAGTGCATGAAACTGTGTGATATTCTTTTTGTTACTTGGGATAGGAAAATATTTTATTGCTTGAATTAATCCTGGTCTAGGTTGTGAGCCTTTTTCGGTGATGACGTGCCCTAAATATTCAACCTGTTTGTGTAAAAATAAACATTTGTCTGTCTGTAGTGTGAGTCCTGCGTACGTCAATCTCTTCGCCAGTCTACGGAATTTCCGTTCGTGTTCTTCCAGATCGGTAGCGTGAATGACTATGACATCGAGATATACAAAAAGATCAGCACCCTGGAGTCCCGACAACGCTATGTCCAGTAACCTTTAAAAGGTTGCCGGTGCGTTTTTCAGTCCAAACGGCATTCGGTTAAACTCGCAATGACCGTTCGGCGTGGAAAAAGCCGTTTTTGGTTTATCTCGGGGGTGCATTTCAATTTGATGAAAGCCGGATGCCAAATCCAATACCGAATAATAACGCGATTTTCCCAGTTGATCGATGATGTCGATAATATTCGGTAACGGGTACGCATCTGGTGTCGTTTTTTCGTTAAGCTTCCTACAATCGATAACCATACTCCATCGCTTGTTTCCGTCGTGATCGGCTTCCTTGGGAACGATCCAGACTGGGGAGTTGTATGGTGATAATGATGGTTGTATTACGTATTTTTCTAAGAGATCGTTTACTTGCTTCTGTATTTCGTCTCTATGTACTTGTGGGAATCGATATTGTTTTGTGTTGATTGGTTTATCGTCGGTTGTAAAAATTTCGTGTTTTGCTATTGTCGTGTGACCTAACCGTTCTCCTGGTAAGCAAAATAAGTGGGAGTACTCTGAGGCTAGATGGAGCACGTGAGCTTTCTGGTCGTCATTTAAGCCTTCCAAATGTAAAAGTGGTTTAAGCTGGTTAAATCTGTTTTCCTCACTTACTACTGCTGGACAAATTGATGCGCGTTGTCCGAACCGGACGTTGTGGAAATCGTGTTCTCTGAGAGCGATCGGCGGTTCCGATATTCCGTCGATCGGTTGTAACTCTACCGTCGGTACTCTAAAGTGTATCTTGTGTTCTTTTGTATTTATTGCTCTTAGGTACGCGATACCTTTGTTATTTGTCACTAATACGTCGCCGATAAATAAACCTTCTCCTGCGTCCATTCTTGGGATATATCCTTCTAGGAGGTCTGGATTTGTTATTGTGACATAAATTGTTGATTTTGATCGGACCGGTATCATTACAGTTTCGTATGTTTCAAAAGGTATTGTGATATCTCCGAATGATATGCATGATTTTGTGTATAAGATGTCGGCTGGGATTTTTTGAAAAAATTCATCGCCCAAAACGGCGTCTTCTGTAATTGGTACTTCATTACCGATTATGTGAAATTTAACTGACAATGAGATGTTTTTAATTCTGATAATGCACATGTCTGTTGTAAAAATCGTATTTTTCGTGATTCCCGTCAATTCGTATATAATAAGAGGGTTTACGTTCGTGTTATTTCCAACTGCTTTTTGTTTGATTAAATTTATCTCTGCACCGGTGTCAACAAGGAATCGAGCTAAATGTTCATGTGAGTCGATAGAGTTTATTATTACCGTTGGTGGTCGACGTTTTTCCGCTTTTCCGAGTGATATTATTGCTGTATGTTTTTCTGGGATTTTATTGTTTACTGGTTCTGTATTATGCGCTCTTGTGGCTGGCTCCTCGTCGCGCTGTCCCGCGGAGTTGAACTCGCGTTTTTTGACTGTTGTCATTCTGCTAAGGCTCTTGCGAGTTCGGAATGTGGTCAGTAAATCTGTCTTTGCTTTCGCTACGTCGCCTTTGTGAGTTATTGCTGTACCTGTCGCGAGAGTTGTCGCGGGATCTGCTTCCTGGGTTACTTTGGTAATCGTATGAGTCATCTTGTAAGCTATTGTATTGTCTGTCGCGCGAGTTGTTTCGGAAGTAATTTTGTTGTCTATCGCGTGCATCGCTGCGATATCTGTTCTGAAAATTCTGTCCGTTGCGTGAGTTGTCGCGATATCTATTTCAAAAAAATCGTCTGTCGCGTGAGTTGTCGCGATATCTATTTTGAAAATTTTGTCTGTCGCGTGAGTCATCGCGATATCTGTATTGAAAATTATGTTAACGGTCGCGTGAATCACTGCGATACCTGCTTTGAAAATTTGGTGAATTTTGGCGAAATGAGTCTCTGGGTCTTCTGCTGCGACTTTCCCTTATTTCTTTTATCGTGAAACATTCCGCGGTGGAATGACCGTTTGTTTGGTGGAATTCGCAGTACTTTTGAGTGGTTTCCTGTTGGGTTTCGACGAAATGTACTTTCGCTGTCTCGGTGTATTCGGTTTGGATATTTTCGCGAGTGGCTCGATTTTGATTTACTGTCTTTCGTTTTAAGAGTTCTTGCTCGGTGTTGCTTGCTTCTTTTATCGCTTGTTCGAGAGACTGTATGTTTTGGTTCATCAAAAAGCTTCCTATCTTGTCAAAAAGGCCTCTAGCGAAGGCTCGTGTCACTGATTTTTTCAATTCTGCTATTCCACTTTTGAGGTATTCTTTTTCACTTTCTTGGGTGTAACATTCCTCTAATCGTTCTATTATTCGTTTCAAAATTACTCGCGTTCTTGTCGCGTATTCTGGGACCAATTCGTTATAATTTTGCGAAATTGCTTTTAATTCCAATTCGAGGTCGAGTAATTCGATCGGGGCACTGAAATTGTCCCTAAGATTATTAAGGAATTCTGTCAATGTTTCGTGAGTTTTTGTTTCTGCAAAATCGAGGGCTGTTCCGTTTAATTTATATTGTACCATAATGAGTAATCTCTCGTGTTCGCTTTCCGGCAATACTTTTGCTGCTCTCTTGCATGCTTTAATAAAATGGTCAACTGGTATATTTTTGCCGTCGAATATCGGGATTGCGTTATATACGTCGCAAAAGGTAATACCGCTGTTTGCCATCGCGTCTGATTCTTTATTATCGGTATTAAGATTAAAAAATGTATTTGTCAAATTTTGACGTAAGCTCTTACGTCGTGGCGGGCGAGTTCGATCAATTTTATAAAAAAAAAGGTTTTCCTTCGTATAAAAAAAAATTTCTTCTCAATCAATTGCGAGAGGGAGAAAAAGGGGGAAAAGAAAAGGAATACGAGCAAATGGGAGGGAAAAAAAAATTTCGAGATACGAGCAATGGAAATAAATAATAAGAGAAACTGTGGGTTTTATTAAATTTGTTTAAATTAAATTATTTATTTATATTACTTTAATTCGGGTGGTAAACGAAGGGAACAAAATTTTGAATTAAAATAAAATATTTTGTTCGTTGAAATAGAAAAAATTTTTTTTTGAATATATTGAATGTTCGACGTCATGGTCTTCTCCTTAATTAAGGGTTCCAAAGAAAATGATGAATTGGGAAAAACGGATAATAACTGGGTTTCTTGAACGAGTACAATGGTTAAAAGTATCTATTGGAGTTAAGAGGTGGGTCTTTGTTGCCCAGTGAGAGCGAGAATGGTCAAGCGTTGGTGTTAGAACGAGAGCGCGATAAAGAAAAAGAATGAATAGAGTGACTGTGTCGCTCGAGAATTTGCGTGTATTGAGCCGTATCGGTGTGACAAAGGCCAGAGGTATACGCTCATGCGTTACAAGGGCTCGCTGAGGCACAAAATTTTTCACGTATCCGTACGTATCTATTGTCATGGCACTTTTTGCTTTGCCGGACGTTATTTCCGGGCGAACCCGGATTACTTGCAAAAATAAAAAAGGAAAAAAAGGAGAATCTATCTACGCAAAATAAAAATGAGTAGACGCAAAAAAAAAAGAATACGAAAATTTATTCACGGGGTTTCAGGCGACTCGCTCACGCGACAGCTTCGAACGTGGCGAGACCGCGTGGCGCAAAGTAACAAAAAAAAGATATACGATGGAAAAGAAAATAAAACGTAAGAAAAAAATGAAGGGTGATTATCACTATCTATTCGCTCGTTATACTGGTTTTTGGGTGCCACTCGACTTTGGTCGACGAAATTCCTGTCTCTAAAGACTCGTACAAAGAAAAAGAACAAATGATGGGGGGGGGGGGGGATTTCAATTTCTCAGGGTCGTTGATTTCCCGGCGCGCGGGCCTCTTAATAATTACTCACGTCGGGTTTTCGGTAATATTGAAAATAAATCAAACTCGCAATCAAACAGGGGAAATTACAATAAATGAAAAGAAGAGAAAATGAGGACGACGGGCTTGAAAAATCGCGGAAGTGTAGAAGGGAGGGTCGCACTGCGTCACCACACGCTCACGGTTTTTATACAAGACAAAGGGGAAATATGTTGTAAATTATCTTCAAAAAAATTTCAGTTATGAAAAGTGTAATGGACAGGGCTTACTTTTTCGCTGGTGGGATTTCCACACGCTTTAACTCGCTCTCGATGCTCGCTCGTGATCCTCGATAATCAATATGGCGGTCACGACCACGCGCTCGCTCTCTTTCACTCTACAATGTTCGCAAATATGGCTCGATACAATGGATAACTCTGATTCTCGTCTTTACTCTAATAACGCTCTCGCCGAAGTGACGAGCTCGTCGTCTTCTTCACCGGGACAGCTTGGGGTGGAAGGGTAGGGGGAATCTAGGAATAATTTGGGGATCAAGCGCTTGCGCAATGTAAAGGTAGATCAGGGAGGGATCAATAATCGATATCTAATTGGGTCACCGGAGTCGCCGTCACAGGCGCAAGCGCCTTCGATGATTGATACCCCGTAAGGTGCTGCCAAAGATGGAATGTGACGGTCGACTCGGCGACAAATCTCATAGGGGGAAGGGTGGGGGCTCCCTGTGGACACTGGCTCTCAAATTTGCGTATGATGTGACGTTGCTCGCGCTCATCGATGATTTTTCCAATAATCCCACTCGCTCGATATACCGACCGGGCCCTCGCAGATGTTCGGTTTCTCTCGGTGTTCTATCCGTGTGAGGGCCTTGGCGCGGCGGTGTGAGTGGGACTCTCGGCGAAGACTGGGATAGTATGCGGCGTTGTCCTTGTAGCTCGTTCTTTTTCGCCGTCCACAGGGTTTCCTTTAAATGCTTCTTGTCGGGGATTTGTGGGTCGACGGGATTATTAAGGGCATGATCGGGTTGATATGGGACTACGGGGATGGTGAAAGAAGAGCGACGAGGGACGACGGTGTTTTTGATGCTTTTTCGAGGCTTGGTAGTTCTTATGCTAATTTACATTTTTCGGTGTATTTGGCGTGTGGTGACGGACTTCGGCGAGGCTCATGCCTCGCCTGTGACGCAGTGTCACACTATCTTATAATAAAATTTAAAATATTTAATATTACTTACATTGCCGCTATTAGAAGAATGGCGATTTTCATTAGATTTTAGAGGTTTTCTATGAGCGATATTTTCTCTTCCTTCCTTCTTTTCGGTTATTTCCTTTTTGTATTTTTCGAATGTCGTTGGATGTACCGTGTTGTTTGCCTCTGTTGTCGTTTGATGTTTCCAGGTAATGTTTTATTTTTTTTTTTCACTTCCACGTTCCGTATATTCACTTCCGATTATTTTCGATGGTTTTTCGGTGATAATAATAATAAAAAAAAATTTTCGGGTTGTGCGCGTTGATGGGTCGAACTTCTGACACCAATTTGTGATGGGAAAACGGGTAAGATGAAATGAAATTGAAGTTAGACTCGAGATATTTTAGATTGGTGATTTATTGGTACGTTAGAATATTTGGGGAGTGCAAGTCTTGGATGATTGAAGGTTGGTGAAGAACTGAAGTGCTAATGAGCTGAAGGAAGGAGAGGACTTAATGAGTGTGGAGGGGATGTCGCCAAGACGGAGGAACAAGGCCCGTGGGACCAAGGGCAAACTGAAGCTAAGGTGCTGACGATTATGACTGACCGGAAAGAAGTATTAATTTTAGCTGATAAGTAGGATTTGAGCGTGAGAGTGGACTGGTATCGAGAGTGAAGTTGATGAGTTTGCGTGGAAAAGGAAAAGAGTTTTTTAGGCTGTGGGACGGGGCCGTTGCATTTCCACCTCTCTCTCCGATTTATTATCATTTTTTACTTTTATTATTTTCATTCTCAAATATTTTTACTAACGCTTCTTCCGAGGCTATGAGGCGCATCTCTCTCTCTCTCTCTCTCTCTCTCTCTCTCTCTCTCTCTCTCTCATTGTTTTGGCGACACAAAATTTATTTCGAACTCGTGAAAAAAATGACCGCACCGTACAATGGCGAAGGAATTTAAAAACACTCGTACTAGCGTCAAAAATTTTTGCCAATATTCCTACGAATAAGATTTCGAGCGATCTGCACAGAAATTATTTGAAAAAACCGATAGAATGGAAATCTGCACAGATATATTCGTTATACTCATCTCCGTGAGCCACGTCTTTATCGAATATTTTTTTAGCACGAGCACCTTAATCCTGAGAGCACATAAATTATTTAAACGAACAATATTTTAACCGATGGACGTTGCGAGAACGTTTTCCCGATGTTACTCGATTAAAAGAACGACGATTACTGAGCTCTACAGCTGCTTGGAGACAAGCTCCACGCGCCTCTAGGAATAATATTTCGAAGACTTCTCGGCGCGCGCGAAATGCACCGTCAGCACCACGTGCATGTCTCATCATCGCTCAGGGCTTGCTCGAATTCACTCATCTTTTTATTCGTATGGAGAGTAATATATTTAATGTATATAAGGTGATCTAAAGATGCAACGTGCGTATACCTATAGACACAGTAGGCATACTCTGCGAATATATATAGGGGACATTCCACGTCAACTCAGCCACCCCGTTTTTTTTTATTGTCTCGAAAAAATTATTCAGTATGGGCATTTCAGAGGACAATATATCCATGACATTTTACCAAAATTTCATCCCCCCCGCTATTGTTGGTTCTCGAGATAATGATTAATGAAGTCTCAATTTTGTAAAAATCATAACTTCGTAACTAATAATCGGATTTAAACGATTAAAAAAAAAAAAATTTTAATTTGTTTTGCTCTTTTCGAAAAAAAATATGTCATTATCGGATAAAAGCTCATTAGACAGTTTTCAGGGTAAATTAACAAAAAAAATGTTTCCCTCTTCACTGAAGCCTTGTTCCATTTTGAAAAAATCCTGCGGAGTTGTGTATTGCTTCCCTCTATCAGAAAAAAAATACTGAGTAGAATTCCGATTGGCCCTTTCGTGGAAAAAAAAATCGAAAAATTTCTAATTTGTCTAATCTGTCTAATGAACTTTTTTCCAATGACGGAATATTTTTTTTCGAAAAGGGCAAAATAAATACAAAAGATTCTTTTTTTAATCGTGAAAATCCGATCAGCCGTTACGAAGTTATGATTTTTACAAAATTGAGAATTTATTAATCATTATCTCGAGAACCAACAATAGTGGGGGGATGAAATTTTAGTAAAATGTCATGGATATATTGTACTTTGAAATGCCTATACCGAATAGTTTTTTCGAGACAAAAAAAAACGGGGTGGCTGATGAGTTAACGTGGAATACGACACGTCAACGCAACCACGTCAACTCAGACACCCCGTTTTTTTTTTGGCCTCGAATAAATTATTCATTATGGGCATTTCAAAGTACAATATATCCATGAAATTTTACCAAAATTTCGTCCCCCTACTATTGTTGGTTCTCGAGATAATGATTAATAAATTCTCAATTTTGTGAAATTATAACTTCGTAACGGCTGATCGGATTTTAACGACTAAAAAAACAATCTTTTTTTTCGCCCTTTTTGAAAAAAAATATGCCGTCATTGAACATATTTTTTGACATATTTTTTTTCGAAAAGGGCAAAAAAAATAAAAAAGATTCTTTTTTTAATCGTTAAAATCCGATCAGTAGTTACGAAGTTATGATTTTTACAAAATTGAGACTTAATTAATCATTATCTCGAGAACCAACAATAGTGGGGGGATGAAATTTTGGTAAAATGTCATGGATATATTGTCCTTTAAAATGCCTATGCTGAATAATTTTTTCGAGACAATAAAAAAAACGGGGTGGCTGAGTTGACGTGGAATGTCCCATACGTAAGTTCACGAAGCATCATGCCGTAGCGCTCGAGAGTCAACAGCTATGGGCATACTCACGCGGAATCGTTCAGTACCAGCAGCAGCGGTTCTTTTACATACAGGGCGAAGAATAATTTAAAAATAGTGCAGATCACAGGCAGGGATGCTTTAGCATTGAATGAACCAACTACAAGAGTATAGCGATGACTGATACTGTTCTTCATTGTGAATCTTTTTCTTTTACATTTTTTTTACCCGGAGACAAAAGATGCATAGCTCTCACCACTTCACATACATGCTGCTGTGTATAAGACAATGGCAGCTAATTTGCACGTGCCAAGGCATACTTTGTTTTGACGAAAACTGAGTATCGAAATCAGTATGATTCACGACAAAGATTTAACGACGAGGAGATGCATACAATGAAGTTTATTTGTATTATACGTACTATATTTATTTGAAAAAATGCAGAAGCTAGCTAGTCTTAAGCCACGATGGTTGACAGTATTCTTCTACACGATTTTATTTCAAATTTTTTGCGTTTGGCAAAGCGGCACAGTTCTCATCTTCGACGAAAGTATACTAATGTCAGCTAATTTGCACGCGCCAAGGTTTACTTTATTTTGACGAAAACAGAGTATCAATATCATGATATTTCATGAAAGTGAAATATAACTCCGATTAGAGCTATGTAAGAAAATTTCTTTCTTGCCTTAAAAATATTTTCTTTGTTGAACGAAAATTATTTTTTCGAAAAAAAACCTGAGAGGGGAGCTCGAGGCTTAGCAGTTACATAGAAACAATAAGAGCGTTTGGAATGACTATATACATATGCACTGAGATGTTGATATCTTGATATCTTGATACCTCATCATGCATGTTTTTGTGCCGCGAGGGGGCTCGCTTTTTAATGTTGCTGCAGTTTAAGTACATGAGTAAATTCGCTCAGAAGTCTCGCGCTACGTATTTATATGGAAAGATTAAGATACAATATTATTCAGTCTCAATCCAACGGGAAATTATCACGTATCGCTATCAATCATGACAGATCGAGCACTTCGCGAATGTATTTTAAATCTTTTGCGTTTGGCCGTAATACATAGCTCCCAGCTTCGTTGTCGGTGTAATGATCGATGGTGTAACGAGTTAAATTGATTATCGAAAAATAGGCTCATAAGCCATCTGAAATATATTTTATGGTGGGTGCCCTTCCGAACCATAGTGGCATCCTATAACAGAGGCGTGCTAAACGGTCAACAAGTGCTAGCGTGTGTGTTTAAAGAGCTGCAGCGTTGAGGGCTGGAAAAGGCGCCGTGCGTCCGTGGTATTGTCAATGAAATCAAAAGTAAGTTCTGTTCTATCATAAAAAATATTCATGTATGTTTTGTAATTCTTAAACTATATTGAAAAAAAATTTCACGACTCTGCTATTACGCTAACGCGAGTAAGCCTTATTTATCGAGCTACTCTTTGTGCCATGCTTCGCGCGGACCCGAGGTCTCTGCCTCCCTCTCGTTGTCTCTCTTTTTTTCACTAAGAAGCTGTTAACATCCTCTTTCTTTCATGAACGCGATACAAAGCACCTGTTATCGTTAGAAAAAATATTTTACGATTTTGAATATAATATATTTCAAAAGTATTCTTATTCATGAATGTCCTCTTTCTTTCTCATTAAATCGATATAGGGATTAATATTTAAATTGTATTGGAAAAAATATTTTCACGGCTGTTATCACGCTAGTACGGGCAAACCTTATTTATCGAGCTCTTCTCTTTGTGCCCTGCTTGGCGTGGTTCCACATTCTCTACCTATCTCTCTCTCTCTCTCTTCCTCTCTCTCTCTCGGTGTCTCTCTTTTTCTTTGAGATGATGCTGATACTTTGTATCTCTCTCCCCTTACATTATTATTATCGTGAAAAGATTTATATTAATTTTTTTAATACGATGCATTTACCGGAAAAACAGGGTATTATTTTAACGGTTGTGTGCATATAGTATATCGATAGCTCTTCGACGCCTTGTCAGATGAATAAGCGGCTCTTATAGAGGGTGCGTGTACTGTTGAATTAGCATGTCAACAGAGGAGCGTAACGAGCCAGCGCCTATCATGCTCTGAACTAAATGACGGGCAGCCGATGAGCACCGTTTCCAGCGTCGAACATCCTCCAGAAATATTGACTAGCTGGTCGATTTTTGGACGTAAGTTAAAATTAAGGCATCAGTCAATTTTGGTATAGTGTCTATTTTAAATTAGAAATTTATTCAGAGCTCGTCAGGCAGGAGGAAGCAGACGAGCAAGAAGACGCTATGACAGGCCCGTCGGATCTGTTTCCAGAGGTGCAAAGAGGAACCGGCAGACAGCGTGGTGTACCAAGGAGCGGACCGCTCGAAGAAAAAATACACCTACCGGGAAGGCACGTTAAAATCATCAGCAATTATACGCGGTATTTTAAACGCTTCAAAATACGGGGGCGCGAAACATAATTGCGAATTCGTCAGCCAGTCTCCGGAGTTAGCGTGGTGGACTGGCTCAACGGTGCGTTTCATGACCTCTTAACGCATATCATGAGCTCCTGCGAGGGCGGCGATTATGTAGGCATTTCGTTTACAGCGAATAGCTTGCCGCATGGGCCCGTGTAGTTATGTTTCCAACCGGCCCGAGATTATGTATTCGAAGATATTTGGAAATTAATAAGCAGTGTGGCACAAAGTGCATCATCTTTGAACATCGATGATTCGTGCACGATAAAAATGTGCACTGTCAAGAGGGTCGAAGGGCGCGGTCGGAAAGGTCTCACACATGAGGCTGTCGCAAAACGATCTATTCTCTCGTTCCGAAACACCGACAATCTATGCTTACCGCGTTCGCTGGTGGTGGCTCGAGCATACGCAGAACGGGGTGAAATACGGTCGGGTACTCTACATAATAAATGGCAACGTATTAGACGAATTAATGAGGTTGCACAAAAACAAGCGGCACTCGACCTTACAAGAGAAGCAGATGTCCGCGTACCTGTAGAGGGCTGTGGTGTATACGAGATTGCGCGCTATCAGGATTATTTGGCACGAGACAGTTTTGCAATTGTCGTTTACGAATTTTTAAGTTTGGGTCGCGGTGAGGAGCCTCTGTTTGACGGGAGACAGGGTGTTCTTGATATCGCGGGTACAATTCAGCACACTCTGTATATATTGTATTACGATCGCTCACATCATTTCGAGCCTATTCTCAATCTCAGAGCAGCTATCGGTAGTAGAGATTTTTGTTCCTCGTGTAATATGGCCTATCGTCGACTCGGTCATATATGATTAAAGAAAAAATGTCCTTGATGCTGGGGGCTGCAGGCGTGCAATACGCGCTCGCGCGATATAATCAGATGTGAGGCGTGCAATCGCGATTTTTTCGGAGAGGACTGCTTTCAGAGGCATAAGGTGCCGGTCGTGACCATGAGGCGTAGAAAGCCTAGCGTTTGTGAAGCTCTGAAACGATGCCGGAACTGCTTTCGAGCAATACGGCCTTTTGAAAAATCAGAGAAGCATAAATGCGGAGTAAGGTACTGCAAAACGTGCAAATCCAATCAACCGAATAATAATTTGTGTTTCATGAAACCGATTCGTAGTTTTCCAGACTTAAAAAAAATACTATTCGTTTTTTATGATTTTGAAACACACCAGAGCACACCTGTGAAGGGTGATGCGTCTACTCTTGTACACGAACCAAATCTTTGCGTGGCACAGCGAGTTTGCACGTTTTGCTGTGTTAACGAATCTATGATCGAACCGTGCGAGCGTTGTGGGGAACACGAATTTGTGTTTAGACACAGCCCCATAGCTCAGCTTGTCGAATTAGCCATGCAACCGCTCGAAGATTTTTCGCGTGCCATCTGTACCGCTCATAATGCAGGGGGTTTCAACGCTCAATTTATCCTGCGTTATTTCATGGATCAGGAAAGAAATTCAGCTCCCCACTCTAATCATGAACGGTACGAAAATGATTACGATGCGCGTCGGAAAGCTCATATTTCTCGACAGTCTAAATTACTTCCATATGCCTCTGAGTGGTTTACCGAAAGCCTTCGAGCATACCGGTGCTATCGTTAAAGGCACTTTTCCACATTTGTTTAACAGACCTGAAAATCAAAAGTACGTAGGCGAATTGCCGCATCTCGATTATTGTTCTCCGAGCACGATGCGTGCCGATGAGCGCCGGAAATTTCTCGATTGGTATCGCGAAACGAAAGACAACAATCACGTATTCACTTATACGACGTTGACGCTACGGAAAAAATACGTTACGTCGAGGTTTGCTCACTGTACCCATATATATCTGTAAATTCGGTAAATACCCCGTGGGCCATCCGAAAGTATACGTGGGTAACGAGTACATGGAGTTGACAGGCCCTGATAACACCGATCTCACGCTCGTTGAGGGTCTCGTAAAATGCACTGTATTGCCGCCTCGTAATCGTTACCAGCCCCTATTATCAGTGCGTATGCATAACCGCTTATTATTTGCTCTATGCCGAAACTGCTGTGAGATTATACATCAGGGTGTATGTATACACGAACATCCTGTAGAGGGCGTGTTCAGGGTACATGGGTTGTCGACGAGTTGCGAAAAGCCGTGTCGTGCGAGGATAGAGTGATGGACGTAGTTGAAATTTGGCAGTATGAAACGACGCAGTTCAACCGCAATACACAGACAGGGGGCCATTTTGCTGAATACATAAACACTTTTTTAAAAATAAAACAAGAAGCCAGCGTGTGGCCCGACAACTGCTCCGAAGACATCACAGCAAAAGACCGCTATGTAAACAATTTCGAACGATCGGAAGAAATCAAACTAAATCGCGACTCCATAGCTAAGAATCCGGGGCTGCGATCTGTCGCAAAGCTGTGCCTCAACTCATTTTGGGGAAAGTTTGGGCAGCGAGAAAATCCACCGTAGACAGAGATAGTTTCGACACGTAAAAAGTTTATGGAACTGTTGACGAGCCCTGAGTACGAGATCACGGGGATTTTACCCGTAAATAACGAAATATTGTATGTAAGCTACCATCCAGCATAGCGAACGCCGTAGTAGCAGCATACACCACAGCCCAGGCCCGCCTGAAAGTTTATAGTTACCTAGAGTGGCTCGGTCGTCGTGCTTTGTACTGCGACACCGAATCCGTGATTCACGTATCACGCGAAGTAAAATACAAGTCCGAGCCTCCAACGGAAAGGCTCTTAGGGGATCTCACAGACGAACTGAGCTTTTACGGGGAAGGTAGTTATATCAGAAGTTTCATTTCAGGCGGACCAAAATTTTATTCTTTTATCGTGTGCACTCCCAATGGAGAGGAAATAGATGTATGTAAAGTAAAAGGGATAACGCTCAATTTTACGAACAAGGGATTAATTAATTACAACTCAGTGAGCTCCTTTATAACCGGCGAGAGAGACGACCCTGTTGTGCTAAGGTATGACGCTATACAGCGCACGGCGTTTCATCAGGTCGTCACACGTCCTGAAACAAAATCATGCAAACCATCGAGCGTCAAACGGAGACAAGATGGCGAATACGGCACTCTTCCTTACGGTTATGAAGAAAATGTATATAGGTATAGACCTCACGCTACTTTGTAAATAATGTATTGTGACGGTACGACCATCCGAGCGACATATCAAGCGCACGGAGGGCCGGAACGTCGCAGTAAGGCCCGCCTATTTATCCGGCCCTGGATAAAGGTGGGCAAATCCCGCAGACAACCGAAGGAACCTCCTAATTACGCGGGGCTAACTCTCTCTCGGTACCTCTCATCAGAGAGAGTACGGGGGGAGAGAGTGCGCTAGGACCCGAGTAAGGAGAGAGAGAGTATGTAAGGAGCGCGCGAGCACAAGAAACCGACGTAAACCGGATAAAACTGGATATGATGAATCACCACTCTAATTTCCAGATTTATCCATATACGCAAATTCCCCGAAATTATAACCGATAACAATTCGGAGAATATCGCGACGCTCTTCACCAAAAATCCCACTTAATACTGACCAGCCAATCAGATCATTGCGCTGGTCAGTACACGAAATCATATTTAACAATGAGACGAGCAAGACTCGTTCTCGTAAAGCAGTCATCTCTTGTGAGCACTACACATGGCAGACTTTACTCTGCCACAATTCTCGAAATCTTTACCACTCTTGAAGCCCGGAGAGACCCGACGTCTCATCGAGGACTTCAAGGCACACCCGACTCCAACGCGATCTCCCTCGTGTCTCTAATCTCGAATCTTCTTTTTAAAGACGATTCGAATCGACCACTGAATCGTCTTTTTAAAGACGATTCAGCTATAACGTAAACTCGATTCGTCTTTATAAAGACGAATCGTACGACAACTCACTCTCAATAAAGATTTCCAGGTACTAGGGAACCCGTCTCGAGTGAAGCCCTGGGCATTGCGCCCAGAAGTTGGATCTTGAGGCGGGTGAACGTCTCAGAACACCTTTGACCCCTAGGTAGGGCCCCTCAAACCGTGTGAAGCCCCAGCGATTGCCGCTGGAAGTTGGATCACGGCAAGAGGTAAATTTTCTTGGAGAACCCGTCATATAAAACAGTCAGCGCACTCTTAGAGTGCGCACGCTCGATAATAATTTCACCAACACGTGGCGACGTCGGCCCACGCGTTCTCGTCAAGACTCTGCGTGATTGACCAAACATCACACACGACTCGACGTGACAACGCGACAAACACCAAACAAAACAACCAGAATTGCCCTATCCTGGATAATTAACTGTGAGACACATTTAACGAACTCATTAACTCGTTCAAATTAGACGCTTTCCTTTCAATAACCTTACCTTCTTGGAAACAAACCTCTAGGCTTCCCCTTTTGTCAATATTTCCGTCGTATTGCAAAGCGACACATCACAAGTAACATAATAAATAAATTTTGACTCCTTACATTTTACGCTCGCTTCTCGAGAGTAAAATAAAGCGCTCAATTCCGCTTCTCGGAATTGAGACAACTTGGACCCCAAAATCCATTTTCAATGGCCGATGATGAAGGGTCAACCAACGCGCAGCACTAGTGCTCATAGTCGTGGTTAGCACTCTGAGGCCATCTCGAAAAACACATAAAAATTCATGGGCCTTCTGCCCATTTCAAATCATAAAACAAATTCTTATTCCCGGCTTTCCCTTTCGAGTCAGTACTCATACTCCGTATACGGTCGATGACCGGTACGTAAACATAATATCTTAAAATAAATTCGTCGCTCGTCTCCCGAGCAACAACAATCGAGAGAGAACGAAAGTCACGGGTGTATCTACGCGCGACTGTCAGTTCTCAAAACTCGATAATGTCACAGTATATAAATAAAACTTTATGTTCTTACGTATATTTGCCTTTTCGAACCCTATATATGTTTCAGCTAATACGAAAATTGTACTCATTCGCAAAAATAGATGTGCGGTGGAAACATCCTTGGACGGCGATGGTTTGTGGGCCCACGGGCTGCGGTAATACATACTCTGTAAAAAAGTTTTTGAAATTCATTTCGCGTATGACTAGTGAACCGATTCAACGAATTATTTTCTATTATTCCGAGTGGCAACAGGCATATATGGAGTGCGGTTCTTCGATAGAGTTTTGCGAGGGTTTACCACAAGCCTTGGATTATGCAAACGATCCGCGTGCAAAACTTATAATAATTGACAATTTGATGCGCAAGGCATCGAACAATAGCGTTGTCGACCTCTTCACCAAAGGTAGCTATCATAAGGATTTGAGCGTATTTTATGACGCAAAATTTATTTCATCTGGGTCACGGGCAACGGAATATATCGCTGAACGCTAATTATAAAGGAGTTTTAAAAAATCCGCGACATCGCGCTCAAATACAGCACCTGGCGCGTCATGTTTATCCCGAAAACCCCAGATTTCTGCAGGAAGTTTATAACGACGCGACAAGCAAACCACACGGTTATCTGCTCTTCAACTTGACACAATCGACTCCCGATAACTGTATATTTCGTGCGTGTATTTTCCCCGATGACCTGCAGCATTTCGTTTATGTACCGCGAAACAAGTTAAAAAGCACCGACACAGCCGGAGACGTACCAGTCTTGCGGCTGTGATGGTAGGTAGCAGGTCCTCTCTCTGCAAGAAGCACGTTGCAATATTGCACGCACTCCAGCATCTCAACAAGGAGCAGCGAGACGCCGTTTTGCGTAAAGCCGATCCGCGAATAATTCGTTGCATTTGCGAGTGTGCGTTAAACATTCTACGTGGTAAAGTGCCTCTGAAGCCTGAACAAAGAAAAAAGATGCGTCGCCACGCGTCTATTCTTCGACGACTAGCTGCGAAAAGTGGTAGTTGGAAGAGCACAAAACGTTTTGTGGTTCAAAACATGGGTTCCTACCGCTGCTGCTCGCCCCCGTACTGGGTGCGCTCTTGTTACGTTTGATCGGTGGCAGTGGATAATGGAGCATGCGAGAAAAATGGTGCTCGTGCCTGAAGAGAATCTTCAGTATATAGGCATGTGGACTAATCGACAAATGGAATCTGTTCAACGACAACAGCAGCAAACAGTGCAAACCATTGGTAAGACACTGAGTAGATTAGACACTGGGATAAACGATATTTTAAATTCTAATTCGTACAAGGATGAGAGGGAAATGTGGTCAGCGTATTTCGCGGTGTTGCAGCGTTATCTCCATTTTGCCGATAATGAACGAGCGCAGCAGCATCGTGCACCCGCAAAAAATGACGATTACGTTACGACACCTATACAGGAGGAGGGGGATAGTAGAAAAGCCGCTGAAGTTCCACGCATAAACGACTCTATGATCGTTCAGAGTGTCCCGACAAAATATCGCAACAGAGCAAAACTCTTGCTCCGTCGTTTACGCCTTGTACCAGTAACGGAGTTTTGCTGGGATCCCACAGGCACCGTCTCCATTGCCGGCAAAGAAATCAAGGACTCCAATATTGTCGATCTTATAAACGATGCTATGCGCACGAGGAAAATCTCAACACCGGCGGGTCGTCATGCATTTGCAGGATTTTAAAAAGCGACAAAAATTGCACGCGAATTTGTAGGATACGAGGATCTGTAGAGGTCCGATGTGCCCACCTCGACGCCTTCTCGGAAAAAAAGAAAAATACCTGTGCGCCCCCACGACTCGTCGTTAAGCGACGCGGGAGCCAATCATAGCGGCGACGAATCCACCGATCCCAGTATTTATGAGCTCTTCAGTGCCTCTGACCAGGAGCAAACAGGCACCGGCAGGTGTAAAAAGAAGAAGAAGAATCGTGTAATTTGGGCTAACCTAAAACTCTATATCATGAAAACATTGGAAAAGCTGTACTATAATCCCCCCCACGAAGCATCGTTCTCGGGCGCTGCAAAAATATTACGCGCAACGCGAAAAAAAAATTCCAGCGAAGGACCGTGCAGTGGTTGGAGACACAGGATGCTTACACGAAACATCGTCCTGTGAAACATTGATTTCTACGACGCCATTACCGCGCGCGAAACATTGACGATGTCTGGGAGACTGATCTCGTAGATCTTCGCTCGATCAAAGATTACAGCGATGGTCATACCTATCTCCTAGTAGTCATAGATGTGCTCAGTGCATATGCATGGGTCGAGCCTTTACGCGACGAGACCGCTGCGTCTGTGGCTAAGCCTTTTACGCGGATACTTACGCAGAAAGCCACTAATGGCCGATCACTCGTATGCCTGCAATCGGATCGAGGCAAAGATTTCATGGGTGCTGCATTTTAAGAGCTCCTAAAGGAAAAAGATATTCAGTTCCGAGCTGCACGGAATCCTGATATAAAAGCCGCCATTGTGGAAAGATTTAATCGAACATTAAAAGAAAGAATGTGGCGATACTTTACGTATACTCGTGCGAATCAATACATCAATCTGCTGCAAAATATAGTGTCTGCATATAATAATGCCCGGTAAAGCAGCATAAAAATGGCCCCGGTAACGGTGACTCTTGCCACTGCAGCTCAAGCTCGTGCTAATTTGATGCAGCGTTACAAAGATTCGGAGCGAGAACACGTCCCTGAATACGGGATCGGTGATGCTGTACGAATCAGAAGTGCAGAAGCGGCCTTTGCAAAATGTTAGAAGAGCGGCTGGAGCAGCGAACTGTTCAAAATTCATCGCATATCGACGACTAGTTGGCCGACGGTGTACTCTTTACGCGATCTTCACGGCGAAGATATTGACGGCATTTTTTACGAGGCCGAGTTATCCAGAGTTCGTACTATTACCGAAAAAAATAAAAAATCACGACGATAGACGAATTTTATATCGTTTTACCGAGCAACAGCAGTATGAAATATTACCCGAAAAATACGACAATACGTTATACCACACGATTGCCACGGCGCGTATCTTTGCAAGGCAATTGGGCCGTTGGACTTACAGAAATACATATACCCATGACGATTCTGCATATACCTCAGGAAGACGAGTAGAACTTCATTAAGACCGCACCGCATAAAGTACAACCGGATATTCACCCTTCTACTATTGACTTTGAAAAGAGCTGCGAGTATGTTCCACCCAGTGTATATAAGAGTATAGACTCATTGCTCGAAACAATATGAACTACAGGGCGTTGCCGGTCATTTACGATTTCAGTGCGCTCGCAATGGCTACGTCCAGGTGACCCGTATCCAGGTGACCTGTATCTGCAATTCTTGCGAAGATTTCATTCATACTTTCCATTTCTCACCAAGGATCAACAAGATTTTAGGATTTACCACGCCCGGCAGCGTGATGCTCCCGCCTGCACTCAGAGATGTTAGTTATACTGGCGCACGACCTGCCAGCCTAACTAATGCTATTCCCGATATGTTATCCATTTATACGGATATTTGTGAACCCTACATTACCGGCGATGTGCAAGCACCTCTGTTACGTGTCGTACCATCTTATACCCCGGATAGCAGCAATTACGGCTCTGTGAAGATTAGACGTTTCTCGCCACCACGCTAGGTACCTCTGCTTCATACAAACTTTTAATCGATCGATATCGATATAAGGGATGAGATTGGGCCGCCGATACCATTTGAGTACGGGACGCTGACGGTGACATTACAGTTCAAGCATACTGATTAGACAAGTCGTCGGAATGACTTATTACGATGAATACTTTGATATGCAGATGGGCGGTGCTCGGACCGGATATGGGGGTATCAGTTACGTGTACGTGCTCACCGAATTAAAAGGGCCACGGGATTGGCAGTTTTCTCGGGGGCCTTTTCCGCCGTATTATACCTCTTTTGAAGAATGGTGCACGGGCTGTCGGCAAGGAGGCTCTGCGTGCCGGTGTTAATGTTGCCACCGATTTGATCGACAGTAGTGTACGGCCAAGAGAAGCGTTCAAAACGAGTCTACGCGAGTCTGGCGAAAATCTAAAGCGAAAGGCGGAGGAAAAAATTGATACGCTCATGAAGGGTTCTGGCTATAAAATGGCAAAAATTAATCGATCTCGGCATTTCGTTTCCGGCCGTGGTGTGTGACCGATCCATAGTGTGACAAAAAGAAGTAAAGCTACGTCTTCATTGAGAAAACCGAGAAAGCGGGCAACGGCAAAGAGGAGGAAAAATGAGAGAAGGACAACTAAGAGGAAGGCTGTACGAACGGTGGCTGATATTTTCGCATAGAGAGAGAGAGAGGGTAAATATGGCTTTCTTACACACACACTCTTGCGAGTGTTCAAAGTCAGAGCTCGAGCTATTTACACTGCCTCCTACACAAACCACCATCGAGGGATCACAATAGGTGTACTAAAAACCGATCTCATCTTTAACGGATGATTCACCAATTGAGTTTGTGGTACCTGGTCAGGGTGATGAATACATTGATCTTGCTCACACCATGCTAAGCATGCGCGTTCAAATACAGTATCTGGCTGAGAAGCCTGATTCAGCAATTAAAAAACACCCCGTCAATAATCTGATGCATTCAATGTTCAATCAAGTAGATGTGATTTTCAATCAGAAACATGTATCGCCCCCGAATAACGCGTATGCATACAAAGCATACATTGAAACACTGTTATACTATGGAGACGGCGCAAAAAACTCTTATTTTACGAGTGTGCTCTGGTTCGCCGATACACCGGGAAAAATGGAGGATACAGATACAGCCAACGGAGGGCTTGTTAGCCGCAGAGACCTTCTTAGCAGTGGAAAAACTATTGATCTCCTCGGTCATCTTCACTGCGATGTCTTTAATCGAGAGAGATTCTTATTGAACGGTGTTGAAATGCGTCTGCGACTTGTACGCACAAATAATTCATTTTGCCTAATGGGCGGGACGTTAGACTATAAAATACATATTGTCGAAGCGTCGCTCCTCGTACGTCGCACCAAGATAGCCCCTGGTATACTTTTAGCACATGCAAGAACTCTGTGTGAAGCTACGGCAAATAACCCCTGACACGCATGGAGGTAAAGGCTATATCCATGCATAGCGGAGTACATGGCGAAACTCTCGATAATGTAATCCTCGGCCAGCTACCACAACGTATCATCATTGGCTTCGTCGATAATAAAGCGTTCAACGGCTGCCTCGATAAAAACCCGTTAGATTTTAAGAATTATCAAATTAAATACCTATCGTTGTATGTGGATGGTATGCAAATACCGTCAACGGCTCTGCAGCCCGACTTTACAAAATCGAAGCTTTACGTAGACGCGTATCATACTCTGTCCGCAGGAAGGGTATTCACTTTCTCAATAAAGGTAATTGTTTTTCACGGGAGGCCTACCCCGAAGGGGCCTTTTCGCGTTTGATCTTACGCCCGATTTATCAGCAAACAGCAGTACTCATTGGAATTTGGTAAAACACGGCAGTGTTAGAATAGAAGTACGATTCGAAAAGGCTCTCGCATCAACGGTAAATTGTATTGTGTACGCCAAGTATGATAATGTGTTGGAGATTATTTCATCCAGACAAGTAATCGTTGACTTTTCTGGTTAGTCAGCAGAATTTGTATCGAACGAGCTAGGTCTTCTTGACACAAAGAGCTGAACAGTATTATCAGAGAGAGCAACGAGAAAGCATCATGAATATTGCGATCGATATACAGGGTTTGCGAGATAAAAACGATCGTTTTGTGCCGAAAGAAGTTGCGATAATTTGCCTACACGGGCCGTACATCGCTCATTGGCTTGTGTCTTCACCTCACGACAATAAGGATCTATTACCGGCGCTGAAGCGTCAGAATTCCTGGTTGACTAGAAATCATCATGGTTTCAAATGGCATGAGGGCGATACAACGTCGCAAAACATGGAATTAATTTTGAAAAATATTGCGGAACAGTCTGATCGAATATTCACAAGGGGCTCAATAAAATCAGAGTACCTGGCACAGCTCTCAGGCTGATTCATTATGAATTTAGAGGAGGAGGAGGCTCCCTCATTCTGCTATCTTTATCGGGACGACACTCGTTGCATATACCATGGATCGCTACATAACAATATCACGTACAAATGTGCGCTGAATAATGCGAAACGAATAAAAGATTGGCTGTGTCATAAAGATCGCATCGTCTCCTTATGGGAATATAGAACGACCACGAGCTGGAGCTTAGACGGGCCTCGCGAGGAAAAGAAAAAGAAACCTTCTGCTTTAGGCTCCTATGAACAGTCTAGAAATTCTGCAGGCCTTGCGGAACATACCAGACCACACGTTATGCGTATACCCAGCCGATCGTATCCCGAAGGTGTGGACGTGGCCGACAGCTTTTGTCGTTAATACCGATGGCCACAAATTGCCCAGATCCCACTGGGTCGCCATGTACGTCGATCGAACTGGAGAAGGACGATACTTTGACAGCTACGGGATCCCTCCAATCGTCCCGCAGCATCTCATCCGACTCCGAAGAAGCTGCAAGCTTTTCTGATGCAACGCTACTCAGCTTCAGGGTCCAGATTCGCAGTGTTGCGGACAGTATTGCATTATGTTTCTTCATTATATGTCTACTGGCTTTGGTATTAATAAGTTTCGAAGCGTATTTTCTGATGATTTATCCTGAAACGATAAAACAGTGAACGATTATTATAATGCGTATATAAAAAAACGCGAAAAGTGTAAGCCTCGGGGCAAAGTTTTCAATATGGACTCTGCTGTTGGTGACGGCGATGGTACAAATAATTTCAATCATAAAAACTTACACTGTATACAGAACTGTTGTTCCCGTGTACGGCAAAAATGAATCTAATTTTTATATAAGAAATAAAATTTGACATTAAAATTTTTCACGCTTTATTTTTTCTACCTATCCTTGAACAGCGATCATGCGCCTTGGAGTCAGCATTCTTTGGGTACAAAAGTCACTTTTAGCGACTATCATATTTCAAGCGGTACGTGCATCAAACCAACGATTCTTCGAATCAGTATGCAAAAATTGCTGATTCCATAGGTTATCATATGTAAACGATCAATTTTCTTTTTGTCTTTGTTATGTCTAAGAAAAATGAGTCATCTTTCTAGGGTATCATGTGTAGTCGATCAAATTTTTTTTGTCTTTGTTATGTCTTCGTTATGTCTAAGAAAAATGAGTCATCTTTATAGGGTATCATATGTAGATGATCAGATTTCATTTTGTCTTTTTTATGTCTAAGGAAAATGAGTCATCTTCATAGTGAGGCGGGTCTAGCGGAGGGGGCGACTGCAGAGTATAACCTAGACCCTGGAGAACGACCATCATTCACGATCGAAACGTAGTCAGATATCGAGGTAAAACTTCAAACACTCTCATTTGCTCTAATTTGAGGTGCATGCAGAGAAAACGACGCGAATTAAAACGGCGAATAGAAGCGCTTTTTTAAGACATTGCATCTTTTAAAACGGTGATACAAGCGAGATCGCGATTTCTTTTTAACACGAAAATTTAACGAGCTCAATATTTACGATGGATTTCGCACAAATCAACAAAGTGGGTCAAACGGCAGCCTTTCTACCGGTGAAAAACTTATCAGAGCTAGAGCTTGATACAGACTACAATATCAACGATATAAGAACTGTTCAAACTAAATGGGGTTCACGTATCGTCATCGACGTAGAAAACGTATTTGCTTGTTTCCTACTAGCCAGATTCGTCAAGCTGTTTGAAGAAGACGCTCAACTATTTCAACAGCTGATAGCCGTGGACCGTGAACATAATCTGGCGGTGCAATATCGCGGCACAAAATTCAATAATTTGGAATTCAAACTGTTAAAAAATCATTAAGTCCTGCGATGTATGCGAAACGTGCCGAGAATCTACGATCGCTGCTGGTACCGTTCGCATATGAGCTAAATAATTTGGGGACTAAATCTGTGTGGGTGGGCATAGATATTGGTCGGAGTGGTACGATACAGCCTGTGATTAGCTTCAAATGTTATATCCATGGTTGTTCAACTATGGATGGCTTTTCTTGGCACGATTTTCTAAACTTTTTTAACATAGGGGAGGAATGCGAAGAGTGCGTGGACCCTGCATATCGCTTATTACCGATATTGTGTTTTACAAAAGAGCAATTCATTATACTGACATTATTACAAGCCAGTATAAACAGAAATATTTCGTGGCTTCATCGTGTTTGCAACGAGGTGACAGTCTGCAGAGACTCTCTTGTACATGCAATAGCATCAGAAATATCAATTTATACAACGAGCTGCATACGCCGTCATATTCGTGCAAAGCGTGCCAAAATACGAGAGAGAGCTGCCAAAAAAGTAACAACGCCGAAAAATTCACATAACGCATTACCTACTTGTACAAAAACAGCGCTGATTGACAATCTATTGATACATCATTTGGACCACATCGTTAAAACCATTATAACCCATAAGGAATAAATGCTTTTATAATTGTATAAAAAATATTTAAGTGAAAATGTACATTAAAAATATTAAATAAAGAGAAAAAAGTATAGGTGATTATTATTTGAATAATAATAATAATAATAATCGGGCCACTATGGCGAGCCCAGAGAACTCATCCCCCACCACTTCTCCCCACCACGACCCCCACCACGCTCGGAAAGGGCTCCAGCGCGGGGGAGAGTGGCGGGGATAGGAGTGGGGATAGAAGTGGGGGTGGCCATAGTGGTTCATATACTACTCCTATCAAATTTTCTTACATAGCTCTAGTTGGACTCACATATATCATTTTCATGAAACATCATGATATTAATATAATACAATACATTATATATTAATTACAAAGCGATCATTCACGCACCACGTGCCACTTACCATGCATTTTTTGTCGATCACACCATTAATATAGTCACAGCATATTCTCTTCTGCTGTATATTATAACACGTAGCCCTCAGTCGTTATTAAGCAGGCAAAGAATTCAGATTGCCCGCGAAAATTTTTCATTGAAAAAAAGAAAAAGTGTGTCCACGATACAGAGAGGATATTCCGACGGGCGCGTTTTGGTGTCGAGTAGTCGTTGTACTTAGTGCTTAATTCGTAATCATACACACCGCCAAAATGGAGGATACGTATAAGCAGCTCTTCCAATTGTTATGCGATTTTTATATCATGCAGCGAAAAGGCACCCGCATGTCTGCCGATGAGATGCTGGAGGGTTTGTCATGCGTCGCTCGTTGCGGTATGATGATATATCGTGGGGAGGTGGCTTACTCCGACGACGAAGGCTTCACAGACGTACGCCTCGTCGACGAAGTGTACACTGAGTATTTCGAGGCCTCGGATCTGTACGAGCCTAAGCCGTTGTTTATCATGCTACCAGGCTAGTGTGTCGTGTGTCGATTGTTGGGTTTGGCTGGTGTGGACGATAATGGTGCAGTAACCCTTTTCGAGTATTTGTGCATAAGAGAGCCCATCATGGTGGGCCGGGTGGTATACCGCAGTTACGATAGACCGTGTATACGGCTGCCGGGCCCTAATCGATAGGATGTAGGGCAGAGTTGGGCATTTTTGTAATTAATTACACTCTAAATACAAATTACAATAGTAAGTAGTATTTAAATTTTTTCGAAATACTAATTACAATAGTAATTTGTATTTAGATTTTTTCTAATTACAAATTACAATTAATTAGTATTTGAATTTTTTCCTAATTATAAATTAGAAGTAATTAGTATTTAGAATCTTTTTTCATTACAAATTACAATAGTACTTAGTATTTATATTTTTTTCTAATTACAATATGAAAGTAATTAGTATTAAAATTTTTTTCTAATTAAAAATTAAAAGTATTTAATATTTAAATTTTTTTCTAAATACAAATTGAAAGTATTTAATATTTAGATTTTCTTCTAAATACAAAATACAAGTACTTAGTATTTAGATTTTTTTTCTAAATACAAATGAAAAGTATTTAGCATTTAAAATTTCTTCTAAATAGAATTTGAAAGTATCTAGATTATCTTCTAAATACAAATAAAAAGTATCTAGTGTTCAGGTTTGTGACTAGTTACAAGTTACAATTGTAATTAGCATGAAGTTTTACTGTAAATACAGTGCCCAATGTAATTAACAAGATTTTTTTACGTACGTATTATTCGAAAATGTAATTGATATTAATTTCCAAGCTAATTACAACAACTTTTGATTGTATTTAAACATTTTTATCGAGATAATTACAAATCACAAATTTAATTTCGTCGACCATATGGGTATTTCTGACTATGTGGGTCATTGCGAGGACGATCACGCCGTAGCTGGCATCCAGGTCGGTCGCACCATAGTTCTTCCTGTCCAGGTTAATCGTGCCACAGTTCTTGGCGCCCAGGTTGATCACGTGACAACTCTTGGAGTCCAGGTCGACAGCGCAATAGTTTTCCGCGTCCAGGTCGAACGTGCCATCGTTTACCGTGTCCAGGTCGACCGCGCCATAGTTTCTGGCGTCTAGGTAAACCATGCCATAGGTTTTGGCGTCCAGGTCGGTTGCACCATACTTATTGGTGTCCAGGTCGATCGCGTCATACTTCGTGGCGTCCAGGTCGATCGCACCATAGTTTTTGCTGTCCAGGCTGATCACGTCATAGTTTTTGCCGTCCAGATGATCGCACCATAGTTCTTGGCGTCCAGGTTGATTGCGTCATATTTTTTACGTCCAGGTCGATCGCGCTATACTTCATAGCGTCCGGGTCGATCGCACCATAGTTCTTGCTGTCCAGGCTGGTCACGTCATAGTTTTTGCCGTCCAGGTTGATCGCACCATAGTTCTTGGAGTCCAGGTTGATTGCGTCATATTTTTTTGCGTCCAGGTCAATCGCGCTATACTTCATGGCGTCCTGGTCGATCGCACCGTAGTTCTTGCTGTCCAAGTTGATCGCGTCATAGTTTTTGGCGTCCAGGTTGATCGCAGCATAGTTCTGCGAATAACTATGGCGCGATCGACCTGGACGTCCAGAACTATGGTTCGATCGACCTGGACGGCAAAAATTATGATGCAATCAATCTGGACACCAAGAACTATAGTGCGATCAACCTAGACGCCAATAACTATGGCGCGATCAACGTGGACACCAATAACTATGACGCGATTGACCCGGACCGCAAAAACTATGGTGCGATTGACCTGGACGCCACGAAGTATAGCGCGATCGACCTGGACGCAAAAAAATTTGACGCAATCAACCTGGACGCCAAGAACTATGGTCCAATCAACCTGGACGCCAAAAAGTATGCCACGATTAACCTGGATACCAATAACTATGACGCGATCAACCTGGTCACCAATAACTACGGTGCGATCGACCTGGACGCCAAGAATTATGGCACGATCGACCTGGACGCCAAAAACTATGGCGCGATCATTCTGGACGGCAAAAACTATGACGCGATTAACCTGGACACCAAGAACTATGGTGTGATCGACCTGAATGCCAAGAACTATGGTGCGATCAACCTGGACGCCAAAAACTATGACGCGATCAACCTGTACACCATAACTATGACGCGATTGACCTGGTGAGCAAGAACTATGGCTCTATTGACCTGAAATCCGAGAACTTTCACGTGATAAACCTGGACCCCAAGAACTATGGCGTGATTGACCTGGACGTCAACAACTATGGCCCGATCGACCTGGACAGCAAGAACTATGGTGCGACCGACCTGGATGCCAGCTATGGTGTGATCGTCCTCGCAATGACCCAAATAGTCAGAAATACCCATATGGTCTAAGAAATGAAACTTGTGATTTGTAATTATCTCGATAAAAATCTTTAAATACAATAAAAAGTTGTTGTAATTAGCTTGGGAAATGTTATCAATTACATTTTCGAATTATACATAGGTAAAAAATTCTTGTTAATTACATTTGGGCATTGTATTTTCAGTAAAATTTCATGCTGAATACAATTGTACCTTGTAACTAGTCAAAAACATGAACTCCAAATACTTTTAATTTGTATTTAGAAGATAATCTAAATACTTTCAATTTTTATTGAGAAAAAATTATAAATACTTAATACTTTTCATTTGTATTTAGGAAAAAATCTAAATACTCAATACTTGTATTTTGTATTTAGAAGAAAATCTCAATATTAAATGCTTTCAATTTGTATTTAGAAGAAAATCTAAATATCAAATACTTTTAATTTGTAATTAGAAAAAAATTTAAATACTAATTAATTGTAATTTATAATTAGAAATTGTCTAAATACTAATTACAATTGTAATTAGTATTTAAAAAAAAATTAATTATAAATTACGATTGTAATTTGTAATTAGACTGTAATTAATTACCAAGAGTAATTAATTATGCCCAACACTGATGTAGGGGGCATCCTCATAGATGTTGGCGACATACTGTCCGATCGGCGGTACCCCGGTGAAGGGTTTGCTGAGGAGGAGGACGAGGGTGGTGATGATAGCGAGTGCGTGCGTTTGCGTGCGCGCGCGCGCGCGTGCGTGTGTGTGTGTGTGTGTGTGTGTGTGTGTGCGCGTGCGTGCGTGTGTGTGTGTGTGTGTGTGTGTGTGTGTGTGTGTGTGTGTGTGTGTGTGTGTGTGTGTGTGTGTGTGTGTGTGTGTGTGTGTGTGTGTGTGTGTGTGTGTGTGTGTGTGTGTGTGTGTGTGTGTGTGTGTGTGTGTGTGTGTGTGTGTGTGTGTGTGTGTGTGTGTGTGTGTGTGTGTGTGTGTGTGTGTGTGTGTGTGTGTGTGTGTGTGTGTGTGTGTGTGTGTGTGTGTGTGTGTGTGCACGCACCTACATAATATTATTATAATAATATTAATCATATACACTATATAATATTATAATAATAATCATATACCCTTTATAATATAATAATAATAATCATTTACACCTACATAATATTGCATACGTAAAGCCAATATGTCTGAGGTCAACGCCGAAGCCTCAGTGTTCACTAGACAGTCGTATAAGAAAGATGTAATAGTACTACTGTGACATATTGAATATACATATTATAGTAGAATTTACGTCGTATTGATCAATACTTAATCAATTTCCACTAGAAGTTAACACATTGCATTTAATCTCAGTGCATCGGCGGTAGGCATCGTCGGAGCGGGGTGTGAACCCCTAAGAGCGATATACGTATTTTTTTCATATTTATTTTGAAATATTAAACAAACAAATAATTAATAAAGAGAAAAAGTATGAAGTATTATTATTATTTCAATTATAATGAAAATCGGATCACTCTGGCGAGCCCGCAGTACTCTCCCCCCACCACCTCTCTCCACCACGACCCCTACCACGCTCGAAAAGAGGCTTCGCCGTGGGGGGAAGTGGAGAAGATAGGAGTGGGGGTCGCCAGAGTGGTCCACATACTACTGACGAGGTAATATCTACGATGCTTTTTCAGCGCATAAATGGCGTGAATGACAAACACATTACATGACGATTACCTCACTTATTTCGCGTTCAAACAGAGCAGTCAATGAATTATGTTCACCAACCATGACACTCGTGCCATCGACACCAATCCCGACCATATTTGAAAGGCTCAAATAATCTTCTTCTAATTGAATTTTAATGGCACCGTGCACACTTTTTGCATCAGCATCGATAATTTTGATTGATCTGTAGAAAGTTGTAATTTACCATTACCAATTTCTTCGATCAAATCTTGGAGCATACAAGGATCGAGCATATTTTTAATTAGCATCAAGCAGTTAGTACGATGAAGTTTTAGATGAGAAATCGCATGTGACGAAGGGTCTAGCTGTGTCAGTATATCAATCATGTGGTTCACTGTCTGTAATGTACTGTGCTCTCTAATTAATGCAGCAATTTTCAATTGAGCGATCTTAGTTTGTTCTGACAAAACTTGTTCGTATGTTGAAGTCAATGGTTTGCATGACTTTGCCGATTTGCCGAATGATACAGACTTCTCGAGTTTTTTAGTCTTTGCATGACTTATGAGATCCTTTTTGTGTGCTTTCAGTGTAATGCGACAGTACTTACAAAGCGCCGAACATGGATCAGTCGGATCAGGTCCTAGCCAACCTGTAATATAAAGAACACGATATTCAATAATAGATAATGATATTTATCACTGCAAATAAAAAGAAATTCATAAGTTTTAGCCAATTTTTTAATAAGTTAGACAGATGGCGACTATTACATGAGGAACTGAATAAATATAAAAATATTGGTTGAGAGGAACTTCCACGCCAATCGTGCCATCTCCATAATAAACTTCATGAGTGCAGCATCGAAATATTTAAAATGCCGAGTATCAATGCTTGGCTGAGTTGAAAAATTCATCAGATTCAACGTGACAGTTGGATAGCATGTTTACTAAAACAATGGAAACAAGAGTAAAAAGGATAGATGCAAACACGATGTTACTTTTCCAACTTAGCCCAAGCAATTCACACTAAGTTTACATTTTTACTTTTTTCATACAGAAATATCTCTATGATTAATTCGTAAGCAAGACAGATTAACGAACTCATATAGAAAAACAAGCAAGCAAGTGGATGTAAATGAGTCCAAATTAATGTTCAACACCTGAAAATAAAAGTCAAGCACTGCCTAATCAAGCTCCTGATTAAAGACATTTCATTCCACGAACTGAACTGAAACACACTGACAACTGACATACCTAACCTATATTACCTACTTTAAGAACATTTCTCCAACATCTTCCTGGTCGCTGGTCTCCTGGTCTGCAAGCTTTTAAGAAATTATTGCATAGGGGTTATTTGTTTAAAGAATCAACATTTACAGAGCTATTCATTATATACTGCTGCAAAACGATGACCAATTGTAAACAAAATTACAAACTTTAAAAGGATTCAAGAGTACACATGAATTGTTTTCAGATTTTAAAAAACGATTAAACACGTTGATAGCTATATGTGACGACCGCGGAGGCAGCGAAATTACAGTGTGACCACGCAGGGTTGGGTAAGTATTTTATTTCAATTTAAAAAAAAATCATGTTTAGAAACCTTTCAGTTCCAGATCAGTCTCCCGACATTTTGCATACTTTTGATGATATCGCTTATTTTTTTTTTTTTTTTTAAATTCTGCAATCAATTTGAGCACGAATGGTTAATTATTGATCTGTGGAGATAAGCTTCGGCAGAAGTCGGTCAGGATGGATGAAAATGTGTAAAAACATTTTTTTTTAAGTTTTGGCCCTCATCGGGGTCCTCTTCAGAATTTTATTTATTTATTTCATTTCGAAAATTTGTTTAACATTTCGATTATTTTAGAAACTTGCATAAGCAAATTTAACTAATGAAGCTTGGGAAGTGTTTCATATTTATTAGGCACGTTCTCTGGCACGTGATTAATTTAGAGGTTATTATTTTTAATTTTTTTGTATTTTTGTTGCAAAAAGACCATTTTATCTTCATAAATATCAAAGTGTCACAAAACCAAAATACACAATGTCTACTATATATTTTCTGGTTACATTTTCATAACTAGCAACGATAATACAAAAAAGGAAGAACAAATAGCATTAAAGTCAACCACGTGCCAGAGAAGGTGCTAATAAATATAAAAAACTTTCCAAAACTTCATTAACGAAATTTGCTTTTGCAAATTTCTAAAATAATCAAAATATTTTAAAAAATTCTCTCAACGAAATAAATAAATAAAGTTTTGAAGAGGACTCTGATCAGGGCAGAAAAGTAAAAAAATGTTTTTACACATTTTTCTCTTTTACGCGGTCACTAACTTCTACAGGGTGTATACTAACCTACTGATCACATTATAAGAACCGTGTCGGGCGTCGAAAACGGAGCAGAAAAGTCCTTTTCGAAAATTATGTGAAATCAAATTTGGTGGAGTTATTAGCGATTTAAAATCGACCAAGGTAGACCAACGTCGACCAATGAGCGCTCGATCGAAGAGAAATTTAAAAAAGTTGAGATAGTGGAGGGGACGGCGTCGGAAGAAGCGGGGTTCGTGAAACAAAACGCTCGCACACCCACACCGTGGAACACCACACGGACGCACGAGAGAGAAACAAATGAACGCTAGGCGTGCGGCAATGTTCATGCTTGTCGCGATGGCCCAGCTTATGAGAATAAAAACAAATGACGATAATAAGCTGGAAAATAATTTTTTCGCAATGATGAGTAAAAATTGATAAAAAAAATTTGCTAATTATTTATGATGGTGGCTTTTTAAAATGTTGGTGTTTAAAAAAAAAAATTCGACAAAATCCTTTTATTACAGGACCAAAAATAATAAAAAGGCGGAGAACTGAAAAAAATTGCATCTTCTCTAGGCAGTCACCGGAAACATTTTTTCGCGAAATTCTAAACGGCAAATCTGTCCAGGATAGTCTCGAATTCTAAAAAAAAAACTCGTTGTACAGGCGGGTTATGATTCCGGTTCA
This sequence comes from Rhorus exstirpatorius, assembly GCA_963564615.1. Taxonomy (NCBI): domain Eukaryota; kingdom Metazoa; phylum Arthropoda; class Insecta; order Hymenoptera; family Ichneumonidae; genus Rhorus; species Rhorus exstirpatorius. The sequence goes on along the minus strand of OY751314.1, from coordinate 8,721,933 downwards.
GAAGATTAATTAAATATTTAATTACATAATAATTTTTCCCACGTATGAAAAAATTTCCCAACTATGGGCAATATTTTTTCCAAGTATGGGAAAATTAAATTTTACTCCAAATTTGGAAATCGTCGCCGAATCATTTTTTGAAACGACCTTTTCAATTCGTAGCATACTTTCTGCTGGTCAGATGCTCGGAAATACTTTTAAATCTCAACCCAATTTTTGTTCCACATACTTGGAATTTTTTCCCATGCGTGGAAAAAATGTATTTTCCCAAGTATGAGACAAATTACCCAAGTATGGGAAATATTTTTTCCCAGGTATGGGAAAAATTTCTCAAGTATGGGAAAATGATATTTTACTCCAAATTTGAAAATCGTCCCGGAATTATTTCTTGAAACGACCTTTTAACTCGTAGCCTAATTTTTAACAGACAGATGCACGAAAATACTTTGAAATCTCAGGCCAATGTTTGTCCCATAGTTGGGAAAAATATTTTTTCCCAAGTATGGTAAACATTTCCAAATTGGGAAAAATATTTTTTCCCATGTATGAAAAATTTCCCAAGTATGGGAAAATTATATTTTACTCCAAAATTTCCTACTTGAGAAAAATATTATTTCCCTGTATGGAAAAAATTTCCCAAGGTCGAGGAAAATTTTCCGAGTATGGGGAAATTATAGATGACAAAAAATTCAGAAATCATCCCCGAAACATTTTTTGAAAAGACCTTATCAACTCGTAGCATAACTTTTGCTAGCCAGATGCTCGAAAATACTTGTAAATCTCAGGACAATTTTTTTCCACTTACTTGGGATTGTTTGCCATACGTGAAAAAAAATTATTTTTCCCAAGTAAGGGAAATTTTTTTTCCCAAGTATGGAAAAAATTTCCCAAGTATGGGAAAAATATATTTTGCTCCAAATTTGAAAATCATCCACGAATTATTTTTTTTAACGACCTTATTGACTCGTAGCAAACTTTTTGCTAGCGAGATGCTCGAAAATACTTTCAAATCTCAGGCGAGTTTTTTCCCATACTTGGGAAACATATTTTTCCCCAAGTATTGGAAAAATTTCCCACTCGGAAAAAATGTTTTTTCCCATGTATGGGAAAAATTTTCCAAGCATGGCAAAATTATATTTTACTCCAAAATTTCCTACTTGGGAAAAACGTTTTTACCTACTTATGGGAAAATTATATTTTGCTCTCAATTTGAAAATCATTCACGAATTATTTTTTCTAACGACCTTATTAACTCGTAGCAAACTTTTTGCTGGCGAGATGCTCGAAAACACTTTCAAATCTCAGGCCAATTTTTTCCCATACTTGGGAAACATATTTTTCCCCAAGTATTGGAAAAATTTCCCACTCGGGAGAAATGTTTTTTTCCCATGTACGGGAAAAATTTTCCAAGTATGGGAAAATTATATTTTACTCCAAAATTTCGTACTTGGGAAAAACGTTTTTACCTACTTATGGGAAAATTATATTGTGCTCCCAATTGAAAATCGTATACGAATTATTTTTTTTAACGACCTTATTAACTCGAAGCAAATTTTTTGCTAGCGAGATGCTCAAAAACACTTTCAAATCTCACGCCAATTTTTTCCCATACTTGGGAAACATATTTTTCCCCAAGTATTGGAAAAATTTCCCACTCGGGAAAAATGTTTTTTTCCCATGTACGGGAAAAATTTTCCAAGTATGGGAAAATTATATTTTACTCCAAGCTTGGGATGAATCGAAAATCGTTTTAAAAATCGAAAATCCCCCTGCAAGAAATGGGATTCGTGTTGTTTGTTGGATGGTATGGTCTTGTTTTATGGTAAAATATTATCGGTCCTGCTATCGCAACTGATTTAATCTCCAGCGATAATTTCGAGCGCTCATGTACTCGTATAGCTACAACTGGCGGGGAATACGATCCGATCCCCCGAATTGCGCACTGTGGCAGATGAAATCAACATTTCCAATTGCACGATACCATTCTACTGCATATTCGTAGACTTACGATGCCCTCGTAATGTTTTATTTCATCTGCCTGAGGTGTTCGCGAGCGCCCGTTGTTCGACGAAAGGAAAATAGACGAGATAACATTCTATTCCTTTCAATGCCTCGAGATGAAATCCGTCTTCTCGATCGGACATTTAAATTTTTTTTTTATATTCGACTACTCTACATTTCATATTTTAGACTCATTTCATCTCCGGCTTTCACGGAGAATGATAGGCTAGTGGTGCGGCTTGAGATAAAACGAAAATCGTTTCAAAAATCGAAATTCCCCTGCAAGAAATGGGATTCGTGTTGTTTGTCGGATTGTATGGTCTTGTTTTACGGTAAAATATTATTGGTCCTGCTATCGCAACTGATTTCATCTCCAGCGATAATTTCGAGCACTCATGTACTTGTATGGCTACAAGTAACGCGAAATACGATCGAATCCCCTGCATTGCGCACTGTGGCAGATGAAATCAAAATTTCCAATTGCACGATCCCATTCTGCTGCATGGTCCTAGACTTACGATGCCCTCATAATGTTTGATTTCATCTGCCAGTGGTTTTCGCGAGCTCTCGTTGTTCATGAATGGAAAAAAGACGAAAGAACATTCTATTCCTTTCAATGCCCCGAGATGAAATCCGTCTTCTCGATCGGACATTAAAAATTTTTTTTAATATTCGACCACTCCACATTTGATATGTGAGACTAATTTTCTCTCAGGCTTTCATGGAGAAAGATCGGCAAGTGGCGCAGCATGAGAAGAGTGAAAAATCGTTTTAAAAATCGAAAATCTCCCTGCAAGAAATGGGATTCGTGTTGTTCGTTGGATTGTATGGTCTTGTTTTATGGTAAAATATTATCGGTGATGCTATCGCAACTGATTTAATCTCCAGCGATAATTTCGAGCGCTCATGTACTTGTATGGCTACAAGTTACGAGAAATACGATCGAATCCCCTGCATTTCGCACTGTAGCAGATGAAATCAACATTTCCAATTGCACGATCCCATTCTGCTGCATATTCCTAGACTTACGATGCCCTCGTAATGTTTGATTTCATCTGCCAGTGGTTTTCGCGAGCGCTCGTTGTTCATGAATCACATGGACCCGAAGTCCATGCTTGTTTCATTTCCTATGATCGGATAATGAGCAGCTCGATCCCAAGATTCTCATTTAAACACTTTGAGAGGTGAAACGAATGGTGAGTATAGCACTAAAAATTGAAAAATAATATCAGGGATCAGATGGACCCGAAGTCCATGCTTGTTTCATTTCCTATGTCCGCATAATAAGCAGCTCGATCTCGAGATTCACATTTGAACACCTCACGAGGTGAAACAAATGGCGAGTATGCAACGAAAAATTATAAAATAAATTCAGAAATCAGATGGACGCGAAGTCCATGCTTGTTTCATTTCCTATGATTGGATAATGAGTAGCTCGATCCCGAGATTCACATTTGAACACTTCAATAGGTGAAACAAATGGCGAGTATAGCACAAAAAATTATAAAATAATTTCAGAAATCAGATGGACCCGAAGTCCATGCTTGTGTCATTTCCTATGATCGGATAATGAGCAGCTCGATCCCAAGATTCTCATTTAAACACTTTGAAAGCTGGAACAAATGATGAGTATAGGACGAAAAATAAAAAAATAATATCAGGGATCAGATGGACCCGAAGTCCATGCTTGTTTCATTTCCTATGTACGCATAATAAGCAGCTCGATCTCGAGATTCACATTTGGTCACCTCACGAGGTGAAACAAATGGCTAGTATGCAACGAAAAATTATAAAATAAATTCAGAAATCAGATGGATCCGAAGTCCATGCTTGCTTCATTTCCTATGATCGGATAATGAGCAGCTTGATCCCAAGATTCTCATTGAAACACTTCAATAGGTGAAACAAATGGCGAGTATAGCACAAAAAATTATAAAATAATTTCAGAAATCAGATGGACCCGAAGTCCATGCTTGTTTCATTTCCTATGATCGGATAATGAGCAGCTTGATCCCAAGATTCTCATTGAAACACTTCAATAGGTGAAACAAATGGCGAGTATAGCACAAAAAATTATAAAATAATTTCAGAAATCAGATGGACCCGAAGTCCATGCTTGTGTCATTTCCTATGATCGGATAATGAGCAGCTCGATCTCGGGATTCACATTTGGACACTTTAAGAGGTGAAACAAATGGCGAGAATATCACGAAAAATTATAAAATAATGTGAGGGATCAGATGGACCCGAAGTTCATGCTGGTTCCATTTCCCATGTCCGCATAATAAGCAGCTCGATCTCGAGATTCACATTTGAACACCTCACGAGGTGAAACAAATGGCGAGTATGCAACGAAAAATTATAAAATAAATTCAGAAATCAGATGGACGCGAAGTCCATGCTTGTTTCATTTCCTATGATTGGATAATGAGTAGCTCGATCCCGAGATTCACATTTGAACACTTTAGGAGGTGAAACAAATGGCGAGTATAGCTCGAAAAATTATAAAATAATTTCAGAAATCAGATGGACCCGAAGTCCATGCTTGTTTCATTTCCTATGTGCGGATAATGAGCAGCTCGATCCCAAGATTCTCATTTAAACACTTTGAAAGCTGGAACAAATGATGAGTATAGGACGAAAAATAAAAAAATAATATCAGGGATCAGATGGACCCGAAGTCCATGCTTGTTTCATTTCCTATGTACGCATAATAAGCAGCTCGATCTCGAGATTCACATTTGGTCACCTCACGAGGTGAAACAAATGGCTAGTATGCAACGAAAAATTATAAAATAAATTCAGAAATCAGATGGATCCGAAGTCCATGCTTGCTTCATTTCCTATGATCGGATAATGAGCAGCTCGATCTCAAGATTCACATTTGGACACTTTAAGAGGTGAAACAAACGGCGAGAATAGCACGAAAAATAATAGAATAATGTCATGGATCAGATGGACCCGAAGGCCATGCTTGTTTCATTTCCTATGATTGGATAATGAGTAGCTCGATCCCGAGATTCACATTTGGACACTTCAAGAGGTGAAACAAATGGCGAGTATAGCACAAAAAATTATAAAATAAATTCAGAAATCAGATGGATCCGAAGTCCATGCTTGTTTCATTTCCTATGATTGGATAAAGGGCAGCTCGATTCCGAGATTCACGTTCGAAAACTTTGAAAGGTAAAACAAATGGCAATCATGGCACGAAAAATGATAAAATAATGTTAGAGATCAAATGGACCCAAGCTCCGTAATTGTCTCTTTCCATAACATCGGATTACGAGCAGCTTGATCTCGAGATTCACATTTGGACACCTTCCGAGGTGAAACGAATGGCGAGTATGGAACGAAAAATTATAAAATAATGTCAGGGATCAGATGGACCCGGAGTCCGGAAAATATAGCTCGAAAAATTATAAAATAATTTCAACAACCAGATGGACCCGAAGTCCATGTTTGTTCCATTTCCTATGATTGGATAATGAGTAGCTCGATCCTGAGATTCACATTTAAACACTTTAGGAGGTGAAACAAATGGCGAACATAGCTCGAAAAATTATAAAATAATTTCAGAAATCAGATGGACCCGAAGTCCATGCTTGTTTCATTTCCTATGCTCGGATAATGAGCAGCTCGATCGCAAGATTCTCATTTAAACACTTTGAGAGGTAAAACAAATGATGAGTATAGCACGAAAAATTAAAAAAAAATATCAGGGATCAGATGGACCCGAAGTCCATGCTTGTTTCTTTTCCTATGATTAGATAATGAGTATCTCGATCTCGAGATTCACATTTGGACACTTTAAGAAGTGAAACAAATAGCGAGTATAGCACAAAAATTTTACAATAATTTCAGAAATCAGATGGACCCGAAGTCCATGATTGTTTCATTTCCTATGATTGGATAATGAGTAGCTCGATCCCGAGATTCACATTTAAACACTTGAGGAGGTGAAACAAATAGCGAGCATAGCTCGAAAAATTATAAAATAATTACAGCAATAAGATGGACCCGAAGTCCATGCCTGTTTCATTTCCTATGATTGGATAATGAGCAGCTCAATCCCAAGATTTTCGTTTAAACACTTTGAGAGGTGGAACAAACGATGAGTATAGCACGAAAAATTAAAAAATAATATCAGGGATCAGATGGACCCGAAGTCCATGCTTGTTTCATTTCCTATGATCGGATAATGAGCAGCTTGATCCCAAGATTCTCATTGAAACACTTCAATAGGTGAAACAAATGGCGAGTATAGCACAAAAAATTATAAAATAATTTCAGAAATCAGATGGACCCGAAGTCCATGCTTGTGTCATTTCCTATGATCGGATAATGAGCAGCTCGATCTCGGGATTCACATTTGGACACTTTAAGAGGTGAAACAAATGGCGAGAATATCACGAAAAATTATAAAATAATGTGAGGGATCAGATGGACCCGAAGTTCATGCTGGTTCCATTTCCCATGTCCGCATAATAAGCAGCTCGATCTCGAGATTCACATTTGGACACCTCACGAGGTGAAACAAACGGCGAGTATGCAACGAAAAATTATAAAATAAATTCAGAAATCAGATGGATCCGAAGTCCATGCTTGTTTCATTTCCTATGATCGGATGATGAGCAGCTCGATCTCGAGATTCACATTTGGACACTGCAAGAGGTGAAACAAATGGCGAGTATAGCACAAAAAATTATAAAATAATTTCAGAAATCAGATGGACTCGAAGTCCATGCTTGTTTCATTTCCTATGATCGGATAATGAGCAGCTTGATCCCAAGATTCTCATTGAAACACTTCAATAGGTGAAACAAATGGCGAGTATAGCACAAAAAATTATAAAATAATTTCAGAAATCAGATGGACCCGAAGTCCATGCTTGTTTCATATCCTATGATCGGATAATGAGCAGCTCGATCCTAAGATTCTCATTTAAACACTTTGAGAGGTGGAACAAATGATGAGTATAGCACGAAAAATTAAAAAATAATATCAGGGATCAGATGGACCCGAAGGCCATGCTTTATAATTTTTCGAGCTATACTCGCCATTTGTTTCACCTCCTAAAGTGTTCAAATGTGAATCTCGGGATCGAGCTACTCATTATCCAATCATAGGAAATGAAACAAACATGGACTTCGGGCCCATCTGGTTTCTGAAGATATTTTATAATTTTTCGAGCTATACTTGCCATTTGTTTCACCTCCTAAAGTGTTCAATTGTGAATCTCGGGATCGAGCTACTCATTATTCAATCAGAGGAAATGAAACAAGCATGGACTTCGGGTCCGTCTGATTTCTGTAATTATTTTATAATTTTTTGTGCTATACTCGCCATTTGTTTCACCTCTTGAAGTGTCCAAATGTGAATCTCGAGATCGAGCTACTCATTATCCAATCTTAGGAAATGACACAAGCATGGACCTCGGGTCCATCTGATCCCTGACATTACTTTATAATTTTTCGTGCTATTCTCGCCATTTGTTTCACCTCTTAAAGTGTCCAAATGTGAATCTCGAGATCGAGCTGCTCATTATCCGATCATAGGAAATGAAACAAGCATGGACTTCGGGTCCATCTGATTTCTGAAATTATTTTATAATTTTTCGAGCTATACTCGCCATTTGTTTCACCTCCTGAAGTGTTCAAATGTGAATCTCGGGATCGAGCTACTTATTATCCAATCATATGAAATGAAACAAACATGGACTTCGGGCCCATCTGGTTTCTGAAATTATTTTATAATTTTTCGAGCTATACTTGCTTTTTGTTTCACCTCCTAAAGTGTTTAAATGTGAATCCCGGGATCGAGCTACTCATTATCCAATCATAGGAAATGAAACAAGCATGGACTTCGGGTCCATCTGGTTTCTGAAATTATTTTATAATTTTTTGTGCTATACTCGCCATTTGTTTCACCTATTGAAGTGTCCAAATGTGAATCTCGAGATCGAGCTGCTCATTATCCGATCATAGGAAATGAAACAAGCATGGACCTCGGATCCATCTGATTTCTGAATTTATTTTATAATTTTTCGTTGCATACTCGCCATTTGTTTTACCTCGTGAGGTGTCCAAATTTGAATCTCGAGATCGAGCTGCTGATTATGCGGACATGGGAAATGGAACAAGCATGGACTTCGGGTCCATCTGATCCCTGACATTATTTTATAATTTTTCGTGCTACTCTCGCCATTTGTTTCACCTCCTAAAGTGTTGAAATGTGAATCTCGGGATCAAGCTGCCAATTATCCGATCAGAGGAAATGAAACAAGCATGGACTTTGGATCCATCTTATTTCTGAAATTATTTTATAATTTTTCGTTGCGTACTAGCCATTTGTTTCACCTCGTGCGGTGTCCAAATGTGAATCTCGAGATCGAGCTGCTTATTATGCGGACATGGGAAATGGAAAAGCATGAACTTTGGGTCCATCTGATCCCTCACATTATTTTATAATTTTTCGTGCTATTCTCGCTATTTGTTTCACCTCTCAAAGTGTTTAAATGAGAATCTTGGGATCGAGCTGCTCATTATCCGATCATAGGAAATGAAACAAGCATGGACTTCGGGTCCATCTGATTTCTGAAATTATTTTATAATTTTTCGAGCTATACTCGCCATTTGTTTCACCTCCTAAAGTGTTGAAATGTGAATCTCGGGATCAAGCTGCCAATTATCCGATCATAGGAAATGAAACAAGCATGGACTTTGGATCCATCTAATTTCTGAAATTATTTTATAATTTTTCGTTGCGTACTAGCCATTTGTTTCACCTCGTGCGGTGTCCAAATTTGAATCTCGACATCGAGCTGCTTATTATGCGGACATGGGAAATGGAACAAGCATGGACTTCGGGTCCATCTGATCCCTGACATTATTTTATAATTTTTCGTGCTACTCTCGCCATTTGTTTCACCTCCTAAAGTGTCCAAATGTGAATCTCGAGATCGAGCTGCTCATTATCCGATCATAGGAAATGAAACAAGCATGGACTCCGGGTCCATCTGATCCCTGACATTATTTTATCATTTTTCGTTTCATACTCGCCATTCGTTTCACCTCGGAAGGTGTCCAAATGTGAATCTCGAAATCAAGCTGCTCGTAATCCGATGTTATGAAAAGAGACAATTATGGAGCTTGGATCCATTTGATCTCTAACATTATTTTTCAATTTTTCGTGCTATACTCATCGTTTGTTCCACCTCTCAAAGTGTTTAAATGAAAATCTTGGGATCGAGCTGCTCATTATCCAATCATAGGAAATGAAACAGGCATGGACTTCGGGTCCATCTGATTTCTGTAATTATTTTATAATTTTTCGAGCTATGCTCGCCATTTGTTTCACCTCCTCAAGTGTTTAAATGTGAATCTCGGGATCGAGCTACTCATTATCCAATCATAGGAAATGAAACAAGCATGGACTTCGGGTCCATCTGATTTCTGAAATTATTGTACAATTTTTGTGCTATACTCGCCATTTGTTTCACTTCTTAAAGTGTCCAAATGTGAATCTCGAGATCGAGATACTCATTATCCAATCATAGGAAATGAAACAAGCATGGACTTCGGGTCCATCTGATCCCTGACATTATTTTATAATTTTTCGTGCTATTCTCGCCATTTGTTTCACCTCTTAAAGTGTCCAAATGTGAATCTCAAGATCGAGCTGCTCATTATCCGATCATAGGAAATGAAACAAGCATGGACTCCGGGTCTATCTGATCCCTGATATTATTTTTTAATTTTTCGTGCTATACTCATCATTTGTTTTACCTCTCAAAGTGTTCAAATGAGAATCTTGCGATCGAGCTGCTCATTATCCGAGCATAGGAAATGAAACAAGCGTGGACTTCGGGTCCATCTGATTTCTGAAATTATTTTATAATTTTTGGAGCTATGTTCGCCATTTGTTTCACCTCCTAAAGTGTTCAAATGTGAATCTCAGGATCGAGCTACTCATTATCCAATCATAGGAAATGGAACAAACATGGACTTCGGGTCCATCTGGTTGTTGAAATTATTTTATAATTTTTCGAGCTATATTTTCCGGACTCCGGGTCCATCTGATCCCTGACATTGTTTTATAATTTTTCGTTCCATACTCGCCATTCGTTTCACCTCGGAAGGTGTCCAAATGTGAATCTCGAGATCAAGCTGCTCGTAATCCGATGTTATGAAAAGAGACAATTACGGAGCTTGGGTCCATTTGATCTCTAACATTATTTTATCATTTTTCGTGCCATGATTGCCATTTGTTTTACCTTTTAAAGTTTTCAAACGTGAATCTCGGAATCGAGCTGCCCTTTATCTAATCATAGGAAATGAAACAAGCATGGACTTCGGATCCATCTGATTTCTGAATTTATTTTATAATTTTTTGTGCTATACTCGTCATTTGTTTCACCTCTTGAAGTGTCCAAATGTGAATCTCAGGATCGAGCTACTCATTATCCAATCATAGGAAATGAAACAAGCATGGCCTTCGGGTCCATCTGATCCCTGACATTATTCTATTATTTTTCGTGCTATTCTCGCTGTTTGTTTCACCTCTTAAAGTGTCCAAATGTGAATCTTGAGATCGAGCTGCTCATTATCCGATCTTAGGAAATGACACAAGCATGGACCTCGGGTCCAGCTGATTTCTGAATTTATTTTATAATTTTTCGTTGCATACTAGCCATTTGTTTCACCTCGTGAGGTGACCAAATGTGAATCTCGAGATCGAGCTGCTTATTATGCGGACATAGGAAATGAAACAAGCATGGACTTCGGGTCTATCTGATCCCTGATATTTTTTTTTTGTTTCTCGTCCTATACTCATCATTTGTTTTAGCTTTCAAAGTGTTTAAATGAGAATCTTGTGATCGAGCTGCTCATTATCCGATCATAGGAAATGAAACAAGCATGGACTTCGGGTCCATCTGATTTCTGAAATCATTTTATAATTTTTCGAGCTGTACTCGCCATTTGTTGCACCTCCTAAAGTGTTCAAATGTGAATCTCGGGATCGAGCTACTCATTATCCAATCATAGGAAATGAAACAAACATGGACTTCGGGTCCATCTGGTTTCTGAAATTATTTTATAATTTTTCGAGCTATACTTGCCATTTGTTGCACCTCCTAAAGTGTTTAAATGTAAATCTCGGGATCGAGCTACTCATTATCCAATCATAGGAAATGAAACGAGCATGGACTTCGGGTCCATCTGATTTCTGAAATTATTTTATAATTTTTTGTGCTATACTCGCCATTTGTTTCACCTCTTAAAGTGTCCAAATGTGAATCTCGAGATCGAGCTACTCATTATCCAATCATAGGAAATGACACAAGCATGGACCTCGGGTCTATCTGATCCCTGACATTATTTTATAATTTTTCGTGCTATTCTCGCCATTTGTTTCACCTATTAAAGTGTTCAAATGTGAATCTCGAGATCGAGCTGCTCATTATCCGATCATAGGAAATGAAACAAGCATGGACTTCGGGTCCATCTGATTTCTGAAATTATTTTATAATTTTTCGAGCTATACTTGCCATTTGTTGCACCTCCTAAAGTGTTTAAATGTGAATCTCGGGATCGAGCTACTCATTATCCAATCATAGGAAATGAAACGAGCATGGACTTCGGGTCCATCTGATTTCTGAAATTATTTTATAATTTTTTGTGCTATACTCGCCATTTGTTTCACCTCTTAAAGTGTCCAAATGTGAATCTCGAGATCGAGCTACTCATTATCCAATCATAGGAAATGACACAAGCATGGACCTCGGGTCTATCTGATCCCTGACATTATTTTATAATTTTTCGTGCTATTCTCGCCATTTGTTTCACCTATTAAAGTGTTCAAATGTGAATCTGGGATCGAGCTACTCATTATCCAATCATAGGAATTGAAACGAGCATGGACTTCGGGTCCATCTGATTTCTGAAATTATTTTATAATTTTTTGTGCTATACTCGCCATTTGTTTCACCTCTTAAAGTGTCCAAATGTGAATCTCGAGATCGAGCTACTCATTATCCAATCATAGGAAATGACACAAGCATGGACCTCGGGTCTATCTGATCCCTGACATTATTTTATAATTTTTCGTGCTATTCTCGCCATTTGTTTCACCTATTAAAGTGTTCAAATGTGAATCTCGGGATCGAGCTACTCATTATCCAATCATAGGAAATGAAACAAACATGGACTTCGGGTCCATCTGGTTTCTGAAATTATTTTATAATTTTTCGAGCTATACTGGCCATTTGTTGCACCTCCTAAAGTGTTTAAATGTGAATCTCGGGATCGAGCTACTCATTATCCAATCATAGGAAATGAAACGAGCATGGACTTCGGGTCCATCTGATTTCTGAAATTATTTTATAATTTTTTGTGCTATACTCGCCATTTGTTTCACCTCTTAAAGTGTCCAAATGTGAATCTCGAGATCGAGCTACTCATTATCCAATCATAGGAAATGACACAAGCATGGACCTCGGGTCTATCTGATCCCTGACATTATTTTATAATTTTTTGTGCTATACTCGCCATTTGTTTCACCTCTTAAAGTGTCCAAATGTGAATCTCGAGATCGTGCTACTCATTATCCAATCATAGGAAATGACACAAGCATGGACCTCGGGTCTATCTGATCCCTGACATTATTTTATAATTTTTCGTGCTATTCTCGCCATTTGTTTCACCTCCTAAAGTATTCAAATGTGAATCTCGGGATCGAGCTACTCATTATCCAATCATAGGAAATGAAGCAAGCATGGACTTCGGGCCCATCTGGTTTCTGAAATTATTTTATAATTTTTCGAGCTATACTTGCCATTTGTTTCACCTCCTAAAGTGTTTAAATGTGAATCTGGGATCAAGCTACTCATTATCGAATCATAGTAAATGAAACAAGCATGGACTTCCGGTCCATCTGATTTCTGAAATTATTTTATAATTTTTTGTGCTATACTAGCCATTTGTTTCACTCTTGAAGTGTCCAAATGTGAATCTCGAGATCGAGCCGCTCATTATCTGATCATAGGAAATGAAACAAGCATGGACTTCGGATCCATCTGATTTGTGAATTTATTTTATAATTTTTCGTTGCATACTGGCTATTTGTTTTACCTCGTGAGGTGTGGAAATGTGAATCTCGAGATCGAGCTGCTTATTATGCGGACATAGGAAATGAAACAAGCATGGACTTTGGGTCCATCTGATCCCTGATATTATTTTTCAATTTTTCGTGCTATACTTATGATTCGTTTCACCTCTCAAAGTGTTTAAATGAGAATCTTGGGATCGAGCTGCGCATTATCTGATCATAGGAAATGAAACAAGCATGGGATTCGGGTCCATCTGATTCATGAACAACGAGCGCTCGCAAAAACCACTGGCAGATGAAATCAAACAATACGAGGGCATCGTAAGTCTAGGAATATGCAGCAGAATGGGATCGTGCAATTGGAAATGTTGATTCCATCTGCCACAGTGCGCAATGCAGGGGATTCGATCGTATTTCTCGTAACTTGTAGCCATACAAGTACATGAGCGCTCAAAATTATCGCTGGAGATTAAATCAGTTGCGACAGCAGGACCGATAATATTTTACCATAAAACAAGACCATACAATCCAACGAACAACACGAATCCCATATCTTGCAGGGAGATTTTCGATTTTTAAAACGATTTTTCACTCTTCTCATGCTGCGCCAATTGCCGATCGGTCTCCATGAAAGCCTGAGAGAAAATTAGTCTCACATATCAAATGTGGAGTGGTCGAATATTAAAAAAAATTTAAATGTCCGATCGAGAAGACGGATTTCATCTCGAGGCATTGAAAGGAATAGAATGTTACCTCGTCTATTTTCCTTCCGGTGAACAACGAGCGCTCGCGAAAACCACAAGCAGATGAAATCAAACATAACGAGGGCATCGCAAGTCTCCGAATATACAGCAGAATGGGATCGTGCAATTGGAAATGTTGATTTCATCTGCCACAGTGCGCAATGCAGGGGATTCGATCGTATTTCTCGTCATTTGTAGCCATAAAAGTACACAAGCGCTCGAAATTATCGCTCGAGATTAAATCAGTTGCGATAGCACGACCGATAATATTTTACCATAAAACAAGACTATACTATCCAACAAACAATACGAATCCTATCTCTTGCAGCGAGATTTTTGATTTTTGAAACGATTTTCGTTTTATTTCAAGCTGCACCACTAGCCGACCATTCTCCATTAAAGCCGGAGAGGATAGTAGTCTTAAATATTAAATGTGGAGTAGTCGAATATTTAAAAAAAATTAAATTGTCCGATCGAGAAGACGGATTTCATCTAGAGCAGTGAAAGAAGTAGAATTTTTTCTCAGCATTTTTTCTTTCGTCGAACAACGAGCGCTCGCGAAAACCGCAAGCAGATGAAATCAAACATAACGAGGGCATGGTAAGTCTACGAATATGCAGTAGAGTGGGATCGTGCGATTGGAAATGTTGATTTCATCTGCCACAGTTCGCAATGCGGGGGATCGGATCGTAATTCCCGTCACTTTTAGCTATACGAGTACATGAGCGCTCGAAATAATCGCTGGAGAATAGATCAGTTGCGATAGCAGGACCAATAATATTTTGTCCACTAAAGGAAACCATACTATCCAACAAAAAACACGAATCCCATCTCTTGCAGGGAGATTTTTAATTTTTGAACCGATTTTTCACTCTTCTCAAGCTGCGCCACTTGCCGATCATTCTCCATGAAAGCCTGAGAGGAAAGTAGTATCACATATCGAATGCGGAGTGGTCGAATATTAAAAAAAAATTTTAATGTCCGATCGAGAAGACGGATTTCATCTCGGGGCATTGAAAGGAATAGAATGTTCTTTCGTCTTTTTTCCATTCATGAACAACGAGCGCTCGCGAAAACCACTGGCAGATGAAATCAAACATTACGAGGGCATCGTAAGTCTAGGTCCATGCAGCAGAATGGGATCGTGCAATTGGAAATGTTGATTTCATCTGCCACAGTGCGCAATGCAGGGGATTCGATCGTATTTCGCGTTACTTGTAGCCATACAAGTACATGAGCGCTCGAAATTATCGCTGGAGATTAAATCAGTTGCGATAGCAGGACCAATAATATTTTACCGTAAAACAAGACCATACAATCCGACAAACAACACGAATCCCATTTCTTGCAGGGGGATTTTCGATTTTTGAAACGATTTTCGTTTTATCTCAAGCCGCACCAGTAGCCTATCATTCTCCGTTAAAGCCGGAGATGAAATGAGTCTAAAATATGAAATGTAGAGTAGTCGAATATTAAAAAAAATTTAAATGTCCGATCGAGAAGACGGATTTCATCTCGAGGCATTGAAAGGAATAGAATGTTATCTCGACTATTTTCCTTTCGTCGAACAACGGGCGCTCGCGAACACCTCAGGCAGATGAAATAAAACATTACGAGGGCATCGTAAGTCTACAAATTTGCAGTAGAATGGTATCGTGCAATTGGAAATGTTGATTTCATCTGCCACAGTGCGCAATTCGGGGGATCGGATCGTATTCCCCGCCAGTTGTAGCTATACGAGTACATGAGCGCTCGAAATTATCGCTGGAGATTAAATCAGTTGCGATAGCAGGACCGATAATATTTTACGATAAAACAAGACCATACTATCCAACAAACAACACGAATCCTATTTCTTGCAGGGGGATTTTCGATTTTTAAAACGATTTTCGTTTCATCCCAAGCTTGGAGTAAAATATAATTTTCCCATACTTGGAAAATTTCTCCCGTACATGGGAAAAAAACATTTTTCCCGAGTGGAAAATTTTTCCAATACTTGGGGAAAAATATGTTTCCCAAGTATGGGAAAAAATTGACGTGAGATTTGAAAGTGTTTTCGAGCATCTCGCTAGCAAAAAATTTGCTACGAGTTAATAAGGTCGTTAAAAAAAATAATTCGTTGACGATTTTCAAATTGGGAGCACAATATAATTTTCCCATAAGTAGGTAAAAACGTTTTTCCCAAGTACGAAATTTTGGAGTAAAATATAATTTTCCCATACTTGGAAAATTTTTCCCGTACATGGGAAAAAAACATTTCTCCCGAGTGGGAAATTTTTCCAATACTTGGGGAAAAATATGTTTTCCAAGTATGGGAAAAAATTGGCCGGAGATTTGAAAGTGTTTTCGAGCATCTCGCCAGCAAAAAGTTTGCTACGAGTTAATAAGGTCGTTAGAAAAAATAATTCGTGAATGATTTTCAAATTGAGAGCAAAATATAATTTTCCCATAAGTAGGTAAAAACGTTTTTCCCAAGTAGGAAATTTTGGAGTAAAATATAATTTTGCCATGCTTGGAAAATTTTTCCCATACATGGGAAAAAACATTTTTTCCGAGTGGGAAATTTTTCCAATACTTGGGGAAAAATATGTTTCCCAAGTATGGGAAAAAACTCGCCTGAGATTTGAAAGTATTTTCGAGCATGTCGCTAGCAAAAGTTTGCTACGAGTCAATAAGGTCGTTAAAAAAAATAATTCGTGGATGATTTTCAAATTTGGAGCAAAATATATTTTTCCCATACTTGGGAAATTTTTTCCATACTTGGGAAAAAAAATTTCCCTTACTTGGGAAAAATAATTTTTTTTCACGTATGGCAAACAATCCCAAGTAAGTGGAAAAAATTGTCCTGAGATTTACAAGTATTTTCGAGCATCTGGCTGGCAAAAGTTATGCTACGAGTTGATAAGGTCTTTTCAAAAAATGATTCGGGGATGATTTCTGAATTTTTCGTCATCTATAATTTCCCCATACTCGGAAAATTTTCCTCGACCTTGGGAAATTTTTTCCATACAGGGAAATAATATTTTTCTCAAGTAGGAAATTTTGGAGTAAAATATAATTTTACCATACTTGGGAAATTTTTCATACATGGGAAAAAATATTTTTCCCAATTTGGAAATGTTTACCATACTTGGGAAAAAATATTTTTTCCAATTATGGGACAAAAATTGGCCTGAGATTTCAAAGTATTTTCGTGCATCTGTCTGTTAAAAATTAGGCTACGAGTTAAAAGGTCGTTTCAAGAAATAATTCCGGGACGATTTTCAAATTTGGAGTGAAATATCATTTTCCCATACTTGAGAAATTTTTCCCATACCTGGCAAAAAATATTTCCCATACTTGGGTAATTTGTCTCATCCTTGGGAAAATACATTTTTTCCACGCATGGGAAAAAATTCTAAGTATGTGGAACAAAAATTGGGTTGAGATTTAAAAGTATTTCCGAGCATCTGACCAGCAGAAAGTATGCTACGAATTGAAAAGGTCGTTTCAAAAAATGATTCGGCGACGATTTCCAAATTTGGAGTAAAATTTAATTTTCCCATACTTGGAAAAAATATTGCCCATAGTTGGGAAATTTTTCCATACGTGGGAAAAATTATTATGTAATTAAATATTTAATTAATCTTCGGAACCGGAATCATAACCCGCCTGTACAACGAGTTTTTTTTTTAAGAATTCGAGACTATCCTGGACAGATTTGCCGTTTAGAATTTCGCGAAAAAATGTTTCCGGTGACTGCCTAGAGAAGATGCAATTTTTTTCAGTTCTCCGCCTTTTTATTATTTTTGGTCCTGTAATAAAAGGATTTTGTCGAATTTTTTTTTTTTTAACCACCAACATTTTAAAAAGCCACCATCATAAATAATTAGCAAATTTTTTTTATCAATTTTTACTCATCATTGCGAAAAAATTATTTTCCAGCTTATTATCGTCATTTGTTTTTATTCTTATAAGCTGGGCCATCGCGACAAGCATGAACATTGCCGCACGCCTAGCGTTCATTTGTTTCTCTCTCGCGCGTCCGTGTGGTGTTCCACGGTGTGGGTGTGCGAACGTTTTGTTTCACGAACCCCGCTTCTACCGACGCCGTCCCCTCCACTATCTCAACTTTTTTAAATTTCTCTTCGATCGAGCGCTCATTGGTCGACGTTGGTCTACCTTGGTCGATTTTAAATCGCTAATAACTCCGCCAAATTTGATTTCACAAATTTTTCGAAAAGGACTTTTCTGCTCCGTTTTCGACGCCCGACGCGGTCCTTATAATGTGATCAGTAGGTTAGTATACACCCTGTATAACACGTTAATTATTGATAATATTGTTACTTACGTGGTACTTCAGAATAACAAACACAACTTACTTGATAATTCAATAGAATTAAGAATAGAATCCGTTTTGCCACACGAGCCTCCAGTTGTCTGGTAGCTGCCTGCTGATAACATTCTAGAGTCTCACACCCTCTGTCCGTCGCAAGCGCGTTGTCTCCCTTTCTCTCTCTATAAATTTAAGCACAAATCGTTAATTATTGATATTATTGCTAATTACGTGGTACTTCAGAAAAACGAATACAATTTACTTGATAATTCAATAGAATAGAATACGTTGCCTATGGTAACGTTACACGTAAGGACAGTACAACGAACAACGAACAACAAAATTTTCGACACTTTTTTAACCGCAATCCGGAAATGCAGTCAACTTTATTTTTATTTCCTGCTACCGAGGATTATGAGATGTTTTATGTATGTATGAGCTATGTATGTACTATGTATGTATGAGATGTAAAATGTATCATCATTGAATATAGCTATTTTACATACCTTTAACGTTGAATCCTCGTTTAATTTTTTATTTAAAATTAACGCTTTTTCGCACAATAGTGGATCACTGATCGGTTCGTTAAGGCTTCTTCTTTGGGGAAATCGCATATATGTAGCTTTTTTGACTGATTTATTTTTTGCCGACTTCAATTTTTTTTGCTGCAAAGTATAAGGTGCTGACTCCGCAAGAGCTCGAAATTTTTCTTTTTTCTTATTCACTTTTGTGTTTATAGATGAAAGACCACGTGACACCGTATTGCTGAGCAATTTTCATTGGTCATGTGTCTTTCTCCAACTTACCATTTAAGTTTAATTTTTCATTGTTGGTTAAACATTTTTCACCTTCTTTGGTGATTCCATTTTTATTTAATAAGTTTTTAATAAATATATATCACAGTTGAAACGCACAACCTAACTTAAAAAGCGGCCCTAATGGTTCCCGACAAGAGAAGATTTCTGATACGGTACTGAACACCACCTGCAGGAGAGGGTAGAAAAGTGGGAATGGTCCTCAGAATCGAACTCCGTAGAATCGAGGTCGGACTGTAGGTGCTATGAAGGTATACTGAAAGACCTTAAGAAGTCTTGTTGATCTGAATGTGAATGAACCAGCGTGTTATTTACGAATTTCAAATGAATCTAGGATTCTTCTAACACTGGAAATAAATCTACTTGGAGAAATATTATAAAATGAGTAACAATTATCTACGATGTTTTGCAAACATAAATTATGATTTAATCAAATGGATGAATGAATACACATATATATACATGAATATTGTTAGTTCACCTTACGTCGGTAATTCGGTATAACCGTTTAGTTTTAATGAACTTGCACAATATCTGTGCAATTATAAAATAATTTCGATTCAATTATGAACACGTGATCAATGAATTATGAGATTAAGAACCTATTAATGACCGAGCAACTCGAAATAGAGTTGGACGGTGCACAATAATGATTGAGAAATAACGTGTCAACTTCTGAGCAACATAATACGGAGTTGGGCAGAATGACGTCTTCGTTGTGAACCTGGAACCGATACAATTGATAGTGCGGTTGCACAAATAGGTTAAAAATGAAGCGATTCCGTTCACTCATGTGCGAACTCACTCTAATCCAAGGAAGACCTATAGTTCGGGCAGAGCACCGTTGATATACGTGTTGACTAGATTTTCAGGTAGAATAACGTTGTCGCGAGGGTGTTTTGAAAAATACTGCATTGCCTACCGAAATATTGGACTTTAAATACACGGTAACTATTCTTCATAAAAGACGAGTTTTACAAATTTGGACATAGGCATGGTCGATCTCATACTGAATTAGCCTATGTATAGATAATAAGACTAGGGACAAGACTGTATCGTGGGTGACAAGTTTTACCATTTTGGATATGGCTAAATCTAGTTCCTAAGTGGTTAAGTGAGTCTTTGAGCAGCAATTAAAATCAGATCTTATGACCTGTCGTCCGAATGTCATAGGGCTTTTAGCCATTTTTACAATAGCACTCAGAGCTCTAGCCAGAACATTTTTATTGCTGCTCTCAATTTGAGGTCCGAAACAGGTAAGTGTACGTCGGGGATAGTGGAACACGTGTGCTCAGCTGCACCATATCCTGTGTATAATGTATGTGAAGAGAGAGGTAGATAGATAGATAGAATGAAGCTTATTGTTTTATAAACAAATTGGTGGAAAGAACGTATACAGCATTCGCGAAAACGGTAGCAAAAGTACGTAGATAGCCGAGTATAAAGCAGGAGTATAAAGAGTTGTGTATGAAGCAAGTGTCAAGCAAGAGTATGAAGAGTGTAAAGAGTTGTGTTGAGAATTTGAAACGAATGAATCAATGAATGAATGAACGTATCAACTGTCCAGTGCTCGAACAAGAATGAGTAGAGTTGAGTTGAGCCTTGACTTTGGCAGTACAACTTAGAAGGTCTGTGAAGAGAAGAAAAAGAATTTGAGAGAATAAGCAGTGTCTCACACACGATCGACCTTCGTTTGCGCCACTTTTCGACCACAATAGTCACATTTCCAAGTTTACAAAGTCTCCAAGGTATCAATGAGTCCAAAATGAATTGCTACAAGTATTGATTGTTGATTCAAATATGAACAATTATTTCCAAAAATTGGTAAAATATACAAAATTTCTCAAAATAAACATGGTTTTTTGAGAAATTATGTAGGTTTTACGGCTTTTTTGAATGGTAGTGGCTTGGAATGGAATAGTGGAAAAAGAGGCTATAATTTCGAAATTTTTACCCTTGATTTTTAATTGGAAACCCGACATACTTCGGATACCATTCTTCTTTTAAACTCCATGACATGATTCATTTCTGAAAATAATACTTGGTTGACCACTGTACTGGTTATTTCGCTCGTTCGTATAATTTCTGCTATTTCGAAACTCAGTTTTTTCAATGGAGTCTTCGAAAACCGTCAGAATCTATTTACATGCTACTGGAATATACATGTGTTACGTCCTGGGTGAGAACGATAGGGTATATATAGAAATAAGGGTGCCTCTTGTTGGGACCGGAATGCGCCGGTCGGGGATAGAGGCAAGAGTGCGGTGATCGTGTGACGCTACTTACGTGAAACGTAGATTTTTCTTGCTTTCTTTGGCAAAACGTGGTGTTTTACCGTGGTTTTTGTTAGGTGATTTTTGTTTGGGCGTAGCGGGTGTTTAGTTGATGAAAACGACGTTGTCGGTTGAGGTGTCGCTCGAATTGTTGTTGCTGTGCTCGTACATTAAACAATTCTTCCCTGGAGCGAGTCGTTATTATTTTCGTATTTACCGCTTCGGCGTTTGCTCGTAAAAGTCTGAATGAAAAAGTTATCCTTCGAGTGTGTCCTATTTTCGGGTGGGACTCCCACACGATAGGGTTGAAACTTCCACCACAGTGCGTGCGTATAGCGCACGGAGTTGTGGTTGGCTGGTTAGAGTACAGAGCGTGCGTCTGGCGCACGAGACTGTACCCGGAGGGAGGAATAAGTAATTACCTAAGCACGTGCGTCTAGCGCACAGTACTGTACTACTTAAGCACGTGCGTCTAGCGCACAGTACTGTAGTCAGAGAAGGTGAGAAAAGTAATTACTTAAGCACGTGCGTCTAGCGCACGGTACTGTACTACTTAAGAACGTGCGTCTAGCGCACAGTACGGTAGTCAGAGAATTTAACTACTTAAGCACGTGCGTCTAGCGCACAGTACTGTAGTTAGAGAAGGTGAGAAAATTAAGTGAAGTAACTGCGTGAGCACGTGCGTCTAGCGCACGGTACTGCAGTTATAAAAAGGTGTTGGGAACACGTGAATTTTGGTGGGTGTCCCAATAGAAACTGAACAACTTGAAGTGTGTTCGTACGTTTTATCTATTATTTTCCCGTATTTACCGGCCGAATCTATCCTCGTTGGATTAGCGGATGCAGGCGTAGCGGGTTATTTAAATGAGTTTGTCGAATCACTTTTTAATTTCAACAAATAAATTTCGGCGTTTATTCAAATAGTCCTCGACCAATCTCGTTGGGGAAATCGGACAGGAAGTTTTCACAATTTTCACAATTTTTAAGTTTTAAGCTGTTTTACACGCGGTCGGGTCCCCGAGGTAGACCCGCCGATTTTTCCGATGGTTATTCGTTAACCTACTCAAGTGACTGAGTACTCTGACTCTTAAGCACTTGACTGTTGATTACTCTCTACTCACTGCTCACAGACCGACTTATAGACTGCTCACAGACTGACTTAGAGACTGGTGACGGACTTTTTGCTGGTCATTATATAGGCCCTTATTCTATTGTCGCATAAGGTGGGAGATGTCGGCGCGTGAGGGAAGAGTTTCTCTCACACCTCGACATTTTGCTGACGATAATCGCCAGACGGATTTCCAGTTATTATGGCTGGCGATTTTCCTGTCAGCTTCGTGTAATCGACATTGTCCAGACTGATTTCTGACTACTGCCAGTGCAGAGATATCGATACTCACGAAGAAGCTTGTTGCTTATGTTGAGGCTCGTTGGTAAGCGATAAGCGCGGCTACCGTGTGTGAACCAGCAAGGCGTTGATTTTCACCAACTTCCAGCATTTTGCGGGAGCTTGGTGATAACGCGCGACATACGCCGGTTCGTCTCTCAGCGCCTTCCCCCGTGACGAGCCTCGTTCGTAAAAGATTCAAGTTTTTGTGCGTTTAGGTGGTGAACTCCGGCAATGAGGGTCACCTCTTTTCGTTCATGTTTTCTCATTATTTGAGTATTAAAAGAACGTATATGAAAGATTTCAAATTTAGGTGGGTATTTCGACCCAGGACGTTACACATGCCTCTTATTAACCCGAAACTACATATATGAGAACGCATAAATAATGTTTATTTTATTTCTCTTTTTTAGAAGCATTGGTGACACTCGACGTTCACGCTAGAGACGTATTGGTGGGTCTTTGGGAGGAAAATGTGGCTCAGGATACAGCTTTCAAGTGGCTTTGCCAATTGCGTTATTACTGGATGGTTGGAATTTATTTTTGCAAAAAAAAAAAATATTTCTTTAATTTTTTACAGTGACGCAATTGTAACATGTTTCAGGAAAGTAACATGGTCACCATGATGATAAACTCTTCACTGCTATATGGCTACGAGTATTTAGGAAATACATCACGGCTTGTGATAACTCCACTGACGGATCGATGCTATAGAACTCTTTTTGGAGCTCTTGCTCTTCATCTTGGTGGTGCACCAGAAGGTCCTGCTGGAACCGGAAAAACAGAAACGACGAAAGATCTTGCAAAAGCAGTAGCCAAACAATGCGTCGTTTTCAATTGTTCAGACGGCCTTGATTATATAGCACTGGGAAAATTTTTCAAAGTAAGTTTGTTAAAATGTAAATGTGAAGTGCTTACATGACATGACCGCACGTGTAAGAAAGTAAATTCTTTGCGTAAAACATAAGGGCTTACACTAAATTTAGATTTTGGGATAGTTAATGACATCTATCCGATACATGGACCAGGTCTGTCGGATTTTATACCACAGAAATTTGTAATGAGGGTAAATAAAAAAAAATGAGTTCTCTTTTAACCTTCCAGAATATATTGTTCGATGATCTGAATTTGAAAATCCCTCAAGTAATTAGAGCGAAATTTATAGTTGGACTTACAATGAGTATTACTACAATGATTCTGACAAAGATAGTAACATTCAAAAATATGAATCCAATGAGACAACAATTTAAATGGTGTCAAGGGATGATTTATGCGATAACGCTATACTCTCGTGCACGCACGCACCTACTCACGATCGCACGCATTCACAACTGCACATACACGCACATGCCTGCATACACACATGCGCACATGCAGGTACCCCTACACGGACGCACATGCGCACACAAGCACACGTACACACACGCACACGCACACATACAGGCACAAGCATTCACACAGTGTGTTATGCCTTTTTCCAATTAACTCTCGATGGCACACAAATTACTGTTATCCCTTCAGTGACTGCGTGCGAGTTATCATGAACTCTCTGAGTAAGAAATTTATATTTTGTGATGCAATTTTTTGGTTTTGCGCCACAGGTCGTCCCGACCAGGGTTTTGCGATTATTTTCGATTAATGTAGAGTAATTTTAGTGATTAGTGTGTAAGTCCATTTTTCCGGTTTTGCGTTATCGTTAGTTCTCGTTTTGTTTGTGGTCGGATCATTGCGAATCAAGACATTGAGTTACCGTAAATAGGGGCCGAAATAATGAGCCACCCGGTACACTCGGTCTTAAAGAGAGTGATTTAAGGGAGTCTAGAGGTTCGAGTGTGATTCTCGACGCTTCAAGATAAAGGGTATGCAAAGATTAGGGCGATTTTTAAGTTACGTATGAAAGGCCGTTGCCGGCTGGGATTGTGATGGCCCAGCTGTCGTGGTTTGCCCGATCGCAGTTATCGTAGGTTTAGTTTGAGGTTGCGTTACGTTTACGTATGGAAGGCCGTTGCCGGCTGGGATTGCGATCACCCAGCCGTCACGGATTGCCCGATCGCAGTTATTATAGGTTTAGTTATAGGTAGTCCCGGATCTCCCGTACCAGAAGCAGACCCCTTGAAAGACTATCACCGCGAGCCATAGGATTCACCCGCAGTAACATCTCAGCGTGTCTACGTTATGCGATTAGAGAATATCTGTTTTTCGATTGAGTTCAGCGTTATCGTTTGAATTTCCCGGCTTATTTTTCGAGTTTCGATAAAGCATTCGTGTTCTATGTGACGTCCGGGGAAGAGGGGATTTTGAGCTTTCATTGCGCGTGCGCTTATGGGTCCCTCTCTCTGGAGTAGCTATTCGAGCAGATTACCTGCTCGAATCGCTGTCTTGCGATCCAGCTCTCGATCCGAGCGGTTCGCCGCTCGGAGCTCGCTCTCTTTCTGCGCTGCTCTCGACCCGAGCGGTTCGCTGCTCGGGAAGCTCCCGTCATGTTACCGCTTTTGCTCTTGTATCGCTACGCTATCGTTTGTTCTCGAGTTATCTTTTTGGCGTTCTCGTCTTCTCTGATATCGTTTGTTACCGAATTTGCACTCGTTTCGTTTCCATTATGCTATCGCTGTTCTCTATCTTTTTGCGATCGCGTTTGCGATGTATTTCTGTTCTCGATTTATCGAAATTATTTTGGTTATCGTCCCGCTATCGTACTTTCGAGCTCTCTGTTCACGCCCTCATTTCCGGAGTTATCGTTGTTACCGAATCTAGGTTTAAGCATCGCGTTCACCGTCGTTACCGAATATATTTTCAGTTACCGAATTTATCGTCGTTACCGAATTTTTCCAGTCACTATTGCCTCCGTTACCGTGATTCTTTTTCGTTTCGCATAATGGTTATCGACATTTGGGGTGACTGGGAATTTCTTGTAAGCTATCGATTTAGAAATAAATTAGCCGGAACCAAGGCCCTATACGGTTTTTTTCGAGTTTAGTTTCATCATTTCAGTCTACGTTTTTGAAGGCACTCGAGAGTTGGCCAGCCGTCCACACCCTCTCACCACAACTTACATCTTGAGTGAATCGGGTATACCGTCACCGTTCTCGCCATCCGACACACCGGCGTCCCTTTTTGTTTCGTTCCGTTTCCGTTTATTTCAGTCCCGATTAAGTTTAGTGGGTTTGGTAATTCCCGCCGTAAAATTAAAAATAATACCTGGCGCTCAACGGCTCTCTCGACGTGGAGGATGGTGGGACAGGCCAAAGGTGACGCGAATCGCGAGATTCCCGTAACAATTTTTTCGAGTAAATAACGATAGCTGCTGGGCTTGGTCATAGCCTCAAAAAATGGTATAGGCGTTGGGTTCGTAGCGTTGTCACGAATATGAATGAACCGATCCATACTAGTTTCAAGGGAAGTTGACGAAAATGATTTCTATTTCATTCAACACAAGCAAATGTTGGTAGCTCTCGCCACATCGATATTAATAGTGAAATTTGGACGGAAAATCGTGTGTTACAAAGTAATATACGAGAACAAGATAGCCTGGATTTACACACGGGTTCCATAACTTTTCTGCGTCAGTCAATTCACGGACAAAAATTTTTAAAAATCAAAAGTATTGATACAAACTACAACTAACTAACCTATGAGCTCTCGCTCGGATAAATAAATGGAAAACATAAATCCCTCGCGGCAATCCCGAAATGAAAAAACTGGAACAAGATGTTGACGAAGAAAAATGTGCGCACGACAAGGATTGGACAGGGTTCGCGCGCATTCACTCAGCGTTAAGATAATATCGGGGACGTTAAAAATCCAAAACCAGAAATACTGTATTTTTCAAAATTTACGTTACTGTATAGAAAACCCGTTTCTGCGGGCTTTTTTTCTGCGGGTCGAGATTGGGTGATGTCCGCGGATCGGAACGTTGGGTTTATTTGGCAGACTCGTATTATCATCCCTGGTCATGGCTTCGTCGAGGGGAACCATGTATTTCCTCGTTTGTTGTTAGCAATCGAGTCCTCGAGAGCTGTGTGTAAAGATTTCTTGCGAACGTGGAGCCTGACCCCGACCCCTCGTCCACTCAGTCGAAACATTGATAATCGATTTTATGAGATCAAGATAATATAGTCCTTCCAACGGTGGTCATTTGATTCTTCGCTTTGCAGATGTTTTGGAGAAGTCGATGATGTCGCGTAATGCTTCATGATGTCGGCCAGGACACAGCTTACTTAGGCACTGCATCAAATCGTTTCAAACGAAGTTTCCTCAATAATACGAGCCAGATAATTCGGGATGGGATTTTGAGTCGGTGATCCATTGCCCGTTGGCTTGAATATTCACGCTATTGATCGATGGTCATGAGAGTAGCGATGACGATAATGTAATACGCATGGGAGGGACCATTGTGTCTATCTCACAGAGGTGGAAGTAGTTAGTATGCCACTCCGGAAACTCCCACTCCTATCCCCGCACCTTTACACACGGTGTGGCGTTCCCCACCACTTGATTTTCCCTATCCGTATGACCGTGTGATTCAAGTGATGAGGCGCTGTTCTACAGGGGTGAGATTGGGACAAGTGGAGTCTCCAGAGTGGTACACATTGCATTAGTTTTTACGTGTATTAAAATCGATTTTCTAATTAAGTTCGTCGGAATAGCGCACATTATTATTATTATAATTATTATTTCCGAAGAGTTGCGGAATCTTTTTTACGAATTCACGCCAGTCATGGGGGCTGGTGCTGATGTGGCACACCCACTAAACCGCCATCTCCTATGCGTCCTCCCCCAGCCAGGAACTATGCTAATATTACTTTTGGTTGGGGGGGGGGGGGGGGTCTGTCCGTGTACGTATCGCAGTTCTGTAAGCCCTATTTCTGTTCTGACTGTCACGTCAGTTTCAGTTTCATCATGTCAAGCCGCCGTCTGCGTTCTTTCATTTCAAGCTAGTTTCTGTGTGGGTGGCAACTAGTTGCCACCGCTCCGTTCCGTGGAGCATCACCTCAGCAATATTGTCGGTGGTGATATTTCCAACAATCGTGTCGAGTCTTTGTCTGAGTTCTGTCTAGCGGTCACATTCGAAGAACGTGTGTTTCGCGTCGTCCCATCCGTGTCCGCAGTATTTTCTGTCTGGTGTCTGTACTCTGTTCATGTTGTGCTGGTACCGTCTAAAGTAACCGTGTCCCGTCAGAAGTTGGTGACATAGAAGTTCACTTCTCCAATGTCCCGTTTGGTCCACAGTCTCAGTTCCTTTATCAATCGTCTCGTCCAGTTGCCTGTTTTTTCTTCTGTCTAGCGTTGTTGCCACGCCTGTATTGTCCTGTCTCTTTCTATCATTGCCGCGTCCGGCCGTTTCGTTTCCAAGTATCTTACATATCCTCCTACGGTTGAATGCATAAGATCTATGGGGATCACGCTCACCACCACTAGAACGGCCTGCGCCGAGACCGTCTGGTAGGAGCAGGCGATCCTCAGCGCACCCACTCTTTGTACTATCATCGTCGCGTGGCAGTATTTTCTAGTCTTTAGGGAATCTGCCCAGATCTTCGCGCCGTAAAGAAGGATCGATTGCGCTGTCAACATCAAAAGTATCCGCTTTCCCGGTCTTGGTCCGTTCGTGTTTGCTATCAGGTAGCTTAGGGATGCTATCCTTACAGCCACCTTCCGGGCTGTCTTTTGTATCTGAGGCCAGAAGGTCATCTTCGTGTCTAGGGTCACCCCCAGCTACTTGAATTCCCCTTCGGCCTCAATCTCATCTGTCCCGACTTTCATGTGTAGTCAACGTGCGATCTAACCACCGGTGATGATACCACGTTAGAGCCGTCTGCGGATTTTGCTGACGACTGGGATCTCATGGTGGCCGGCGAGATGCTGCACGCCTCGAGGATGTGCAGCACTTGGCGTAGAGATCTCGTCTCGCACTTTGATTCGAAAAGACGGAAAACTACTGTAGAGTCACTCATAAAGAAATTAGTCGACACCGACGGGGCGACCAGTAAGGTCGTCCCCGTAGAAATAAAATCGTACTCCGAGGCTCGACCAACAAAGTCGAGATCGAAAATAAAAAATTGCAATTTTTATTAATTTAAAACAAACAACAAATATTCGCGTGGTACCCTAGCAACGAAGGACCCATGGTGAAGTTGCTAGGCGGCGTCGTTAATTAATAACGTGACTGACAAGAGTACACGCGGTACAGGAGTGAAAAACAAACATCTGAAATTAAATATTAAAATAAAAAAAAACCCGAATCGAAGGCTATTTCAATATTCCAAATGTAAAACCTCTTTTTATTGACACCTTAACCTAGTGGGTCAAAGATCATTTCTAATAAATGTTGAATTGTTACACTCGGGTTTATTTATCCCGTGGTAACTTGTTATTATTATTTTATTCGCGGAAGTCGAAGGCCCCGGCCAATGGATTCTCTGTCCGATTTAAGCTGGGTAGCACCTCACTTTGTATATAGTTGTAGTTGGTGATGATCAGATGAGCTGTGATGCAATGAAGGAGTACAGGTGGTTTCACACGAATGTATTTATTCAAGAACACAGATCGATCAGTCACTTTTACAATAATAACTTCAGTTCTTGCAAAGGTTGAATGTTATACTCTATAATACACTGACGCGCAATGCCGCTAAGGTAATTGGCACGGACAATTATATCACAGAGGAAGTGAAGCGCCGCTAGGGTGATCCTTCACTTAATGAGTTCTTATAGACTTGTCTGAAACAAGGGTTTGAGAAGATCACGTCAATCACGTCCGCGAGAACCTAAGTACGCGAACGGACTTGCCGCTAAGGAACGGGATCTCTCGACCGATTGCTAAGAGCGTCGTATTAAGACTAATTTGATAATATGTCGAGAGAACCCTCGTTAGTTTTGGGCGTCCGGCTACAAGGGTCTCGTGGGGGTGGATTGAGAAATCATGGATGGATGTTGGTCTCGATGATTTACGAAATCTGGTAATGCAAGGGATCAAATAATCTAGGTCATTCGGTAAGGTAGCAAGAGTCAAAAGACGTAAAGGGGAATCTGCTGACGCGTGCTTTGCTCGAGTGACTGTCGCAAGGGTCGGCATACTCTCTGGAATCTGATGACTCTGTTGTATTGCAATGAGCGTGGGTAGCAATACCTCGGTTCGTCACAAAATATTTATTTGTTGAAATTTAAAATGTGGTTTGGCAGAAATTATTTATCAACCTGCTACGCATTTATCCACGCGTACAACAACGAAAACACCAAATTCAAATCAAAATTACAATCACCGATCCCACTTATCGCTCCAATCCCTAATGGGCACACTCGCACTGTTTATTTGCTGTCTTTAGCAGCCTGTAGCTCATACATAGCCGAATAGAACCGATTGGTATTCCTATATGAAGAAATATTCACCTCCAGAGTAACCTGTTTATGTTTGCCATTGAGATTGTTAATTGAGAATATTTGCTATCTCTAGAAGCATGTGGCTAATACATGGCCAAATAGAACCAATTGGTTATCCTCTGTTAAGAAATATTCACGGCCAGAGGCAGTAACCTGTTTATACAGGCCTCTGGGATGGTTTATTGAGAAAAATACTAACCTTTCCTTCGTCGTAGCGCCTTAGTGACCATCTCTCGAAGGTGTTAACCTCACTCACTCCTCTGAGTACGTGGCGGCCACCCGTCTTGCAGAGACGGCATTCTATACCGAACTAACAATAAGCGACCCTAATCTTGCAGAGATTAAGATCTCGGCTACTCGTGTAATGCCAGCGTTCAGCATAAAGGAACTGCCCGCATCGGTTGCAACCTACGCTGGTACTGCGTTTTCCCATCCCACGCTGTCGAGTTCGGATTTCCTGTCTACAGACAACGATGTGAGAAATAACACAAGTCTCGAGATGCAACTTCTGAGCGCAGTGCTCAGGGCTTCACTCTTAACGGGCTCCCTAGTACCTGTTAGTTTTTATTGAACGAGATGTCAGAATTGTTGGTTGATTTGTCCTTAGAAAGACAAATTAAGTACGTTACGTTTGACTCGTCTTGAAAAATATGAGTCATCGCCGAAGACCCCGAATAATCTTTAAAAACACGATTTAAGGATGAATGCACAATGTCGAGATCGAGAAGGTCCTCGAAGGGAGTCCTCGCTAGTAGTAGGTGCACCACTCCGGCGAATTCCCACTACTATCCCCACTCCTTCCCCCGCTATGCGGCTTCCCCCACCACTCGATTTTCCTTCCACCATGTGGCTGGGTAAGTCGAGTGATGAGGTGGTGATGTGCGATGGTGAGGTGAGGACAGGAGTGGATCCCCGAAGTGGTGCACATTATTATTATTTGCAATATTGTCATCTCTCTCTCTCTCTCTCTCTCTCTCTCTCTCTCTCTCTCTCTCTCTCTCTCTTATTGTTATTTTTCACTTTTGTAATTATTATTTTATATTATTTTTTTCAATATTCCCACCTCTCTCTCTCTCTCTCTCTCTCTCTCTCTCTCTCTCTCTCTCTTTCTCTCTCTCTCTCTCTCTCTCTCTCTCTCTCTCTCTCTCTCTCTCTCTCTCTCTCTCTCTGAGCTATTATTTTTATTATTAGTATAAACATCTTTGAATGTTTCTACTTACTTTTCTTCCGAGCCTATTGGTCACACATACCTCTCACTCTCTCTCTCTCTCTCTCTCTCTCACTATTCTTCCTCGTTGCTTCGGTGGTAAAAAAAATGTTTTAACCCTTTCAGTCATAGTGGGACTCCCAGAGTCCCATCTGCGAACATATATCCGTACAGCTCTAATATTGAACCAATTGATCTCCAAATTGGTTCTCGGGGATTTTTAGGGTCGCTGATAACGAATATGACATTAGTTTTGTAAAATTCCAAGATGGAGACCCAGTACCGCGGATGCGCAGTTGTGAAATAGACGTAAACTTTTCAAATTGACCTGAAATTTGATACTCGGGGGTTTTCGGAGTCCCTGATCACAAATGTAACATTAGATTTGTAAAATTCCAAGATTGCGAGACAGTACCGCGCATGCGCAGTTGCGAAATAGACGTAAACTTGTCAATTTGACCTGAAATTTATTACTCGGGAGAACTTCATAAGTTTCTAATCCGCAATGATGTATCAAACCTGGCGTATGAAAAATTGTACGGAATCAACGAACTTTCACGAATCGAAATTTTTCGGGAGTTTCTGGTAATTTTATAAAGAATTGCTTCACTATTAGGATGCGCCGTTGTGAAATAGACGTGAACTTATCAAATTGACCTGAAATTTTTTACTCGGGGGTATTCGGGATCGCTGATTACAATTATGGCGTTGAAGTTGTACAATTACAAGATAGCGATGCCCGAGTAACGAATTTCGGATAAATTTGACAAGTTAACATCTATTTTACGTGTGCGCATGCGTGGTACTGTGTTGCCATCTTGGAATTTTAAAAATTTAATGTCATATTCGTGTTCAACGACCCTAAAAACCCCCGAGTAACGAATTTCAGGTCAATTTGACAAGTTTGCGTCTATTTTATAACTGCGCATGCACGGTACTGAGTCGCCATCTGGGAATTTGCCTAATCCAATACCATATTCGTAATCAGCGACCCCAAAAACCCCCGTGTAGCAAGTTTTAGCCCAAAATATTGGATAGAAAAATGTATGACCGAAAGGGTTAAATCGATGGAAAAGGAAATCACCGCACCGTATAATTATGAAGGAGTTCAAAAGTACTCGTACTAGCACTCAAACATTATTTACGATATTTGCCGATGATAAATTTTTGAGCAATCTACACAGAAATTATTTGAAAGAAACGATACAATGCAAACCTGCACAGATGCATTCGATATGCACATCTCCGTGAGCACCGTATTTTTTAAAGTTTTTTTTATTAATACGAGCACACACGTTAATCCTGAGGGCACATAAATTATCTAAATGAATAATATTTCAGCCGAGCAACATCGCGTACACGTTTTCCCGATGTAACTCCGTTAAAAGAACGAAGGTTACTGTGCTCTACAGTTGCTTGGAGACAAGCTCCACGCACCTTTAGGGATAATATTACGAAGACTTCTGGGCGCGCAAAATGCACCATCAGCACCACGTGCATGTCTCATCGTCGCTCAGGCTTGCTCGAATTCGCTCATGTTTTTATTCGTATGGAGAATAATATATTTAATGCAGATAATGTGATCTGAATATGCAACGCGAATATACATAGGTATGGCAGCAGTTCTTTTACATACAGGGCGAAGAATAATTTAAAATGGTGCAAATCACAGCCAGGGATAGTTTAGTATTGAATGACCTCATCTACAAGCGCATAGCGCTGACTGTTCTCCATTGTGTATGAGAGGATGTCAGCTAATTTGCACGCGCCAAGGTTTACTTTGTTTTGGAGAAAACTAAGTATCAATACCATGATTTTTTATGACAACACAATAGGTATACTCTGCGAATATACATAGGTAAGCTCACGAGGTATCGTTCCGTAGCACTCGAGAGTCAACAGCTATGGGTATACTCACGCGGTATCGTTCAGCAGCAGCAGCAGGAGCAGTTTTTTACCTACAGGTCGAATAATAATTTAAAAATGGTGCAGATCACAGGCAGGGATCCTTTAGCATCGAATAAACCATCTACGAGAGTATGGCGATGACTGATACTGTTCTACATAAGAGATGTATTTTTCACATTTTTTTACCCAAATGCAAAAGCTGTATAGCTCTCACCGCTACACGTATACATGCTGCTGTGTATAAAATGATGTAAGCTAATTTGCACGCGCCAAGGTATACTTTGTTCGACGAAAAATAAGTATCAGTATCATGATGTTTCGTGACAAAGATTCAACGCCGAGGAGATACATCCCTTACCCCTATATGAGCGCATACTTATACATATCTCTCTACAATATAAAGATATATCGCCGCCGCCGCCGCCGCCACTGTTTCAGGATTTGAGCTTGTACCGGGTGTCCAATTTGAAAAGGATGACAAAACCCAAACCCAAACCCAAACCCAAACCCAAACCCGAAACCCAAACCCAAACGCAACCCAAACCCAAACCCAAACTCAAACCTAAGTGAGGGCGCGTAGCGCCCTACGCACCCCTCGTATATATATATATATATATATTAGGGGTGCGTAGGGCGCTACGCGCCCTCACTCAGGTTTGGGTTTTGGGTTTGGGTTTGGGTTTAGTCATCCTTTTCAAATTGGACACCCGGTATAAGCTCAAATCCTGAAACAGCGGCGGCGGCGGCGGCGGCAGTGGCGATATATCTTTATATTATAGAGAGATATATATATATATATATCGTTCTATATAATATAAAGACATTGCCACCGCCGCCGCGGTGTCAAGAATGTATGGGGCATTCCGTCTAAAATCGACCTATCTGAAACCCCGATATGTGGGGAATTCCGTCTAAAATCAACCATCTAAAAGCCTCATATATGTGGAATTCCGTCTAAAATCGACCTTTCTAAAAGCCTGATAAATGGGTAATTCTGTCTGAACTTGATATATCTATAGTAATCGATTCATCGAAATGAATCGATATATCGATATGAATCGATATATCGATATGAATCGATATATCGTCATGAATCGATATATCGATATGAATCGATAACTCGATATGAATCGATATATCGATATGCATCAATATCTCGGTATGAATCGATATATCGAATATCGATTTATTAAATATCGATATATCGAATGTCGATTTATCAAATATCGATATATCAAATATTGATTTATATCGAATTTTGTTTTTCGATTAATCGATAAATCGATATATCAATCCGTCTAAAATCAACCTCCCTAAAAACGTGATATATGGGGAATTCCGTCTGTAATCGGCCTATCTTAAAACCTGATATATCGATATATCGAATGTCGATTTATCAAATATCGATATATCAAATATTGGTTTATATCGAAATTTGTTTTTCGATTAATCGATAAATCGATATATCAATCCGTCTAAAATCAACCTCCCTAAAAACGTGATATATGGGGAATTCCGTCTGTAATCGGCCGATCTAAAAACCTGATATATCGATATGAATCGATATATGGATATGAATCGATATATCGATATGAATCGATATATCGATTCATATCGATCATATTTCATTCATTCATATCGAAATATCGATAGGAATCGATATCTCGATATGAATCGATAGATCGATATGCATCAATATCTCGGTATAAATCGATATATCGAATATCGATTTATTAAATATCGATATATCGAATGTCGATTTATCAAATATCGATATATCAAATACTGATTTATATCGAATTTTGTTTTTCGATTAATCGATAAATCGGTATATCAATCCGTCTAAAATCAACCTCCCTAAAAACGTAATATATGGGGAATTCCGTCTGTAATCGGCCTATCTAAAAACCTGATATATAGGAAATTCCGTCTCAATTTGACCTCTCTAAAAGCCTCACATGGGGAATTTCGTCTTAACTCGACCTTTCTAAAAGCCTGATATATAGGGAATTCCATCTCCAATGGACCGCGATATATGGGTAATTTCGTCTCAACTCGACTTATCTAAAAACCTAATATATGGGGAATTCCGTCTCAACTTGACCGATTTGAAAACCGGATATAAAGGGAATTTCGTTTCAACTCAACCTATCTGAAAGTCTGATATAATAGGAGTTCCATCTCATTTCATGTAAATGCATATGTCACGTATATACTAGGGTGTTTAAAAAAAAAAATTTCGATTTTCCAACGGGCCACACCTAAAATAGTTAGTTTAGGTAGGGAAACAATTTATGTCAAAAGATAAAAATTTTAGTTTGAGTCGGAGATTCGCGGCAATTGAGTAAAAAATTTTTTTTTCATTTTTATCGAATTTATAATGAAAATTTTTTGATTGTCCAACGGGCCACACCTAAAATAGTTAGTTTAGGTAGGGAAACAATTTATGTCAAAAGATAAGAATTTTAGGTTGATTGGAAGATTCGCCGCATTTCAGTTAAAATTTTTTTTTTCCTTTTCATCGAATTTATAATGAAAATTTTTTGATTTTCCAACGGGCCACACCTGAAATAATTAGCTTGGGTGGAAAAAAATTTATGTCGAAATATGAAAATTTTAGGTTGAGTGGAAGATTCACCGCATTTGAGTTCAAAATTTTTTTTTTTGTTTTCATCGAATTTATAATTAAAATTTTTTGATTTTCCAACGGGCCCCGTCTGAAATAATTAGTTTGGGTGGAAAAAAAATTTTTTGTCAATAGATGAGAATTTTAGGTTGAGTGGAAGATTTGCCCCGCATTTGAGTTAAAAATTTTTTTTTTCGTTTTCATCGAATTTATTGTTGTGCCCCGATTTCACCATGTGGAATTATATTCAACTTAGCCATTGATTGTGCAAACACAGCAGTTTGAAGGTGACTTTGCAAGTGTGCAAAGTCAGCAGTTTAAAGGTGACTTTGAGACACACGTCGTCAAGCGACGTTCGTGTGATTCCACCTCTCCAGAAAATTGATCGAAAAGTCATTACAGGAATACTATAAAAAGGCAGACTTTGGTTGGCACCAGGGCTGTTCAATAAAGTGAGCTATCCTTAGCGGAAGCTATGGTCAAATTGCAGTCAGTCGGTCTCAAGGCAAAATAACCAAGAACAATATTGTAACTAATACTTTATCATCATCGAATAAACTAGACCGTAAATTTGTAATACTCGAGTTGGAGATTCACTCAACCTTGACAATCACCCACGAACCCGTCCTCGACGATTTGATCCCCACGTGACGAAATTGGCGGGCACAACATTGGTGGCAGCGGTGGGATTGTCACAATTCGATAAAATCAAATTCACGGTAACGAAGCAAGTGCTGCAAAGTATCGCGAGTGTAAGTGACCGCGTCACGACAAACGAACACGAAAAGAACTGAAAAGACAAATTTCAAAAAAAAAAAAGTGTAAGCCCGACCGAGTCGGAAGTGAGACCAGACGCCAGAGTCAACAGACTAATTAAAAAAATATATATATATATATATATATACAAACATAATCGAGTGGATCCCGAGGATCATCAAGCAGTACCGACTACGGAACCAGAGACACAACAGGAAGCTGACAAAGACCGTTCAACGCGAGTCCGACGACTCGACAAAGGGAAAGATCGACAACGCAGAACTACTAGAGGGAAAAGATCGACAACGCAGAAGTACAAGGGCAAATCATCTACAAGAAATCATCGAACATCATGAAGCAGAGCATCATACTGTAAGTGACGGAACATATTTAATTTTGTAACCCTCCAAAGCCAGAAAAAAAAAAAGTATGAATAAATAAAATTGCATGTCGGAAGACGAGCGAGTCACACGCTTACGCTTATCAGGTAGGCGCGTACTTTCTAGATCGTTAGATTCAATTTTTGATAAATCACTTAATTACGAAAGAGTAGAGAAAGTTGACCTTCGAAGTGACAAAAAACGCCGTAGAGTTAGTAGCTCAGACGAATCAAATCGTTAACCAGGCACTCCAAAAAATAGACCCGAAAAACGCGTAAGAATAATAAGAAATTTTGAAGACGCAGTAGATACCGAGCGCCGTACAGAAATAAATTTAGCTGACTTTACTTTATTAACCGGAACATTGCTAACCATAGACGACACAATGGCAGAAAACGCACCAGTACATATGACCCTAAAATAGGCAAGAACTTTAATACCTCGTTTTGACGGGACAAAGCCCGAGGAAGTAGATGATATAATAAACGCATACGAATACGCTGACGAGAGTATTGCACTCACAGACAAAGACGATCTTTTGAGAGCCGTATTAATAACATAAGTAGTAGGTAAAGCTGCGAAATAAATAAAATACAAGCAAATAGACAGTTTTGCGAAATTTAAAGAAGAAATGACCGCCTTGTATGGCACAAGACGAACAGTAGCAGCCCTACAAGTAGAGTTCAACACCAGCAAGCAAAAAATAAACGAGTTAGTATTGGCTTTCGGTCAAAGGTTAGAAAAAATTATGATGGAATTAACAGACGCGAGTATAGCGACAGAAGTAAATGACGCCAAAAAACAAGCCATTCAGGGCTACGTACGCCAAATGGGACTCCATAACTTCGAGCGAGGACTCAGGCGAGAATTTCAGGTTATTGTAAAGGCTCGAGGCTTCTCAGACCTCACAACAGCAATGAAGGGCGCAATGGAAGAAGAAAAAACAGCACAGGGTAATGAATCAATAAATAGGCAGACGCATCAGGAAAAACGTCCGCCAGTAACGTGTCATAAATGTCACAAAGCAGGACACATGGCGAAAGATTGTCGAAGCAATTTCCAATCTTACGGACGGTACAGTTTACCAGCACCCACAAAAAATGCAAATCAGTACAATATAACGTGCAATTATTGTAATAAACCGGGACACATGTACAAAGAGTATCGCAAAAGATTAATGGATCAGAGTCAAGGGACTCATCAGCAACAAGAAGGATCACAAGGGCAACCCGATCAATATGGATGGACGAAACCGAACGGGTACCAACGCGACGCACCGAGAGGGCAAGCAAGAAACGACGGAGGAAGCAGGAAGACAATAGGCTCCCTCGAAATCGACACCATACGGGCAGAGACTCGTACTGAAAGATCGCACGTCAGCGCGGCGAGTGAGCAGCTACAGGGCACATAAAAAAAAATTTGCAATACAAAGACGACTCCCAAAAAGTTGGCGGTGAGCGATTTCCACATCTCATCATCCCAAGCAAAAGATAATATCCTGACTCTAAAAGCAGATACTGGAGCACAGTGTTGCCTCATTGAAAAAGGTACATTACGAGACGAAACAGAAGTAATCGACGAAGCTGTCGAATTAAAAGGAATTGATGGGAAAAAATTTTATGCAATCTGCAAAGTAATACTGGAAGTTGTCACTCCAGCAGTAAATATCAAACATGAATTTTTCGTAATTAGCGACAACATACCACTAGAGACAGATGGTATACTGGGACAGGATTTCATGATAGAACATAACGTCGACATATTGAGTGGTAAGACAATAAAAATATATGGACATAGCATGCCGCTCATCAACGGAACAAAAAAAAATAAAACTCCCACCTCGCGCTAAAAAAATGCTATACGCAAAAACCTTGGCGGCAACCATAGGATGCGTAGCCGCCATAGAGTTACAGCCAGGTATCATGATAGGTGAAAGTATCACAAAGTCGAACGGAAATTCCTGCATTATACTCGTACGAAATACGAGCCAAAAAGAGATCGAGATTGACAGACCCACAGTACAACTAGAAGAAATCGAAATTGAAGAAGATAACATCGAAACAAACGAAAAAAAAATCTGCGTCCTCGGTAAAGCCGAAAGAATCGAGAAACAAGAAAAAATATGGAAGGAGGTCAAAGGCACTTCCGAATTAAATGAAGAAGAAAAAGAATTTCTCAAAGAATTCATCGAAGAATTCGCCGATATTTATCACCTGGAAGGGGAAATGCTTGGATGAACCGATATAGTAGAGCATCAAATACAGATAAAAGATGGGACCACACCAATAAACGTACGTCTATACAGGTTACCCGAGACTCATAAAAAAGAAGTAATGAAGCAAGCTGAAGAAATGCTGAAGAATGGCATAATACGA
This sequence comes from Rhorus exstirpatorius, assembly GCA_963564615.1. Lineage (NCBI taxonomy): Eukaryota > Metazoa > Arthropoda > Insecta > Hymenoptera > Ichneumonidae > Rhorus > Rhorus exstirpatorius. Next base: position 8,682,662 of record OY751314.1, on the reverse strand, counting down.
CCGAGCAAGAGCCCGTGGAACGCTCCTCTACTCGTCGTTCCAAAAAAGCTTGACGCGCAAGGAAACTTACAAAAAAGAGTAGTCGTGGATTTTCGGAAACTCAACGAAGTAACCGAAGGGGACTCATACCCATTGCCTAATATTACCGAAATATTGGACCAATTGGGCCGTGCTAAATATTTTACAGCATTTTCAACACCACTTGGACATTACGAGTACAATCGAATGCCATTTGGATTAAAAAACACACCCCCAACATTCCAGCGACTCATGGATGCAGTACTAGCTGGCCTTCAGGGACTTAAATGCTATGTATATCTGGACGACATCGTCATCTACGGATCATCCTTCAAAGAGCACAACAATAGGCTACGAGAAGTGTTCAAGCGACTTCAAGAAGCGAAATTAAAAATACAGCCGAAAAAATGCCAATTCCTACAAAAAGAAACACAATATCTGGGACACATTATAACAGAAATCCGAGTCAAGCCAGACCCAGAAAAAATAAAAGCTGTACAGGAATTTCCTGTGCCAAAAAATGTAAAAGGGATACAATCATTTTTGGGATTAGCGGGATATTATAGAAAATTCATTCAAGATTTTTCAAAAATAGCAAAGCCATTAACAGAGCTAACAAAAAAAGAAACAAAATACAACTGGACAGAAAAATGTCAGCAGGCATTCGAAAAACTGCAAGAAACTCTCAGCACCGCACCCATACTACAATATCCAGATTTCGAAAAGCCATTCGTAATTACGACGGATGCATCCGACAAAGCAATCGGAGCAATTTTATCACAAGGAAAAATCGGAGAAGATTTACCGATATGTTACGCCAGTCAAACATTAAATAAAGCTGAAAAAAATTATTCTACGACGGAAAAAGAAATGTTGGCAATAGTTTGGGCAGTGACACAATTCAAACCATATATATATGGCACAGAGTTCACGATAGTCACAGATCATAAACCACTCACCTGGCTTTTTAACCTAAAGGATCCAGGGTCAAGGCTCATGAGATGGCGAATAAAATTAGAAGAGTACGACTATAACATCGAGTACAAAGCAGGAAAGAAAAATACAAATGCCGACGCCCTTAGCAGAATGTATACAATCATGCTGACGAGGAAAAAGAGTAGCGAGGTAGAACACGGTGATAACGTCGCGAAGCGCGGGAGAGGACGCCCAAGGAAGATCCCTCCCCAGCCCCGACCCACACCCGGTGAGGAGGTCGATGACACCGAACAGCTGGCCCCTCGACGGCGAGGACGGCCGAGGAAGCAGCCCGAGGCTGACGCATACCCTTCCAATGCACACACACAGGGTCCCAGCGAGACCGAAGTGGACGACACGGAAGAGGGAGAAGCGCTGCGAGAGAGTGACACAGACACAGACTCGAGCGACGAGGAGACAGAAAAGAGCGAAGCAAAACACGCATATCCAAGCGAAAAAGAAAAAGACATAATACTCAAGGAGTATCACGACGCCCCACTCGGCGGGCACCCCGGAGCAAAAAGAATGACAGAACGTATACGACAAAGATACAACTGGCCCGGGATGAGAGAAGAAATAAAAGATTATGTTGCAGCATGCGACAAGTGCCAGCGAAATAAGGTAACAAGGATTAAAACAGCACCGATCGTAATTACAGACACCCCCACACGAGCATTCGAAAAATATGCAGTCGACATAGTAGGACCTCTTCCCGAGACAGATCAACGACACAAATACATACTCACTTTCCAAGACCTACTCACAAAATATAGCGCTGCAATACCAATACATACACAAGAAACTCGTGTAGTGGCGAAAAAATTAGTCACAGAAATCATTTGCAAATACGGCACCCCGAAAGAAATACTTTCGGACCAAGGAACAAATTTTCTAAGCGAAACATTTAAAGAAATGTATCAATTATTGAGCATACAAAAAATCCAGACTAGCGCATATCACCCGCAGTCAAACGGAGCGCTAGAAAGGTCGCACAGGACTTTGGCAGAATATTTGAAAAATTATATAAGGGAAGATCAACGTGATTGGGACGAGTGGTTACCATACGCAATGTTCACATCCAATACCACTCCACATACAGCGACAGGGTATACGCCGTATGAGTTGGTATACGGAAAAGCAGCCGAATTACCGACGGCTCTGAAACAGCCACCGCGCCAAACGTACAATTACGACGACTACGTAGCCGAGCTACGAGAAAAATTACGAGCCACATGGGAAGTGGCACAAGAAGAATTAAAAGGTAAAAAAGAAAAAGCAAAGAAAATATATGATACGACCACCGGTAAGGTAGAATACCGGCCAGGAGAAAAAGTACTACTATTGGACCCCACCGTACGCCGCGGGAGGTCCGCCAAGCTGACCCCCAAGTGGACAGGGCTATACACAATAAAAAGTAAAGACACAGACGTAAACTATACTATCGGCCGCGGACGCAAGCGCATCCGCGTGCACGTTAATCGCATAAAACCATACGTGGCAATTTAAAAAAAAAAAAAAAAAATGAAATAAAATAAATAAATTTAAATAGAAAAATAATAAAAATAATAATGGAAAAAAAAAGAAAAAAAGAGAGAATGAAATATTTAAATAAATTGAAATAATAATATAAAAAATAACAATAATAATGTGAAAAATAAATAAGTAAATAAATAAAGAAAAAGAAAACCCGTATAAATAATTGGAAAGGTAGCGCAGAAATAAAAAAACGCAAGACACAAGAAATTAATATTTCCAAGAACAATTTAATTTATTAAAAAAAAAAAGAAGATTTTTACAATCCGATATATTGTTCAATAACCAAGGGAGTCGACATACTCCAACCAGCCGATGGACGGCTCGGGGGGAGCCGGGGCCTGGTTAAATAAAAACCCCAAACAAAAAAGGTCGTAAGGACCCCCCTCAGGGTCCCATTCATCGCACTCCTTGGAGAAGGGGTCCTCCCTCCATAAGCTGATGAGGTGGGCACGGAGCCGGCGCCTCCGTGCCCGCACCCCCTTCGCCGCCGCGATGAATTGCAGGAGCCACGCTCCCCGCCGCGGCGACCGTCCTGTCAGCACACGAGAATAACTCTAAAAAAAAAATAAAAAAAAAAGAGTATTAGAAAAGAGCACAAAAAATTGAATGAAAAGGAATTAAAACAAAAAACAACACATACCAGCTGAATGTCAACTCCCTCACCCTCGAAAATGACGCAATTCCCTCGCACGTAAAAAGACATCCTGAAACACACAAAAGAGAAATAATTTCACAAATGAAAATACACAAAAAAAAAAAAATAAATAAATAAATAAGTAGAAAATGAGATAAGTTAAAACAAAAGGGGACGACTTACCTTATAAGATCTCGGTAGCTATCAGAGATGTTCGTTCGGAGACGGTAGGACAATTAATGAGGCGGCTGCTAGAGCAGAGTAAAAGAGGAGCACGTCTTATCACAACGCACAATATGACGGTAAAGATGTTGACACAGCACAAGACAGGAAACGTAGGTCCAACCGTGAGAATCGCGACACATTTCTCAACGTTACACTCACTCAAAGAAGTTTTAAAGAATAAAAGGAGAAAAAACATGTCATTTTCAGGAATCTGCTTGCATTGATTATGCTCGCAAAGGGAGCCAATGGTAAACCAATAAAAAGGAATTTTCAAGTGGAAAAATTTAATAGAACACCAGGAATCTATTACGAAGAAATTGGAACGCTATTCGTCACACGAGATATTTGGAAACTAGCAATAAAAATGGATCTCAAACCCACCATAGCAAGAATACAAAAAATGAAACTACATTAATAAAATTAATAGAAACCTGTCAGGGAATAAAAGAAGAGATCATTATGACTTCAGTACAGACGCTAATAAAAAACATAGAAGACGATATAGATACTATGTACGACATAACAGGAACGCATAAAAGTATAGTAATAAGAGGTTTAATTAATGGGATAGAAAAAATAACAACAAAAATCACTGGAAACATGGATACGGGCGAAATCCAAGAAATAAAAGAGAGAATAAACGCAATTTCGAAAAAACAAATAACCGCAAATGACGCGCTAAAAAAGAATTTACAAATTGTACACTCCAACTCAAAAATATTGAACGAAATGTTAGCAAACGAATATCATTTGATACAATTAATATTCGAATTACAGAACGATCTGTGTAACAAAACAAAAGAAATAACGCCCGTACAAATAATAAACAAAAAAATAACTCAAATAAATATAATGGTACAAACATTACGGGACGAGATAAAACAGCTAACAAATTTTCTAATAAATCTTAGCCAAGGGATAATTAGCCCAATGATATCTTATACTGAATTAATAGAATATTTAGTAAAAGTGTGGCCTCATTTACCAAGAGGAGTTAATTTTCCAACGCCATTAGATCATCAAAAAATAAGCAGCCTGCTCAAGATCACTAACATAGATGCATTCAGCAATTCAGGGGTACTCATCTTAGTTCTAAAAATACCATTAATAGAACACACCGAATTTCGCGTTAACAAAGTATATCCACTACCCTGAAGGATGGAAAATAACACATTTCAATTTATAGAAACATCAGAACAATACGCAATAATTAATCGAAAGCAGAAAAGTTATTTATACTCAAGCGAAAAAGAATTGCTCAATTGTAAACAAGACGCAAAGAAATACTTCTGTCACCCAAAACACGCAACTCAATTTATACAGGCAGATGCCCCTTGCGAAATAAATACATATTGGGGACAGAGTATAGAAAAAACAAGTTGTAAACGACGAATAGTAAACATAAGCAAAACAATGCTCATCGCTTTGGAACAAGACGGACGCTGGATATACATAGCACCCGTCGAAGAAACACTCACGATAGAATGCAAAGAAAACGCTATAGAATACGTTACAATATATAATACAGGCGTACTGGCTTTGGACGGGAAATGTTCCGTCACCTCTGAAAATTTTAGAATAGAAACGTTAAAAGAAAGCGACCAAGAGGAAGTCATAACTTTCCTACCACCGTTCAATCTGACATTTTTATCAAGCAAAATAAAAATACCTCATCCTTCTATTACACATTATTACAACGATAAAATAATTATGGATTCATCGGAGATAAACAAAATGGGAGAAAGAATCGAAAAGTTTAATACAAAGTTGGATATCAAAGATGATCCAACATTTAAGCATATTATAGGAAGCTATACGCTGCATGGAATAGTAGCTATAATAATTTTGTTGGGTATATATATGTACGTGCAACGCCGTCGCGCGAGAACCACACCAGAGGCAAACGACCCTGCTGATGCAGCAGAAAGCCTCCCGCGCGCAACGAAACGAAGGGTAAATCCAAACATGAACGTTACATCCAAAAGAAATACACCACAAACGGGTACACGATAAAAATAAAATAAAATTGGGAATTATATCGTGCACTAGAATACACGATTATTTTGAGAAATATATATAATAAAGTTCTATATTAAGGATTGTTGTATGAATAACACATTGTAAGCCAAGAGACGACAATGCAAAGTAATAACGCCGAAATTAGTAATTTTGTCTTCCCAAGGGGGGAGGGATGTTGTGCCCCGATTTCATCATGTAGAATTATATTCAACTTAGCCATTGATTGTGCAAACGCATCAATTTGAAGGTGATTTTGCAAGTGTGCAAAGTCAGCAGTTTAAAGGTGACTTTGAGACACACGTCGTCAAGCGACGTTCGTGTGATTCCACCTCTCCAGAAAATTGATCGAAAAGTCATTACAGGAATAATATAAAAAGGCAGACTTTGGTTGGCACCAGGGCTGTTCAATAAAGCGAGCTATCCTTAGCGGAAGCTATGGTCAAATTGCAGTCAGTCGGTCTCAAGGCAAAATAACCAAGAACAATATTGTAACCAATACTTTATCATCATCGAACAAACTAGACCGTAATTTTGTAATACTCGAGTTGGAGATTTACTCAACCTTGACAATCACCCACAAACCCGTCCTCGACGATTTCATCCCCACGTGACGAAATTCGCGGGCACAATATTATGATAAAAACTTTTTGATTTTCCAACGGGCCACACCTGAAATAATTAGTTTGGGTAGAAAAAAAAAAATTTATGTCAAAAGATGAGAATTTTAGGTTGAGTGGAAGATTCGCCGCATTTGAGTTAAAAATTTTTTTTTCCTTTTCATCGAATTTATAATGAAAATTTTTCGGGGCACACCTGAAATAGTTAGTTTAGGTAGAAAAAAATTTTATGCAGACACATGAGAATTTTAGGTTGAGTGGAAGATTTGCCGCATTTGAGTTGAACATTTTTTTTTTCTTTTCATCGAATTTAAAATGAAAATTTTTTGATTTACCAACGGGCCACACCTGAAATAATTAGCTTAGGTAGAAAAAAAATGTATGTCAAAAGATGAGAATTTCAGGTTGAGTGGAAGATCCGCCGCATTTGAATTGAATTTTTTTTTTTTCTTTCTATCGAATTTCTAATGAAATAGTAATTTAACCAGAAATTATTCATCATAAATTCGATAAAAGGAAAAAAAAATTTTTTATTTAAATGCGGCGAATCTTCACTCAACCTAAAACAGAATCGTTTCAAGAATCGATAAATTAATATATCGATACGTCTAATCATGTCACGAATCGATAAGTTGATATATCGATATACCGAATTGTGTCTAGAATTGATGAATTGATATATCGATGTATCGAATCGAGTATAAATATATCGAAATGTGTCAAAAATCGATATTTCGATATATCGAACCGTGTCAAGAATAGATATATCCATATATTGAACGGTGTCAGAAATCGATATATCTATACATTGAACCGTTTCAGTAATCGATATATCGGTATATCGATATTTCAATCAAACCCAAACTCAACCCAAACTCATATCCCAAACCCAATAAATACAAGTATAAACAATTTTTTTTCAAAACATCTTTCCAGAATGTTTTTCTTCAACCAATTACACAAACACAAGACGGCGGGTTGGCACGCGAAGCGCGCAGGGGGGGCGAAGCCACCCTAGTATATATATATATATATATACTAGGTCAGCATTGCCCCCCTGCACCCCTGCTCCGTATATCAACGAAGCGCGAATTCACGCGTAGCGTGAATACATGTCATAAGGACATAAGCGTACTGTTACAATATTGACATCTCGATGTTTGACACGATTTGATATATCGATATATCAATTAATCGATTCTTAAAACGATTCGATATATCGATATATCAATTAATCGATTCTTGACATGATACGATATATTGATACATAAATTTATCGATTACTGACACGGTTCGATATATCCATTCTTGACGCAGTTCGATATACCGATTCAATACATCGATTGTCAATGTGTGTCGATTGTTTATATCGATATATCAATGTATCGGATGTAAATATTGGTTTCAGTTTGGGATGGCATTCGCGTTGGGTTTGGTTTGGGTTCAAATCACGGTATAGAAAAATCATATGGAACGAAAGAATATGGAAAGATATACATATTCATGTGGGTTTGGGTTTGGATTTGGGTTTGCTCGATATATTGATATTTGACACGGTTCAATATATCGATTCTTGTCAGTATTCGATATATTGATAGATCGATTACTGTCATGGTTTGATGTATCGATATATCAATTCTTGACACGGTTTTATATATCGATTGTGGCGCGGCAACTTCTTTGCGGCCATAATTTAACAATTATCGAGAAAAAATTGGGTTATATAGCCAAGTCCAGCTTTTGTTTCCATTTTGGGCGCGACACGAGGTGCGCGAGAAATTTTCGAGAATTTTCTCTGAGAGTCGAGGAGTGGGGATTGGCTCGGGGCAACGTGGGCCCGCGCGCCACGAGGCGAGAGAGCCTCAGTTTCGTTTTGACGAGCGAACAGACAGAAGGGCCGAAGAGTAGTAACTCAGTGCGAAATTTTCTATTCTTTGAAAAACTCTATTGTTCAGTAGTTTCGACGTAAATTCTTTCGTGCAGTTCAATAGACGGCCCAGAGCCCCGAAAGTGCTTTTCAACGATAGTGAAAAACATAGTTTCGTGTAGACGAGTCCCCCGACGTCGCACAATCGAGATCCCAATCGATTCGTCGGGAGAGGAATATAAGTCGTCGAGGACGCGTTCCCGTCTCGGGCTCTATAGAGAGAGAAGCAGGAAGGCGTGATCGTGAGAGGAAGCGAGTACGAGTGAGAGGGATCTCCATAAAGGAAATACACGGTAATTACGAGTCTATCATTGCAGTTATTCCCTATTTATTCTCCCTTCTCCTCCGTCGCTTCGTGGGTGTATTGAATTATTTATTTCGACGTGTCGGTAGCCTCGAACAGCGAATTAACCTCCCAGTGCCGTATTCTCACAAGCTCTATTCCGAGAGATTTCGGTCGGGACACCCGTGGCTAAGGCAAGAGGCCACATGAAAATTAATTCTTCCTGGCGCCCAATATAGTGATTCGTAAAATAATATCTGGATTGATTGAGTCGGCACACATTTGTCTAAACTGCGCCCCGGTAACAAGCCGCGACCGGGGTTATTGACGGTTTATGTTACACGATATATCGATTCTTGACATAATTCGATATATCGATTCTTGACATGGTTCGATATATCGATATATCGATTCTTGACACGGTTCGATATATCGATATATTAATTTATAGGTTCCCTTTGAATGTGAAAATTTGGGTGATAATTTATGAATAAAACAATTTTATGTGCCACAAATTATAGATAAAAATTTGTGCTATAATCCATGTATGGGAATTTATGTGCTGGGTTGGGTTTGGGTTTGGGTTAGGCCCGGGTTGGGTCTGGGTTTAGGTTGGGTCGGGGTTGGGTCTGGGTTAGGTCTGGGTTTGCACTGGGTTGTGTTACGGTGGGATAGTTTGGGGTATATTCTTGAAACGGCGACGGAAAAGTGTTCATCGCTAGTGGTCGTGTCTGCACAGAGAGAACAAAACGGCGATAGTCATTGTGACTCACGTTGCTGATGCGCGTGCACGGTCTTACATACAGGTCTGGAAACGATGGCCAATTTCAGTGGTGGGGGTAGGCACGCTTGGTGTCCAAGGCGCTGCTGTCGACGGGTGTCCTTCCCCTTCCCCCTCACTTTGCCGCGATTGACGTTTGACATTCAAATAATTTTTTTTCGTAACCTATTGCGAAAAACGCCGTGAAAAACGTGTTCGTAGATTGTTTTTAAAATAAAATATTCGAAGCAAAAATAAATAGAGTAAATGAATAAATAGTGATACGAGATGCCTAAGGCGTGCGCCGTACCCAAGTGCAAAACGGGGTATAGAAGCGTGAAAGAAAAGTGTTCTGTTTTTCGAGTGCCAAAAAACGTCGAACAATATAAAAAATGGCTAGCGGCAATTCCGGGTAGTGCACTAAAGCAGTCCCAGTACGTTTGCGAGAAACACTTTCAGAAGAAAGATATTATAAGGCTGTGGCAAAAACGCGATGGGAATGGTCTGGTTATTGCTCAAGTAAGTTCATTGAAATTATTCGTTCTTATAATAGGTAAGATGACCACATTTTATGTGCCATTTCGTATTGTGCATGACGGTGCTCATATCTTAATTAATTTCACATGATCTTGTGTTCCTTTAACTCCAGTCTCCATATCAACATCCTAAGCTTGACGAGTTCGCTGTCCCAACAATATTTAATAATAGCGAGGTGATGCAGGCGTCGGTAGCTTCTGTAGTTTCCAGAAGCTCATTGAAGTTTCCAGAAGTCCCAGGTAAGCATCTATATGTGTATAATATTATAATTTTTTATCAATTGCTTCTTATTCAGGCGTTTTGATAAAAAGATGCAGTAGTGTATTGATGCCAAATAATTAATAAATAACTAGAGACTAGGAATACTTACGTAACTACTTTTCCGATGACTGTGGGTGAGACCTGAAACAGAAAAAAAATGAAGCTAACGATACAATATTATATACATACTCATCTCCGAGAACATTTTCATTTTTGTTTTTAATAGAGCACGATCTGGAACAGAAAAAAAAATTAGAATAAGAATCAAATTACATTTTTAAAAAAGAGGAAGCGTACTTACTAAAAAAAATGAGTAATACGATTCCGCTGTGCTGCACGATATCTAAAACAGTGCGCCTTGATCCATATACGCAAAATACATGTCTATGCTTGTTTGAAGACTATTGTAGCTGAAACCTGGAACAAAAAAGATTAAATTAACAATATTATTTTTAAAAATCCACTAGTAACTGCAATAACATTTGTATCTCGGTATAGATGTAAGCGTTGGGGGTCTTTCTTCGATGGATGGTATCGATAAAAGTGGATCAATTTGCAACGAAGCGCAACAGTGTATTGAGCCTGTGAATATTCTGGTGCAAGACTCGGTCATTGAGACAAATATTAGTTCACCTCCACCGATGGAGGTCAATGTTACTGTGCCGAGCATTCACGATCTTGCAGCAGTACAGTCAGTTTCTATAGTGCCCGAGAGAAATTTAAACATTTTTACTACGATCTACGATCCACAATCGGAGTGTCCCATCACTCTACCAAAATCATGGTGTTTTGAGGAGTCATTCACCGAAAAAGGACAAAGGATAATATTTTCACGATCCGTAATGAGGCAGGAAAATGGAGTGCACGTACCAGTGATGGAAAAGAGTGTCACGGTTGACACCAATAGAGTACTTCACTACGGTGTTCATGGGCGTGCTGTAAATCCAGAGGGATGTGAGCTTCCTCAAATCTTGGAAGACACCACCCTGCTGCCAAATATTTTGGAAACATTCAAAAATATTAATGTTTGCAGTGGTCTAGGCGCTGTAAACATTCATTATTTGTCTGCCGATGCTGTACTCAAAGATTGCGTTGACCGATGGCGTTCGAACGACTGTATATTGCTCTCGAACAAAAAAAGATGTAACCAATGTATGAAAATGAGACAGAGATTATTGAAGAGAGAAAAGAGGTCAAAAGAGGATCGCCCATTAGGACGTATACTGCAAGCATCTAATCCGATAGATCAAAGAAAGATACTGGCGCTGCAGAAAAAAAGCTCTCGTGAAAGACGGCTCAAAAATCGAGCTAAGCTCCGCGGAGAATTGTTAAGGCGATCCTTGAAAAATAAACGTGACGAAATAGCGAGTATTCGCGCCGAGACGCTGGAGGAAAAGTGTTCGATTTTAAAAGTTCCAGCAGTACAAAAAACCGCTCTAGCGGAAATAATTGCAGCATCGAAAAAAGGCAGCAAAAATCGGCGCTACACAGAAGAGTGGATAATGCTATGCATATTGATGAATATAAGATCTCCGGGGTATTATGAGTTCCTACGTAAAATCAGCGTTTTGCCACTGCCCTGTAAAAGAACGATTCGAGATTACTTTTCTCTCATCAATATGAAATGTGGTTTCGATGAGCAATTCGGCAAATTACTTCAGAAGCAATTCGATACCAAATCCTCTCTGCAACGTCATGGCGTACTCTTGTTGGACGAGATCAATTTGAGGAAGTCCATAACCGTATGTACAAAAAACTTGACCTACGTGGGCTTGACTGACTTTGGTGATGATGGACCGCAGTCTACGGATATTAAAGAACAAGCAACGCATGGTCTTGTCTTCATGTTTCAATCTCTCGCTGATAAGTACACACAGCCTATTGCTGTATTTGCGTCAAAAAACCCCGTGAAAGGCGAAGAGCTTTCGAAACTGGTGGTAAAAGCTATTTCCTTCCTGGAAAACAATGGGGCGAAGATTCACGGCGTTATTGGCGATGGTGCATCGACTAACGCTAAAATGTGGTCTTTACTCGGTGTCTCGGGTGCAATAGAGGACACAAAAACATGGTTTACTCATCCTTTCGATGATGATCGAAAAGTTTTTGTCTTCTCTGATACTCCCCATATCGTCAAGTGTATTCGAAATATTTTGTACAAGAGAAAATTGCGGGTAAGTTATCAGTTTCATATAGTAATGTAACGAAATATTTAATATTTACCGTGTCACTTATGGCGTTCAATGAACTATCCCATGGGTGAAGTACAAAAACTCACCCGACAAGCCCGATTCTGGGCTCCGATAAATACCTAAAAAAAATTTATGACGGTAGCCAGGAAAAAAAAAAACTTACCGATAAAAATACCTGAAATAGAAAAAAAAATATTACAATAGCGAGGGAAAAAATCTTCAGCAATAAATCCTGAAAATAAAATATTACCCGGGTTGTGGGTTTACTCGCTATGGTCATTATATCGCACATATGATATTTTTTTATTACCGAGAAATTCAATGGTATATTACATTTATGATAAATATTTATGTAGATGAAATCGTCGGAAGCTTACATCTCGTGGGAGTACTTGAGGGTCTTGTTTGATCTCGACACTAAACACGCAGGAAACGCGAGGGCTTGCCCTAAAATAACGCAAAGACACGTTGTATTAGATAATACCTCGAAAATGCGTGTTCGACTTGCGACTCAGGTATTTCCCGTTATTAGATAAGCTATTTGTATTATTTGATAGTATTAATGAGTAATGAGCCATTTCTCTTTGTTATTTTTATAGATTTTCAGTGACTCTGTAGCAAAAGGTCTGGCCTTCTATTTGTCACAAAAATGTCAAGCCCTCGCTGGATGCGAAAAGACAATGGAATTCTGCAGTTGGATAAATGCCATGTTCGATGCATTGAATCGAAAATCGCCCAATCAGGGACTGACCCCAGAGACTGACGACTTTAAGGTTGCTACATGACCCTTATTATATCGTTATATTTCTATTCAGAACGATTTTTCTTCCCGTTAACAATATGCTGTATTATTTCAACTCTATTATATTCACAGGTTTTGCAAGAATCGCTTCAGTCATTGAACGATTGGGAATCCGCTATGAAAAAAGGTGACATAACGGCCGATGAATTTCTTACCCCAGAGACGGCGAGAAATCTGCGAATATCTTTGCAATCAACAATGGGTTTGTGCAAATATCTCATTGAAAAATTTAATTTTCAATACCTATTGACGGGAAAAGTGAATCAAGATAACTTGGAGGTATTTTAAAATAAAATTGACATTTGTGAATCCCCATTATTTGTTAATATATATTGGATATTAGTCAATATATATTGTTGGATATGTATTTGAGCGCATATGTATTTGGTGTTTCAGAAATTCTTCGGCACCATCCGTCAAGCTGCAGGCTGCAATGATCATCCGAGCAGTCCCACGTTTCTGCAACTGTACAAAATCCTGTCAGTGTACAATATTATTAAACCTCCGAAATTTGGCAACTGCACTGTTTCGGAAGAGTCGTTGCCTCAGATTCTGGTTTCGCTGCATGACCTCCAGGATATCTACGGACAGAAATGTGAGTCTAAAGCTGCTAAGTGTCGACGAGAAATGCAGCGAAAACTGGACGAAATTATCGAACATGACGATTGGGAGGCAGACGAGGTTATACAGTATAATCCTGAGTGTGATCTCAAGTATAATCTCGAGCATAATTATGCTCTCTCGCCGACCCTCGATTGTATAATTTACTACGTGACAGGTTTTTTCATTTTAACATTTACTATCTTCTGAAACTGTATAGTTATAACACGTAGGTATATCTATGCTTACTAACATTTCTACCCGTAACATTGTAGGCGTAAATTGATTAGTTACATGCATAGTTTTCATACTTTGAGATAGTAGAAAACAAAATTCCTTCTCATACAATAATGGCAATATTAATCAAACTCTATTTTAACACAATTACACTGTTTCTACAGGTTACTTATGCAAACAAGTATTAAAAATGTATTCCTCCTGCATTCCTTGTCAACGAGCGGTGAAATCAGAAACTCCTAGCACATCTTCAGTAACAAAATTAGTCGATATAAAATCGAAAGGTGGTCTTATTCACGCGAATTTAAGGTTTTTCCACCTCATCCGGCATGTTGAAAACTGTTTTGCAAAACATTGTTTCAGTCAAGACGTCTTTGATTGTACGGTGGAAGAAATTTTTTCCTCTTACAATTTCACTTTCCCTTGTAGAGAGCACGCTTCTCAAATTTTATCTTATGCAATTGTTTATTATATAAGACTGAGAATGAGGCAAACTGCCCACCAGGAAAATTTAAAAATGACAAAAAAATTTGTCGTGAAAAAAAAATTATCAAAATTGACGAATCAATGAAATTTTATAATCATTCCAAGCAAGGTGTACTTTTTTTCTTCCTCCTCTTTTTCTCACTATGATTATGGTTTGATATCCCAAATGTACTTAATTACACCATCATGAAAAACGAAGAACAGCTGAAAAGGTAAAAATTTAAAGGAAAAAACGTAATTTCAATCAATAATCGTTCCTTACTGTCATCGTGAAATACCGAGAATACTTATTTAAAAGAAAACGAATATTCAATTTAGACAAAAATTAATTCGTGTAATTGTTACCATACTTAATGAATCCTGTGATAATTTGAAAAAAAAATAACTTACCTGCATGATCTCGTTATGAGTACCGAAATTACCTGAATAAAAAATGTTAAAAGAAAAAAGATATTTATTCTAAATTCAAATCACTCACGAGGTTTATAGAGAAAAAAAAATCCCTGAGTGGGGATTGAACGCAGAGTACCACGATTACGAGTTCGGAACTGATTCACTAAATAAACTTTTTAATAAACTTTTCAATCATTTTCTTTGGTATCAAGCATATACAAAATTAGAATTAATATATATGGTTAGGGTCCACAGCGCATGCGCCACGTTCGGGAAAAAACAGACGAAATTCATATTTTCTTTCTCTGTCGCACACGACACCCCGACATCGTGAGCGAACCTTGCGGCGTAAATCGGAATTTACGAGCCTTGGACACTAAGCGGGCCTACCCCCACCATCGTCGTTTCAAGACCTGTATGTAAGACCGTGTGCGCGTGAGACAAGCGAGAGATGAAAAAACAGCTTCAAAATGGCCGCAACCGAGTGAAATGTATGTTATAAGGAGGACCACGCGCGTGTTTCGCAGTGATCAGAACTGTGAGAAACAATTGAGACTCTCACACCTCCCATCGCTGTTTTCACGGTGTTCGGTATTGTTTTCACGCGCATCAGCACTGTGATGTCGCGGAGATTGGGACGGTTTCATAATAATCCCCGTAGCCGTTTTACTTCAGACTGTATTACCGCGTTCGAGCATGCGCATTCTATAAAATTCATCAGTGGAGCTGATGAATTTGCCCGTCGTCGTTTCACGTATTCTCTCGTAATATGTATTATTATTTATTGTTAATTCATAATCTGGGTCAATTCGTTAGCAGATTGTCGATTTATAGGATGATTTAAAATTCGCGGTCATTACCTGGTTTTTCAAGGTTTTCTTTGTCTGATTTAAAAAATTCCCGGTCATTTCCCAGTTTCATGTACAGATCGACACTCTGGTTAAGTATCCCAGGTAACAATTTAATCTTTTGACACAAATGTGACGTCTATACTGTGATGATCCTAATACGTTCATCTGTGAACGTAATCGTTACGTAATAAAGATGGAACTAACGTCTCTGAAACGTAACCTCCATGTAACGATAACTTGTCACAGCCATGTAAGCTTGTTACGTAAAGTATATGCTATGGTGTCACTGTGATAATGCTGTCCATAGAAATTATGTAAGCGATATGGAACCGTTTGTAGGTAACGTGTATGGAGCAGTGCAACATATACTTAACGTAACGTGTACGGAGCAGTGTAACATATACGTAACGTGTATGGAGCAGTGTAACATATATGTAACGTGTATGGAGCAGTGTAACATAACGTGTATGGAGCAGTGTAATATAACGTGTATGGAGCAGTGCAACATAACGTGTATGGAGCAGTGTAACATAACGTGTATGGAGCGGTGTAACATATACTTTACATAATATTTGCGGATTGAAGTGTGACGTGTAACTAACATAACGTATGCATGCTGTAACCGTAATCCATCGTATCCATGTTGCAGTGTAACTATTCTTGTGCCTTCCTCAAATATGACAGCACGGAAGCATAATTATCGAAATTGGTATTGAAATCTGTGACGCACCTTTCCAGTTTTAGCGTCACAGGTCGTTCCGACCTTCGTTTACGCGCAGATATGCGAGATATTCCGGTTAATTTTTAAGATTTAGGGTATGGGTTTCGTTATCGTTTCTTTTGGTTTTCGCGTTATCGTGAGTTTCAGTCAGCGAGTTTGTTTTATGGGGTCGATAGTATGAAAAATACCGGATTACCGTGAGCCAGGGCCGAAATAACGAGCCACCCGGTACATTCGGTCTTTCTGGGCAAGTTATCAAGGGAAGTATAAAGGATCGAGTGGGAATCTCGACGCTTCATGGTACAGGGTATGGGGAGAGAAGGACGATTTTTGAGTTACGTATGGAAGGCCGTTGCCGGCTGGGAATGCGATCGCCCAGCCGTCACAGATTGCCCGATCGCTGTTATCGTAGGTTTAGTTACGTTTTCGTATGGAAGGCCGTTGCCGGCTGGGATTGCGATCACCCCGCCGTCACGGATTGCCCGATCGCCGTTATCTTAGGTTTAGTTTATGCAGTCCCCGATCGTCCTCATACTCGAAGAATACCCCTTGGATGACCATCCTCAGTAAAAGGAACCCTCAACGCCATAACACCTAGGCATTTTTCCGTTATCGATTATTACGAAATATCCTCGTTCAAATTCGTGTTACCGTTCCAATTTCACCGTTTCGTGTCAGTGTTAGAGCTTTACGTGTGTGCGTGAGGTACGGAGAAGAGTGGGCTTGTAATCATATTACGCGTGCGCGTAATCGTCCCCTCTTTTCGCGTTACCTCTTCGATCACGCTATCGATCGAATATTCGTTCTCTTGCGGCGCAACTCTCGACCCGAGCGGTTCACCCCTCGGGGAGCTCCGACATGCTACCGTTCCTGCTCTCGTTTTGGTAATGTTACGCTACCGTTCGTTCTCGAGCTACCGTTTTGTTATCTTTTGTTACCGAAATATCATTTGGCGTTCTCGCTTTTTTATCGTTTATTACCGAGCTACCGTTTTGTTATCTTTTGTTACCGAGATATCATTTGGCGTTCTCGTTTTTTTTATCGTTTGTTACCGAGCTATCTTTTGGTTCTCGTTTTGCCGCTATCGTTTGTTCTCGCCTAATTCTGGATCTGGCGTTACCGCCCCCGTTACCGTGTTCAGTTCCCGTTACAGACGTTATCGTTCCTAAATTTCGACTTTCTTTTCCGCATTACCGAATGTAAATTTTTTGTGCTACCGACGTTCTCGCCGTTCTCGACTTTGTTTCATTCGTTATCGCTTCCGTTATCGTGCTACCGTTCCGTTTGATTCGTTACCGAGATCTCGTTTTGCTTTTCTTTCCATGTTATCGAAATTTGGGTTATGATGTTGGTATGTAATTTAAGCTATCGATTACGCAATAAATTAGCCTGAACCAAGGCCCCTTACGTTATTTTTCGAGTTGAGTTCATTTATTTCAGATTACGTTTTTGAAGGCACTCGAGAGTTAGCCAGCCGTCCACGCCCTCTCTCCACAACCTACACACTGAGCGAATCGGGTATACCGTCACCGATCTCGCCATCCGACGCGCCGGCATCCCTTTTAGATTAAGTTTCGTTTCCGTTCATTTTTGGTCAGTCCAGCTACCGTACGTCTAGCGAGTTTGGTAATTCCCGCCGTCGAATTAAAAAGATTACCTGGCGCTCAACGGCTCTCCCGGCGTCGAGGATGGTGAGATGGGCCGAAGGTGACGCGAATTGCGAAATTCCCGTCACAAATCATAAATAAAACACACGACACGTGAGCATAATGCTGTATGCTTCACTTATAGGAACTTGCGGGCAGCAGGATTATGTTCGAGGTTATGTTTACATGCTGTCACTTTTAACCCTTTGTGGTCACATCTCCGTAGAATAACTTATTGGTCACACACGGGTAAAATTTACCCTGCCAAGTTTCAAATGTGAAAACTATCAGTCCGATCGGGATCGAAAAAATACTAAAAAATAAATAATCTAAAACATGTGCCAAAAGTTGGTATGTCAAAATTTAAATCACAAGGTGTTGAAAAAAAGTCGTGAATAGGTATTTTGATTTAAAAAAATGCTGAATCGTGGAAAAAACAATACTACAGAATTTCACAATTTATTTTGTTTTAACGAAAAAATGATAAATCGTATAAAAAAAACAATTCGCTTCTATTGATATACTCTCAACACTATTTCATAGCTGTTTAATCAGTATTTCGTATTAATTAGACGATTTTTATTTTTCGACAAAAAATGATGAATTGTGAAAAAAAACATAATTTTGATTTGACAAATTTCCGTTTTTGATCTTAAAAAATGCTATATCGTGGGAAAAAACACAATTCTCTTTCATTCATATACTCTAAACACTGTTTAATAGCTGTTCAATCAGTATTTCTTTCGAAATACACTAACATAACCTCATCTTGATCGAGGAGCGATACGGGGAAAAAACACAATATTAATTTGACGACTTTTCGTTTTTGATAAAAAAAAAAGTTATATCGTGGAAAGAAACACAATTTTCTTTTATTCATACTTAAACACTATTGAATAGCTGTTTAATCAGTATTTATTTCGAAATACACTAACGTAACCTCTTGATCGGGGAGCGATACCACTATGAAGGCGTACATATAAGTATATAATTGTTTTTTTTTCACCATTTCTGCCCCAAAAAGAGAAAACGGAACGAAATTATTCTAATAACACAGGACCATAAAAATATTTATATAAGGATATAAATTTTTTCAAGATACACCGGTATTACCGGTATTCACGTCACTTCAGCCTTTCAGCCTGGTGTCAGAATTTGATGAAACCAACTTCAATGGTAGTCATAGCGCAATAGGTAACGTCCCGGGTTAGTAAGCAAACATTAGGTGGGAAACGTGTAGGTAGGCGGTTCGAATCCCGGCTCAAGCAGAAATTGTGTAACTGGTAAACATGGAAATATAAATTTCTTTTTCTTGTTATATTTTTTTTCTCTTTTGACCCTCCATACTCCCAAAATTTGATCAACTCTCGGAGAAAATTGGAGGCTTAAAAAAGGTTTTAAGGAGGGCTGAAATTTCGACTCGGGGTACCTGAAACATCCTAGCGACATGGAGGCCATGTAATTCCGATTTCGGAGTGATGCATGATTGCTACGTATCCTCAATGTAACATTGTGACTTCTCTGTTCTGTAAAATTTATGCATCAGCAACGTAACTGGCATGCAGCCATTCAACGCGATTGTTACGTAACTGTAGCTTCATATGTGGCGGACATTTTAGAGTGTCTGTACTGCCACATTCACGTTACATACGACATACTTGTTACATTTAAGGAACCGAGTGTAACATAATTGAAATGTATTTGTTACGAAACTGTGTTGCCTGGGTATATATTATCGAAATAATATAGGCAATGCAAACAATTTTTGTAATGTTCTATTGATCATGAAACTGGGAAATGACCGGGAATTTTTTAAATCAGACAAAGAAAACATTGAAAAACCAGGAAATGACCGCGAATTTTAAATCATCCTATAAATCGACAATCTGCTAACAAATTGATCCAGATTAGGAATTAACAATAAATAATAATACATATTACGAGAGAATACGTGAAACGACGACGGGCAAATTCATCAGCTCCACTGATGAATTTTATAGAATGCGCATGCGCGAATGCGGTAATACAGTCTTAGGTAAAACGGCTACGGGGATTATTATGAAACCGTCCCTATCTTCGCGACATCACAGTGCTGTTGCGCGTGATAATAATACCGAACACCGTGAAAACAGCGATGGGAGGTGTGAGAGTCTCAATTGTTTCTCACAGTTCTGATCACTGTGAAACACGCGCGTGGTCCTCCTTATAACATACATTTCACTCGGTTGCGGCCATTTTGAAGCTGTTTTTTCATCTCT
Source organism: Rhorus exstirpatorius (assembly GCA_963564615.1). Classification (NCBI taxonomy): domain Eukaryota; kingdom Metazoa; phylum Arthropoda; class Insecta; order Hymenoptera; family Ichneumonidae; genus Rhorus; species Rhorus exstirpatorius. Next base: position 8,662,687 of record OY751314.1, on the reverse strand, counting down.
CGCTTGTCTCACGCGCATCAGCAACGTGAGTCACAATGACTATCGCCGTTTTGTTCTCTCCGTGTGCCCATTTAACGAGGGTACGACTATCGCATCGGCTTGTTTCAGCATTTTCAGCGAAAATTTTGTGAAAGATAACACGATGGGTATTGTGCCGGTGGGTGGGTACAGATGTGCACATACACAATCAAAAAACGCCGTTGCGTGGCTCGTATATATAGAGCATTCTCTCGTGGATCCTACAATACACACGTGTCGCTCGCGCGAATTAAAATTACCGCTGAATTTACTGGTAGACACTTATTACGAGACGGGCGACGCTAAGCACGTATTCCAGTTTTGCGGGTATTATTGGCATGGTTGTCCACAATCTTTTTTCGTGAATCGCGGTCGCAAACAGAGCGACGATGTGAAAAGTTCAAAAGAACCCTCGCTATTTCCGATAGAATCCGACGGACGGCTATGTACTGACAGAAATTTAAGAATGCGCGTATGACCAAATGTGACAAAAACAGCTTTTATTATCCCATGAAGGTAAGTTGGTGAAGTGAGAATTTTTGTGTTGGCCCAAAAAAGGGCCGGTGGGTTTTCGCTGTGTTTATCTCGTTCGGTGCATCATCTAGATGTGGAATTCTTTTTCTTTTGGTCCGTGGATCATCTAGATCATCTAGATGCATCATCTAGATCTGGAATTTTTTTCTTTTGGTCCGTGGGAAGAGTTTGTCGTGGGATGTTGGAGCTTAGTGGTGTAGGTGGCGTGGATTTTCGAGTTCGGATATACTCTTCGTCGCGGGATGTGGTGATTCAGCGTGTTCTGATGGACGTGGTCTGATGAATGGGAAGTTCGGCAGCGTCGGCAAGTTCAGCATATAATTTGGCGAAATCGCTGTAAATGATGGGAGAAATCGGTCAAGGTATTGCGTAATAAGCGGCTAAGTCGTTAAATGAGATTTCTGGATTTGCCGTAGCCAGAGGATCTGGTTGTGGAGTAGAGGTATCTTCTTCTTTTCTTAATAAGAAAATGTTTGAACTTCTAGCAGTAAGGCGAGTGTCCGGAGGGGACATGATATCTGGCGGAGTCGAGGGTCCGGGAATCGTTTGTAGATGGCGACAAGTTTGTAGATGGGAGTTGTTTTTGCGGCTCGTTTTAAACACCGAGTTAGATGGCAACGTCCTCCTCTTTGACATGGCATAGGTGTTTCTTTTTATATATATTTTAAAAGATTTCTTTTTTTCTTTTAATAAATGAGTTTCTTATTTCGTGTTTTTGATTTTATATCTTTTTATTTAACTTTTTTATTATATTTTTATTTTATTTTTGATTGGTAAGTTTGTGTGAGTTTATAATATGGGAATATGTGTGTTTTCTTTTCATTTAGCAAAAAGAATTATAATAGAAATACGGTTATTCACCATAAATACTTCCGTTTGTTCAACAGAAATTAGGCTATGGTTATGCACCAAAGATAGATTCCGTTTATTAAACAGAGATTACGGTCATGCACCTTAGAGAGATAGAGACGGTCCGTTTATTTAACAGAGGCAGGCTACGGTTATGCACCATAGGGACAGAGAAATTCCGTTTATTCAACAGAGATTTTTCTCTAATTTTTTCATCAATTCACTCCCTCTTATATTTAAGTTTTGGGTGTGTACTGAGGACGCGAATACTAGTGATTCGTCACTCTCTTTGGTGGAGTTTTTACATTATTTTTATTATTATCAAATCGTTTGTTTCAATATCAGAGCCGCCTCGTTCAGACTCTCCCGAGTAAACGTACTCGTTTGTTTTGAATTCGAACATGGTTTGATTGCAGACACTTTGTAGGGATGTGGAGGGTCTGTGAGTTGTTACATAGGTCAAAATCATCGAGGGAGGTGTTGCAGGGTTAGCGTAACTGATAGAGGTTGCGCATAACAAATGCTCGAGGAAAATGCTGAAATAGCAGCTCTCGTGCGTGATCACTCTCTGGCTTGTATCTCCGGAACCACTCAACACGCGTAAAAATATGGTCACAAATGTTGTGCCCCGATTCCATCATGTATAATTATATTCAACTTAGCTATTGATTGTGCAAACACAGCAGTATCAAGGTGACATTGCACTTGTGCAGAGTCAGCAATTTAAAGGTGACTTCGCGACACACGTCGTCAAGCGACGTTCGTTCGATTCCACCTCTATAGAAAATTAAACGAAAAGTCATTACAAGAATAATATAAAACGGCAGTCTTCGGTCGGCAACAGGGCTGTTCAATAAAGCGAGCTATCCTCAGCGGAAGCTATGGTTAAATTGCAGTCAGTTGGTCTCAAGGCAAAATAACCAAAAACAATATTGTAACCAATACTTTATCGTCATCGAATAAACTAGACCGTAATTTTGTAACCCTCGAGTTGGAGATTAACTCAACCTTGACAATCACCCACAAACCGTCCTCGACGATTTCATCGCCACGTGACGAAATTCGCGGGCACAACATTGGTGGTAGCGGTGGGATTGTCACAGTTCGACGAAATTAAATTCACGGTAACAAAGGAAGTGCTACAAAGTATCGCGAGTGTAAGTGACTGAGTCACGAAAAAGGAACGCGAAAAGAAGAACAAAAAGACGTGAAAAGACCGAGTCGCAAGTGAGACCAGACGCCAGAGTGAACAGACTCAATCAAAAAAAAAATATTTATATACAAACATAATCGAGTGGATCCCGAGGATCATCAAGCAGTACCGACTACGAAACCAGAGACTCAACAGGAAGCTGACAAAGACCATTTAACCCAAGTCCGACGACTCGACGAAGGGAAAGATCGACAACGCAGAACTACTAGAGTGAACGATCTACAACGCAGAAGTACAAGGGCAAATCATCTACTACAAATCATCGAACATCATGAAGCAGAGCATCATACTGTAAGTGACGGAACATATTTAATTTTGTAACCCTCCAAAGCGAGAAAAAAAAGTATATATATAAAAGAAATTGCATGTTGGAAGACGAGCGAGTCACACGCTTACGCCTAACAGGTAGGCACGTACTTTCTAGATCGTTAGAATCAATTTCTGACAAATCACTTAATTAGGAAAGAGTAGAGGAAGTTGACCTTCAAAGTGACAAAAAACGCCCTAGAATTAGAAGCTCAGACGAATCCAATCGTTCATCAGGCACTCCAAAAAATAGACCCGAAAAAACGCGTAAGAATGATAAGAGATTTTGAAGACGCAGTAGATACCGAGCGCCGTACAGAAATAAATTTAGCTGACTTCACTTTATTAAACGGCACATGGCAAAACATAGACAATACAATGGCAGAAAACGCACAATCACACGTGACCCTAAAAGAGGCAAGAACATAAATCTAAACCTCGTTTCACCGGGACAAAGCCCGAGGAAGTAGATGACGTAATAAACGCATAGGAATAGGCTGACGAGAGTATCGCACTCACAGACAAAGACGATCTTTTAAAAGCCGCATCAAAAACAAAAGTAGTAGGTAAAGCTGCAAAAGAAATAAAATACAAGCAAATAGATTGTTTTGCGAAATTTATAGAAGCAGGAGCTCTACAAGTAGAGTTCAACACAAGCAAGCAAAAAATAAACAAGTCAGTATTGGCCTGCGGCCAAAGGTCGGAAAAAATTATGATGGAATTAATATACGTGAGTACAGCGACAGAAGTAAATGACGCCAAAAAAACAAGCCATTGAGCGCTACGTACGCCAAATGGAACTCCATAACTTCGAGCGAGGACTCAGGCGAGAAATTCAGGTTATTGTAAAGGCTCGAGGCTTCTCAGACCTCGCAACAGCAATGAAAGGCGCAATGGAAGAGGGAAAAACAGCACAGGGTCATGAATTAATAAATAGGCAGACGCATCAAGAACAACGTCCGCCGGTAACGTGTCATCAATATCACAAATCAGGACACATGGCGAAAGATTGTCGAAGCAATTTCCAAAAAAGTGCAATTATTGTAATAAACCGGGACACATGTACAAAAAGTGTCGATAAAGATTAAGGGATCAGAGTCGAGGGACTCATTACCAACAAAATGGATTGCAAGGGTGACCCGATCAATATAGATGGACGAAACCGAACGGAAATCAACGCGACGCACCAAAAGGGCAAGCAAGAAACGACGGAGGAAGCAGGAAGACAATAGGCTCCCTCGGAATCGACACCATACGGGCAGACACTCGTACTGAAAGACCATACGTCAGCACTGCGAGCAAGCAGCTACAGGGCGTATAAAAAAAATTTTGCAATACAAAGACAACGATTAACAAGAAGTTGGCGGTGAGCAATTTCCACATCTCATCACCCCAGGCAAAAGATAAAATTCTGACATCAAAGGCAGATACTGGAGCACAGTGTTGCCTCATAGAAAAGGGTAAATTACGAGACGAAACAGAAGTAATCGACGAAACTGTCCAATTAAAAGGAATTGATGGGAAAAAATTTTATGCAATCTGCAAAGTAATACTGGAAGTTGTCACTCCAGCAGTAAATATCAAACATGAATTTTTCGTAATTAGCGACAACATACCACTAGAGACAGATGGTATACTGGGACAGGATTTCATGTTAGAACATAACGTCGACATATTGAGTGGTAGAACAATAAAAATATATGGACACAGCATGCCGCTTATCAACGGAACGAAAAAAAACTCCCACCTCGCGCTGAAAAAATACTATACGCAAAAACCTTGACGGCAACCATAAGATGCGTAGCCGCCATAGAGTTACAGCCAGGTATCAAGATAGGGGAAAGTATCACAAAGTCGAGCGGAAATTCCTGCATTATACTCGTACGAAATACGAGCCAAAAAGAGGTCAAAATTAACCGACCCACAGTACAAGTAGAAAAAATCGAAATTCAAGAAGATAAAATTGAAACAAACGGAAGAAAAATCTGCGTCCCCGGTAAAGCCGAAAGAATCAAGAAACAAGAAAAAATATAGAAGGAGGTCACAGGCACTTCTGAATTAAATGAAGAAGAAAAAGAAATTCTCACAGAATTTGTCGAAGAATTCACCGACATTTTCCAACTGGAAGGGGAAATGCTTGAAACAACCAATGTAGTGGAGCATCAAATACAGATTAAAGATGGGACCACACCAATAAACGTACGTCTATACAGCTTACTGGAGACTCAAAAAAGAAGTAATAAAGCAAGCCAAAAAAATGCTGAGGAATGACATAATACGACCGAGCAAGAGCCCGCGGAACGCTCTTCTACTCGTCGTTCCAAAAAAAGCCTGACGCGTTAGGAAACATACAAAAAAGGGTAGTCGTGATTTTTCGGAAACTCAACGAAGGGGACTCATACCCATTGCCTAATATTACCGAAATGTTGGACTAATTGAGCCGTGCTAAATATTTTACAACGCGTGATCTCGCCTTAGGATTTTATCAAATGCCGATAGCAGAGAAAGACAAACAAAAAACAGCATTTTTAATACCACTTGGACATTGCGAGTACAATTGAATGCCATTTCGATGAAATAACGCACCCCCTACCTTCCAGCGACTCATGGACGCAGTACTAGCAGGTCTTCAGGGACTTAAATGCTACGTATATCTGGACGACATCGTCATCTACGGATCATCCGTCAAAGATCACAACAGGCTACGAGAAGTGTTCAAGCGACTTCGAGAAGCGGTCTAAAAATACAGCTGAAAAAATGCTAATTTCTACAAAAAGAAACACAATATCTGGGACGCATACACACAGGATCCCAGCGAGACCGAAGTGAGTGACACGGAAGAGCAAAAAGCGCTGCGAGAGAGTGACACAGACACAGACTCGAGCGACAACGAGACAGAAAATAGCGAGGCAAATCATGAATACCCAAGCGGAAAAGAGAAAGACGCTATATTCAAAGAATGTCATGACGCTCCACTCGGCGGGCACCCCGGAGCAAAAAGAATGACAGAACGAATAAAACAGAAATACAACTGGCCCTGGATGAAAAAAGAAATAGAAGATTATGTTACAGCATGCGACAAGTGCCAGCGAAACAAGGTAACGAGGATCAAAACAGCACCAATGATTATTACAGATAGCCCCACACGAGCTTTCGAAAAATGTGCAGTCGACATAGTAGGACCCCTCCCTGAGACAGATCATCGACACAAATACATACTCACTTTTCAAGACCTATCTACAAAATATAGCGCTGCAATACCTATACAAACACAACAAGCTCGTGTAGTAGCGGAAAAAATTAGTCACAGAAATAATTTGCAAATACGGCACACTGAAAGAAATACTTTCGGACCAAGGAACGAATTTTCCAAGCGAAAAATTTAAAGAAATGTGTCAACTATTGGGCATACAAAAATCCAGACTAGCGCATATCACCTGCAGTCAAATGGAGCGCTAGAAAGGTCGCACAGGATCTTGGCGAAATATTAAAAAAATTATATAAAGGAAGATCAACGTGATTGGGACGAGTGGCTACTATACGCAATGATCACATACAATACCACTCCACATACAGCGAAAGGTTATACGCCGTATGAGTTGGTATACGGAAAAGCAGCCGAATTACCGACGGCTTTGAAATAGCCACCGCGCCAAATATACAATTACGACCAGTGCGTAGCCGAGCTACGAGAAAGATTACGGGCCACATGGGAAGTGGCGCAAGAACAATTAAAGGTAAAAAAGAAAAAGCAAAGAAAAGATACGATAAGACCACCGGTAAAGCAGAATACCGGCCGGGAGAAAAAGTATTACTGTTGGACCCCACCGTATGCCACGAGAGGTCCGCCAAGCTGACCCCCAAGTGGACGGGGCCATACAGAATAAAAAGCAAAGACACAGACGTAAACTATACTATCGGCCGTGGACGCAGGCGTATCCGCGTGCACGTTAACCGCATCAAGCCATACGTGGCAATTTAAATTTAAAAATAAAACAAAAAATTTATATAAAGTGAAATATATAAAATAAAATATATATATAATTACGTTCAAGTAGAAAATTTGGAAAAAAAGAAGAAGAAATGAAGTAATTGAAAAGCTCAACAGCATAATGAAAAAGCTAACAGCATATTGAAAAATTAAATTGAAAAAAAAAAAACAATGAGAATGATAAAATAAAATAAAATAAAGAAAAAGAAACTCATATAAATAATGGGAAAGGCATCGCAGAAATAAAACACGAAACACACAAGAAATTAAAATTTAAATAAATTTATTTATTAAAAAAAAAAGAAAATAATTTTTAAAATGGACGCCTTTGTTTAATGTCCTAATTATCTAATATAGTTAAGCCACGAGGCTGGGGGTATGAGCGGAGCCGATCCCTCGCCGAACAATAACCCCAGGCAAAATGAGTCGTAAGGGGCCCCCTCGGGGTCCCACTCATCGCACTCGCGGGAGAACGAATCCTCCCACCACAGCTCGATGAGGAGAGCGCGGAGCCGACGCCTCCGCGCCCGGAACCCCTTGGCCGCCGCAACGAACTGGGGAAGCTACGTTCCCCGCCACGGTGACCGCCCCGTCGGTACTCGGGAGTAACTCTGCAAATAGAAAATAGAAAAAAAAAAAGAGGATTAGAAAAGAGCACAACGATTAAAAGATTCATAGAAAAAAAAAAAAAACCGAATAAAATATAAACGCAAAGCGAATTAAAACAAAAAATGAAATAAAGGACAAAAAAGAAAGAATGCAAAAATAGGCAAGATACTGATAATAATACAATAAAACTTAAATACGAGAAAAAGGGGGGAAAACCATACCAACTGAAGGTCGACGCCTTCCCCTTCGAAAATCACGCAATTTCCCTTGGTAAAAAAGACATTCTAAAACACACAAAAAAAAAATTTCCCCAATTAAAATACACAAAAAAAATAATAAATAAAAAAGAGAAAAAGAAAATGACAAATTAAAACAAAGGGAACACTTACTTTCAATGATGTCGGTAAGAGACGTTCCCTCAGAGACGGTATGGCAATTAATGAAGCTGCTCAGAGCAGAATAAAAGGTTCGAAGCACACGTCTTATCAAAATCAACCAGACGACGGCAAAGACGCATACATAGCACGAACAAGAAACGTAGGGATAACCATAGGAATCGCGACACATTTTTCAACGTTATACTCACTCAAAGAAGTTTAAACAATAAAAGAAGAAAATGCATGTCGTTTTTCTGGAACCTGCTTACATTGACTATGCTCGCAAAAGGTGTCAATTGTAAACCGAGAAAAAATAATTTTCAAGTGGAAAAATTTACAAGAACACCAGGAATCTATTACCAAGAAATTGGAACACTATTCATCACAGGAGATATTTGGATATTAGCAATAAAAATGGATCTTAAACCAATCATAGCAAGAGACCAAAAAATGAAAAGATCATTAATAAAATTAATAGAAATCTGTCAGGGAATAAAAGAAGAGATCATTATGAATTCAGTACAGACGCTAATAAAAAATATAGAAGACGATATAGATAATATGTACGACATAACAGGAACGCATAAAAGTATAGTAATAAGAGGTTCAATTAATGGGATAGAAAAAATAATAACAAAAATCGATGGAAACATGGATACAAGTGACATCCAAGAAATAAAAAAGAGAATAAACTGAATTTCGAAAAAACAAATGACTGCAAATGACGCGCTAAAAGAGAATTTACAAATTGTACACTCCAACTCAAAAATATTGAACGTAATGTTAGCAAACGAATATCATTTGATACAGTTTATATCAGAATTACAGAGCGATGTGTGCAATAAGACAAAAGAAATAACGCCCGTACAAATAATAAACAACAAAATGACTAAAAGAAATATAATGGTACAATCATTACGGGACGAGATAAGAGAGCTAACACACCTTCTAATAAATCTTAAACAAGGGATAATTAGCCCAATGATATCTTATACAGTATTAATAGAATATTTAATAAAAGCGTGGCCCCATTTACCAAGAGGATTTGATTTTCCAACGCCATTGGATCATCATAAAATAAGCAATCTGCCCAAGATCACTAGCATAAATGGATTTAGCAATTCAGGGGCGCTTATCTTAATTCTGAGAATACCACTAATTGAAAATACTGAATTTCATGTCAACAAAGACTATACACTACCCTCAAGGATGGAAAATAAGACATTTCAATTTATAGAAACATCGGAAAAATACCCAATAATTAATCGGAAGCAGAAAAGTTATTTATACTTCAGCGAAAAGAATTGCTCAATTGTAAACAAGACGCAAAAAAATACTTGTCACCCAAAACACGCAACTCAATTTATACAGGCAGATGCCCCTTGCGAAATAAATACATATTAGGGACAGAGTATAGAAAAAACAAGTTGTAAACGACGAATAGTAAACATAAGCAAAACAATGCTCATCGCTTTGGAACAAGACGGACGCTGGATATACATAGCGCCCGTCAAAGAAACGCTTACGATAGAATGCGAAGGAAACGCTATAGAATACGTTACAATATATAATACAGGCATACTGACTTTGGACGGGAAATGTTCCGTCACCTCTGAAAATTTTAGAATAGAAACGTTAAACCTCAGACGTTAAACGTTAAATTTAGAATAGAAACCTTTCTACCGCCGTTCAATTTGACATTTTGATGAAGCAAAATAAAAATACCTCATCTTTCTATTACACATTATTACAATGATAAAATAATTATGGATTCATCGGAGTTAAACAAAATAGGAGAAAGAATCGAAAACTTTTATACAAATTTGCATATCAAAGATGATCCAACATTCAATCATAGCTATACGCTGCATGGATTAGTAGCTATAATAATTTTGTTGGGTATATATATGTTTGTGCGACGCCGTTGCGCAAGAACCACACCAGAGGCAAACGACACTGCTGTCGCAGCAGAAAGCCTTCCGCGCGCAACGAAACGGAGGGTAAATCCGAACATGAACGTTACATTCAAAAGAAATACGCCACAAACGGGTACACAATAAAAAAAAATCGGGAATTATATCGTACACCAGAGTATACGATTATCTTGGGAACATATGTAATAATGTTTTATATTAAGAATTGTTGTATGGATAACGCACTTCAAGCCTAGAGATGACAATGCAAATTATTCACGCCGAAATTAGTAATTTCGTCTTCCCAAGGGGGGTGGGGTGTTATGCCCCGATTTTATCATGTAGAATTATATTCAACTTAGCCTTTGATTGTGCAAACACAGCAGTTTGGAGGTGACTTTGCAATTGTGCAAAGTCGGCATTTTAAAGGTGACCCTGCGACACACGTCGTCAAGCGACGTTCGTGTAATTCCACCCCTCCAGAGAATTGAACGAAAAGTCATTACAGGAATAATATAAAAAGGCAATCTTTGGTCGGCAACAGGGCTGTTCAATAAAGCGAGCTATCCTCAGCGGATGCTATGGTCAAATTGCAGTCAGTTGGTCTCAAGGCAAAATAACCAAGAACAATATTTTAACGAATACTTTATCATCACCGAATAAACTAGAGCATAATTTTGTATTGCTCGAGTTGGAGATTTACTCAACCTTGACAATCACCCACAAGCCCGTCCTTGACGATTTCATCCCCACGTGAAGGAATTCGCGGGCAAAACACTGAGACAGGCTATTTTTTAGACACACGGTTTACTACGCCTTCTCCTGCCGCGGCCGTGGTCCGTCGGCTGGCAGGGCTCTCATCATTTCTCTACAACTCGATTTTAATAACGAGGCGCCAATTAGTTTTTAGAAAACTAATGAACTATCGATATATTTCATTTACGAATCCGACTAGCTCCCTTGACAATGAGACTATCGCAAGGAGGGGTACAGTTGGAGGACCAACGACAAGGAATTGCAAGAACAATAAATAACAGTACTTGAAGCAAGAAATATAGGTTTATTCTGACTTACTCGATTACTTCAATACTTTTAATTCGATATCTCACAATCGTTTCTTCATAACGTATGATCTTGACAAGACAGCGGAGGTCCTTCGATTCACAATGTAATTTGACAAAATATACGCAACTTACACTTATTTCAATTAACACAATCAATTCGGTTTTGTCGACAGACGCGACTAGAATCTCAATTCACTTTATTCCGTTTGGGTTTTGTAGAGACAATCTCAACCCCTTCACTTGACAAAATGCTCGGTTTACAATAGCTCGACGAACATACAAATCTTGTCAACAGACGCAACGAGACTTGCATTCGACTCAAAAGATACAGATTGGTCGACAGACGCGACGAGACCCCTCGAGGGTTTACAATCCGGACGTTCTCTCTGTCGTGAGAGAAGTGATTTTTGGTAACGGAATCCCTTAGCTACTTGCTCATTATACGAGGCTCATTCGTCAATCTTCGGCTCCCCTTACCCATCGCGTGTGTTGATCTAGGGCCGAGCTATTGGCTCTCTCGTCTCGTGACGTGTCACGTTCGATATTTTGTCGCATTATACTTTGATAATTTCGACAAATAATCCATGCGAAATACTAAATTCACCATGCATCTTTCATAATAACGAGACTTAATGTTAACAGTCGAATATACAACATTTATGGTACGCTCGAGGAGTTTATTGAGCGTTGACGTCGAGGAATACAAAGTCCTTTTTAATTGCCTGTCACAACACACAGTTCGATGCAAAAGATACGGAAGAGATACGTTACGTCGATGTTTGCTCATTATACCCGTATATATGAAAATTCGATAAATATCTTATTGGTCGTCCGAAAATCTATGTCGGCGACGAGTGTATGGAACTGACGGGGACTGACAATACCGATCTTCCGCGCGTTGAGGGACTCGTCAAGTGCGTTGTATTACCACCGCGTAAGCTTTATCACCCGGTGCTACCTGTACGCATACATCATCGCCTGCTATTTGCTCTTTGCCGTAGCTGTTGCGAAATTGTGAGTCAGGACGAGTGTACGCATGAAAACCCTGCGGATCGCACTTTTAAGGGAACATGGGTTGTCGATGAGATAGGCAAAGCTGTCTAGTGTGGGTACAGAGTGACACGTGTAATCGAAATATGGCAATACGAGATCACGCAGTTTGAACGTGACACTCGCAATGGTGGTCTTTTTGCAGAATATATTAACACATTTCTCAAAATTAAGCAGGAAGCTAGTGGTTGGCCTGAAAATTGTTTGCAAGACGAGGCTGCGAAAGATCAATACGTTGCTGACTTTGAGCGCTCGGAGGGTACTAAATCAGATCGCGACGGTATTTTCAAGAATCCCGGGTTGGGCTCAGTAGCAAAATTGTATTTATATTCATTTCGGGGAAAATCTGGACAACGCAAAAACCTGCCGCAAACTGTGATAGTATCGACGCAGGAAAAATTGATAGAGCTACTAACGAGTCCCGAGTATGAGATCACCAGCATACTACCTGTGAATATCGATATATTATACGTCAATTATACAAAAACCAATGAGGCAATACAGCCATCTTCCATAGCTAAAACCGTATTTGCAGCATACTCCACCGCTTGGGCGTGCTTAAAATTTTACAGTATCTCGAGCGCTTGGGTCGATGTGCATTTTATTGTTACACGGACTCATGTATCTATGTGACGAAAAAAGATCCGAATGAGTGCGAACTGCCGATCGGTCAGCTTCTCGGTGATCTGACGGATGAGCTTAGCAGTTACGGAGAGGGCAGTTATATTAGGTCGTTTGTATCCGGTGGACCAAAATTTTATTCCTTTTCTGTGCGATCCCCCGATGGCTCGGAAAGCAAAGTATGCAGATTCAAAGGTGTAACACTCAATCATTCAAATGGATCGTTGATGAATTATCTGTCGGTACGTCCGTTCATACTTGACGCGAGAGAGAAGCCAATTGCTCTGCACCACGATGCGATTTGGCGCACACCATTCCATCAGGTTATTACACGCCCCGAATCGAAAAAGTGCGAACCGCCAAGCGTCAAACGAAGTCACGACGGGGAGTATGGTTCGTTACCATACGGTTACTCTAGTTAAATGTAATTTTGTATTTAAATATGTACAGACATCTATATTTTGTTGATGAAAAATGTTTACGTAAAACCCTATTTTCCCATTTCTCTGACTACTTAGTCTTATTTAAACAGCGGAGAGATAACACTCTCGTTCATTTACAAAAATGGATACGTGGTGGAAGCATCCCTGGACATCGATGGTTTGTGGTCCCACGAGCTGCGGTAAAACATATTTCGTGAAGAAGTTCTTAAAGTCTATTTCATGCATGAGCAGTGAACAATTTGCGAGAATTATTATTTATTATGCCGAATGGCAGTCGGCGTACACCGAGTACGGTTCTTTGATCGAATTTCTCGAGGGCTTGGCTCAATCTGCTGATTATGCCAATGTTCCGCGACGGAAACTCATAATTATCGATGACTTGATACACGAGGCGTCGAACAATAGCGTTATCGATCTCTTTACCAAACGTAGTCATCACAAAAATTTAAGTGTAATTTACATAACGCAAAATTTATCCTATGAAGGCCGAGGGGAAGCGGGATATATCGCTAAATTATATAGTCGTAGTAGCAATTATAGTAGCTAGTAGTAGTAGTAGTAATTATATAGTAGTTTTTAAAACTCCATGAGATTGCGCTTAAATACAACACTTGGCGCGTCAGGTTTGGCCGAAAACATCTGATTTATGGACAATGTTTATTACGACGCGACGAGCGAACCACACGGTTATCTGCTCTTTGACTTGAAGCAATACTTTCCCGATAACTGTAGATTGCGTACGTGTATTTGTCCCGATGACTCACAGCATTTCGTTTACGTGCCACGAAAAAAGTTAAAAAGCACTGAAACAGCCGAAGAAGTACCAATCTTGCGGCTGTGATGGCAAGTAGCAGTTTTTCTCTCTACAAGAAGCACGTTGCAATATTTCACCCACTTCAGCATCTCAACAAGGAGCAACGAGACGCTATTTTACGTACAACCGATCCACGAATAATTCGTTGCATTTGTGAGTGTGCATTAAACATACTACGTGGCAACATGCCTCTGAAGCCTGAGCGAAGAAAAAAGTTGCGTCGCCACGTGTCTATTCTTCGACGACTAGCTGCGAAATGTGGTAGTTAGGAGAGCAAGAATCGTTTTGTGGTTCATAACAGTGAGTTCCTACCTCTGCTACTCGCCACCGTGCTGGGACGCTCTTGTCACGCTTGATCGGCGGTAGTGGATAATGGAGCATGTGAGAAAAATGGTGCTCTTGCCTGAAGAGAATCTTTAGCACATAGGCATATAGTGCCATCGACAAACAGACCCTGTTTAACGACAACAACCACAAACA